>VZRQ01007461.1:498875-660442 GCA_013397975.1 Machaerirhynchus nigripectus | reverse complement strand
GGGCGGTGCGGGGATGCCGGGCCGGGGGGATGCGGGGCGGTGCGGGGACAGCCGCGCGGTGCGGCTTCACGGCAGCGCATCGCCCGGCAAATGGTGCCCGAAGCGGCGGCGGCGGCGGGGGGGGAGCCCGCTCGGGGAGCCGCGGGGCTAAAATTAGCCAAGTGCAGAGAGTTTAGGGGAAACAACAATGAAAAAGTGCATCGAGGGCAGCCGGTTCCCGGTGTCCGGGGCGGTCCGGGAGCGCCTGGAACGGGATTTCTTTAGCGCGGACAGGCGCTCCCAGCCAGGGCCGGTGCCGCCGGCCGCTGCCGAGGGGGGACGGATGGCACGGAGGTTGGAAAATCGGATCCCAGCCCCGCGCAGGATATCCATAGAAACGGAGATTAAAAGGATGAAATAACTTATTTTGTTCTAAACAATAATGTTGCTATAAATACCAACATTTTCCTTGTTCCCTTCCTGAAAAGCGCAGAACATTTTAGCAGGCTCATCTCCTGACAAAACAAGCCAGTGTACACAAACAGGCTGCAGATACCTTGCCCCCCTCGAAAGCATTCCCTGTTTTCACTGGGAAATGGGCAAACCCACGGTCTGTACCTGTCCCCTCTGGAATCAATAAGCTGCACAGTATTTTTCCAAATACAGCTACTTTCGCTGTTTTGCACTTCATCTGTAAAAGGAAAATATCTCTTCCCCCCCAAGTGAGTGATTTTAGATTTTTTTTTCAAATTCTATTTGATCACCGAGTGAATTTAGTGCTCGCTCAAGTCCGTGGGCTGACTGCTTGGAAATGGCTCTGCCTGTCTTTGAAGAAGTTACAGCAGAGACGGCGGCAGAGCAATTGCCACAGATTATTTCCCAATCTGCTGCCGGCCTCCTTTGGAAGAGCACCATCATTTCAGCCTCCATTTCCACTTTTTGCTGAGGCTGCTGCTTACAAAGATACTAATTGCGATGGCGGGTTTTATGTTAATGGGTTCCACGTAATGATCAGCCCGACGACTACAGACCTTCAGATTGTTGGTTGGCTGTACTGGGAATAAAACTAATGGCATTTGGTTATGAAAATGTCAGATCTCTACACGTTGATCTAAACTGGGGGCCCAATGAGACCGAAATCTGAGAGCTTCCATGCGACAGCCGTGGGGCTGGACCCAGGGATGCCCTTGGAGAAGGAAACTCCTTTTCCCCCCCAGAGGTGCCGTGCTTTGAGGGCGGGCAGCTCCTTGCTGGGATGATGTTGGGGAGGTTTGGGGTGCCCGACTGGGGTCCCCCCAGCTCCGGGGAGAGCGCGTGGGGTGCTCGGAGCGACAGGCGGGGATGGAGCGGGGATGGAGCTGCGCGAGCCTCCAAATTCTGACTAACGCCGTAACCGGTTTGGTAGCTCTAAAATAGGATTTTAATCCTGGGAAGCATCATTTCACATTCCAGTGATCTAATCAAAATCCTTTCCTCTAATCTCTCCATGGTCCCCCCTTTCTAGATGAAAGAGGCTGGAGTTCCTGTCTTCACCCTTTCTCCGCTGCCTCCCTGTTCTACCAGTCTGTTCTGTGTCCAGGCAACTGCAAAAAGACATTTCAAAGGCTCCTGCCGTGCCATGTAGATGTTTTCTCTTGTTAGTTTGGACTGCAGGTGTGTAAGCCTCAAGGATGAAGTATCGTGGTGCTGTTTTAGGTTCGGGGCACACAGTCATGGCACAATAAATCACATAGGAACGCTCTGCTTTGAACGCGTGCGCACAGAAAAGGGAAAAGAAAAAAGCATCTGACCTGAATCATTTTCTGGAAACACATCTGGTTAAAATCCAAAGTTTTAAATTGAGTAATATTTTAAAATACATTTGGTAGGTATTAAATTACAGTGTTATATCTGGTAATATTTATGATACTAATGTGTTAAGCGGAGGTTTATATCTGTCAAGAAATATGAATGATTGTCATATGGGGTAACAAATGTATCCTGATAGAAATAACATTTTATGATATTTTTAACATTATTGTAGTCTCTTTTTTTTTGCAGAAGTTACATTATTGCCAATTTGAAATAAAAGCTCTGTGGCTACATACCAAAGCTTTTAGCTGTGTAATTTTGGATAAGTATAAAGCTGATTTGGGGAATTACTGAGAAAACTCTGCCGAAAGACAAATGCTGAGCACCTGTAATTCCTATTGTCTTCCATGCAGGATCAAGTCCCTCGTTTGCCATTTTGTGTGGCAGCAAGCCCAAGGAAATCTTGCTTGACAGCTCTGTTTTCTCAAAGTGCTGCATTTCTTCGGGCTGGATTCTGCAAAGATCCTGCAGGCTACAGAGCTCCTTGGAGCAAGCGATAATGTGCTTTGTGTTCCTGCTGAAATGTACCTGTGCATGATGGGAGAGGGAGCTCAGAAAGTTGGGTGCACCCTGGCAAGAAGATGGTTAGAATAAAGTTTTCTTGGGTTATTATGTTTTGAAGAATCATTCTCATCTGTTCGTTTGAGGAAGGTTTTTCTAAAGTTAGATTTGATCTGTGTAAATGCTAGCTTCTTTCAACAGGCTCTAACAGAGTACTGAAAAAGGAAGCACAGTGGATTTGAAGTTTAAATCTAAAATGATGGCAGTAACTAGTAATGCTTGATACATCCAAAATATTTGTAAGTACGTTATACAGATTTCTTTTTAGGAATTGGGCGAAAATCACATTAAAATTTGTTACCTATTAATGTCATAAAATCTCACTGATACAGCTGTTTAATGAACATATTTGCACTTTGGGCCATCACAGGCAATTGCTCTTGTTACGCTCCGCCTCGTCACCTGGAATACTGAAGAAAATGGACCTTTATTCCAAAGGTCCCAAACTGGCTGGGAGCAGTTCCTTAGTCTGGCTGCTCCCCGGGGCATCATGAGTCTGCATTCATGAGGAGATTTTGGATGATGAGTCCAGTTTTGATCACTGGACTTAGGCTTCTTTTTGCCTTAATGATCCTGGCTGATTTTCTTGGCCAGGATGCTGAAAGATGAGGTGCTGCTTCTCCCAGCACCCATAACTTTGGGGTCTCTACTCCAAGGGTTCTTGGTTCTTCTCCTCATTTTCATGTAAACTGACTCCCAAATTTCCATCAGTTCCCCTAAAATAGTTCCTCCAGAGCCTTCTCTGTACCCCTGTCTGCTCCTTGTCCAGCCCCTTCCCTCCTCACTTCATGGCTCTCATCTTTGCATTTTCTTCAGCTGATTGTTGTCCCCGGCTGCCTGGCTCCACGTGCCTGTGCCCGCTGGAAAGGAGCTCCTCACTCCAAAATCCCATCCCTCTCCACTGTGGAAGTGCCCCTCTGTTCGCCTTACACTGGGTTTGAGAGCAAAGCAAGCTGTGCTGTCTGTCCTTCGCTGCTCTGTGCCATTGCACAGTGAGATTCCATGGGGATGGCAGGGTACAGAGACAGCCAAACAGATAATTTATGTTCCTGGGAGATTCAGTCCAAATTAAGATCAAAACTCATATATGTCTTCCAAATCGCAGATTTTTTTCCCCAATTATTGTCAATGACTCTAATTCTGCTTGATTTATGTCTCTGGTAGTGGCCAGAGGTTTTGCAGCACATAAATTGCCTGAGGATTTGGCCAGGGATGTGGACACTGTGACATGCAGAAGCTCAGGAAAGCCCCTGAGCAGAAAATGGTTGGAAACAGGGAGAATAGCAGGGAGAAGTATCCCCAGTGCCTGCACACGATTACCTGGGTGTCCAGCTGTGGTCACTCAGCTGGATGGACCCTTGTTTTCTCAACCACCGTGGCAATTCCCACATTCTTTGGTAAATTGGAAAAATTTTAGCAGAAATCATGCAGATGGCAGCACACGTGATCCAGGCACAAAGTCCTATGGTTTCTGTTATCCTGTGAGCACTGCACAGCCACAGCTATATTCTGGCAGGTGGAAGAGAAGAAAGCAGTTCTCACAGAGGGCAGGGAAAACAGCCACAATTAAAAGCAAAGTAAATTTGCGTGGTGTGGTTACTTGCTGTATAACTCTGAAAGTGTTTATGAGGATCCAGCATAACCCACAACAGCTCTTCCTTGAGGATTTGTGGATTAACCCACACCAGCACAAACACGGGATGACACTGCAGTGGTGTCTCTGCTGTGTGCAGCAGGAGTTACTGAAGACCCCAAAAGAGCTCCCACCACAACATTTCTGTCTAATAGCTGCTTTTCTCACCGAGTGTTCCATGCAGATGCATGGTCGTGTTCTGGCCAACATCTGGAACAGCAGAAAGAGTTAGCGGGGGAAACGACTGATCAGGTTATCCACTCCCTGGAGCTGGAGTAAGTTTGATAGTGAGTTTCTCTCAGGGTATGGTTGACACCAGTTTGAATTTGTCAGAACTGTGCTTGCCTTCTCATCCTATACCCCATGCACAGGATGGTACCAGAGCCAGGATTTTGTTGGACGGCAGGCACGTCAAGTCCTTCTCTGGCCTCACACTCCATCCAGCACTCTTCTCTCTGACTTAGGCTGGTCTTGATTTGGGAATTTATCTTTCCTGTCCTTTAAAGGGATCAGAAGACAAGTTAGTAGGTTATGTTCCCAGGAAAAATTCCCACCTTTTTTCTCACTTGAAAACTTTCATGTTTTTTGCCTTTTACTGGTTTCTCTTAGAGGTTTGGGGTTTGGGTTTGGTACATCCTTTTTTTGGTGTGGTATTTAACTCCTGCTATTCCTGTAATGAACCCTCACCCACTTCATGCAGCCACTTCCTCACTTCAGTTTCTTGCTCTTCCCATCTCCCTCCCTGCTCAGGTCCGTTTTGGCTTTGCTTTCCCCTCCACTTTGTCCCAGCCAGGTATTTCTCCCAGTTTTTGCTGAATCTTCAGGTCCAGTATTCCACATATTACTTTAGAATAAGGAGCTGAAGCCTGCATTATTAGCTTAAATGCCTTTTTTTGTTCTGAAACTCACCTTGGCTTGTTCTATTTGTGCCACTCTCCCAGTGGCAGGAGGGCTGGTTTAGTGGCTGTGGCTGGGGACAGGCCGCTGTCACAGGGCTCTTCACGGCATGAAACAACTCCCTGGATCCTCCCTCAGTTTCTCCACTCTGCACAGCACCAGTGGTCACTGGCAGATCAAAATCGAGTGGTGGCTGTCGGGCACTGCACCTCAAGGGTTGCAGGACAGGGAAACACCAAGGAGGAGAAGGAGGAAATGTATAAATAAAGCAGCTCGGAGCTGCTCCCTCACCTCCAGTTCCCTTTCCCTTCCCTTCCACAGAAGTGGATGAGTGCAGAGCTGAGCTGCCTTGGCAAAGGAAAGAGAAGAAAGGTTTTTCTTTCACTTTCAATCACAAACACTTCACGTGGGGCGGAAGAAGGGGACATCCCTCTGCTCCTTTCCTCCACCTGGGCTTTCTGGTCCCGTTGTCCCCTCCTTGGTGGTCACACCCCTTGGTGAGTCCCAAACACACCCCCGTATGTGATCTGTGGTGTTTTGGGTGTCTGAGGTAGTTTGTCCTCCAAAGATGAGGGTGAGGTTTCATTTTGGGAAGCACATCTTTTCTTAGAAACACGAAGACTGTGACTGACTTAGCACAACTGTGATTTTCTGCAAACACAACTGTGTTTGGGGTGGTTGCATGCAAATGCTGGGGAAGGAGAAACAGTAATTCTGGATTAATGCAGAGAGAGAGAAAATAGACACCCTTAGAGGAAGCCCTGAGTTCACTGCAGCTGCCATACACTGGCAAAACTGATGCTGTGTCCCACAGGAAACATTTCAGTGTGGAGAACCTCCTGTTTGAAGAGAGCATACCTGTGCCTGTTGTGACACACAAGTGAGCCAAAATGCTTGGGGTAGCACATCAATCCACTCTTTCTTTAGTAACATCTATGAAATAAATTGGGGTTTTTCCCCCTGGTGTTGCATCATTTCTTATTTGGTGTCCAGATGGTGACAGATTACCAAACAGGGGGAAAAAAAAATCCATGTAGTATTTTGGATCTAAACATTACCTTCTTCTTTGGAATAAAGAGATCCAGTTTTATTCTAGCCATGATTCTCCACATTTATGTGCTGGCCCTTGTCTGCATCTGCTTGGCATTATCCTGGATTGAGGCTTTAACCTGCTATGAATCCAAAGAAATTATACGGAATTGATGGGATCACTATGAATTTCCAGGGGTGTAGGCTAGTGCAGACCACATCCTATTAATCTTGTTGTGTTCTTTCTGTAAATAACAAGCTGGATTCGGCCCAACAAGAGTAAAACAAATTGAAAGCATTCATAAAGAGCAGTAAATGGCTTTAAGATGTAAGAATAACGTATTGGTGGGTTGTCTCCAAGAATCCAGTTTTTAAAAGTACCAAAGCACACACAAAACTTTAGTTTAACGTGGTTCTTAAGTGGCTGCTGTGTGGGGCTGCCTGCTGAAGCAGGGCCATGGGCATAAGACCTGCTTTCATGATGGGATTATATAAAAAATTTAAAACTGCAAGAAGGAGAAAAGTGTTCAAGGGCAGCCAGCCTGGAGGAAAAAAATATAATTTAATTGTGTGAAGTGTTTATAAATGCAGTTTATGAACATGTATGAAGGAGTAATTTTTTACTTTTCAGACTGCAACTGTCACACAGAAAGGAAACAATTGCTTATTTGTACTTTTCAAGGATTTTTAGAGAATACTTTGCAGTTTGGCTATTTATTTTGACCTGCTTTTTCCTTTTTAGGAGCTTATTATTCTGTTGATTATTTCAAGTTAGCTTTTTGTGTGTGCTCTTCATCTGTAATTGATAGGAAAGCACTTACCTGGTTTATCTGGAAGTGGGAACTGGTTTTAAATTTCGTTCAAAGTTTCAGACTTCCACATGCATGGGCTACCAGATTCGATCTATCAGTCTCACTCCTTGGTTCTCTTGCATCATCAGAATAAATGTGAAATGACACAGAATTCCTGGAATTGCAATAATGCAGTGTAACAGAACTGACTATCAAGCTTCATATATAGATTAGATTAATGCATAAATCTAATTTGATATTTTACATTACTGGGCTAATATTTTACAGATGTAATGCCAAGTTGTTGAGTAAATGAAAATCACGGAGAGTCCAATTCTGAAAGGATTACTCAGGCAAAAATCCCTGCAGTCAGAGGGAGTATTGCCTGAACGAAGTCTGCAAAATTAGAACTAGAGCCATATTCCCCAAACAGACAAGCAGATTTATCTGTGAGATCTGCCCAGGAGTTGAATTCTTGTAACAATGAAAGATATATAGGGAAAACGAGCAAGCAGGTAACCTGAAATATAAGGAGAGACTGATAAGATCACAACAACCCTGAGCAAGCACTTGTGCGGTTGGTGATGTCAACAGGAGCCCAAGCTGTTTTAATAAACTTGTTCATAGTTGTCCTATAGTGTGTTTTATATACTGAAGTACATAGATCACGTAAGAGTTTAACAAGAAGAGGATTCATATTAAATTTGCACATAAAATACCTCCATGAAATATGTGAAATGCTTTTCTTTTTTATATGATTCCAATAAAACATCCATCATAAAACTCTGCCCTCCTGCTTCTTCATATCCAGTTTCAGCTGTTGCTTTGTGTTTAGAGTTGGAACTCATGACACTTGGCAGATATCATTGTGGGGCACTTTTAATTGGTGAAGAAAGACCCTGGCTCTGCTTGCTCGCTCGGGGGGTATAAATCAGGAGGAACCCCACCAGAGCTGGTGAAATGTTGCATCTCTGCAAGAGGCTGTCGGGCCAAGTGATATAAATGCTTGCAGCTCCTGTGGAACGTGCAGTCGTGTGGCTGTTTACAGCTGCTCAGGATCTGCCCCACTGGCTCGGATGGAGCAAAGCCAGGGATGATTCCTGCCCCTTACCATGAGTTTTGCTCAGTGTTTTGCGCTGTAAATTCTCCTGACTCTTGCTGCCAAGCTCAGCTCCCTCCTTCACAGTTTCGTATTCTGAGTGTGAACTGATACTGGTGGAAATCCAAGGGTAAAAAAGCGGTGAGTATAAAGCACAAATCTGTAGCCTGGATCTGAGAGGAACAGCTTGACCACAGAGGAAGTTATTTGCACAAAAAGTATTCAAACAGATACGCACAGTTTACATGTGTTTAGTAAATCTTGTCTGAAAACTAGAACCAGCTGTATGGTGTGTGGAGGCCCCGATCCCAGCCCCTCCTGAGCAGCGTTCCATACATGTGCATGATACATTTCCAGTCACTTTTTCCATCTTTTAATTTGGGGGCTGTTAAGGACTGAAACGCGAGGGGAGTGATTCCCACCTCGGTCTGTGGTGCTTGTCAGCATCCTCAGGTAGCTCTTCACAGCCCCTGCTCAGGGAGACATTCCCACCACAGCCCCTTCCCTGCTTCCCTCCACCTGCAGCCCAGCAGCAGAGGTAGGGCACAAACCCCCGTGACAGCTCAGGGGCACGAAGGGAGCTTTTCATGCCAGGCTCTCCATTATCCCACGGCATTATCCTACATGACGGCAGCGACATCGACTGAACCACTCGGCTTCATTCCTAAATGAGAGGCAAACCAGGCCTGAAAGCTAAATTTGCATGCCAGATTAAGAAAGTTGTAGATGCAAGCAAGATCTTTTTCCTTTTTTTCTCCCTTCTTTGTGTGTGTGTGTGTGTGTGTGTGTCTCTAACTATGCAACAAATTTTGTAGCTGAAATTTACATACTTCTTGATTCATGAAATTATGAGCAGCTGCTATTTTGCTACATTCTTAAATTGAAAAGGCAGCGAAGAAAAGAACAGACACATTAGGCAAACTCCATCTGCCCCTCATGTCTATCACTTCCCTTCACTCTCTCCTTTGCCAAACAGGATACAATGGCATAATCAGATGTCTTGGTTTGCCTGGGAGAGTCCCCAAATTCATATAGCTGTCGTCTAAGACGGGATTTTTGTTTTTCAGACAACTTCTTGACATGGTCTCTTGTTCCCCCCCTGAAACGTGGATACACATTTACAGAGGAAACAGCAGAGCACAAAAGAGCTACAGGGAGAGAATAACCTTCAAGATAGTTTACAGGCTTTTGGAGGTTCCTGGAAGACTTCAGACATCCTCTTAGGGACCTTAGGGTCACTGAGAATGAAGAAGCTTTCCTATTTTTATTTTTTTTCCCCTCCCATCTTTTTATTCAACCTACAGCACAGAAAGATTTTGGGGTGAGAGGGTAAAATACAGGATTCATAAATAGAACAAATGGGGTTCACTGCTACCTTTTGCCATGAATCTGAACAAATCCAATCTACAGGTACCTCCACACTGGGAGAAAGGAGTTGTCTTCGGAGATGAGAACTTCTATTCTAAAAGTCTGGCCCTTACTTCACACTAAATACCACTTTACAGATCATAACACTACTTTTCATCATGATGTAAATGTTTTAATTTTCCAGTTTTGAATTAAAAGATGGAAGTTCAGAATTTTAGACCTATTTAACACCTGGTTAAACACTTAACAAACTAGTAACAGCTGAGTGCATCCCTGTGAAGTGGAGTTTTTTCCTTTTTGTTGCCCCGCTTAAGAAACAGTCATTGTCATTCAGTCTCATTAACATAAATAGGTTCCCTAGGAGATGTCCCATTAAAGTGGCCATCCCTATTAAGCATGTCCCAATTAAGTAGTGTTTATTGTATGGCAGGTTCCAGACCTCAAAGCAGAATAATTTTCAGTTCCTAGAGGGAAAAAAAATAAGTCAAAGAAATTACATATTTAAAAAAGGCTTAAATTGATACAAACTGATAAGAGCCCAAAAATGAAAAATGAGGGCTGACACTTCAGCCTTTTGTTTACCCTGTAATGCTGCTTTTCTGGTTTTGAGTTAAGAATGTAGCCTACACCCTAACTATGAATTTCTTGGCTTTGATTTGATTGTGTCATAACCTAATGTTTTATGACTTACAATCACATTAGTCATAGGAGTCACTCAAGTTTAGAGATGATGGAAAAGACATAGGGGATAGACAAATCCATGCTGGGGAATAGTCTTGTGATTGAAGCGGCGGGCTGGGACCCAGCAGAGCCAAGCTCACTGTCCCGGCCTGTGCCAAATGGTTCTGCCTCACTGAGAGCAGAACTCCAAGGCTCTATTCACAGCATTTTTTACATACCTGAACAGGCATTTAAATATTACTTTGTGTGCTCCTGTGCATACGTAATCTATTTTGCTCTTAATCAAGGTGGATTTAAGTCGGGGGCTTATTCAAGGTGTTAAGAGACAAGCTCTGGAAAATCTTCCTGCGTTGGCTGAGGATGATACAACTCAGTGTCTGCTGCCAAAGGCTACCCCTTATCCCCCAAATTATATTAGTGTCAGCCACTTCAGCATAAAATCCAGGTCTTTAGTACAAACCTGCCTTCAAAGAGCTGAAATTACTTGCCTTGATTTTGTCTCAAAGCAGGGGAGAAGCAGGCAGGTATCTCCTGTCTGTGCCGTGTCTGTGGGAGGTGACCTCCAGCGCAGAGACTGAGCAGAGGAAGAGGAATAGGAGGAGAAGAGGATTATTGTCATCTTCAACAACTGAAGGGAGTGCAGCACATTTACACTTTCAGCCAGGGCATTTGCACCTGCAGGAACAAGACATCCCTTGTGTAGCTTTACCCCAAATTAGACAATCTGTCCTTCGTCTGAAGGAGAAGTTTGTACCTGGGCCGAGTTAAATAAATAAATGAAAAAATATTCATATTCCAGGGCCACAAACTGAGATCTTCTCATGACAGGACCTCCAGAATTTTCCCCAGTACAGGCAAAAATGGAAATTCAACAGATTCGAAGCTTGTCAGAAAAAGGAATTTTGGTGTGTACAGAGAGATGACTTCTCTCTGCACCACTTTTTTGGTGTTTCAGAGAAACAGACAGTTTGAGTCATGCCAGCTTATTTTCTTTATTTAACAGAATCACAGACTCATTTAAGTTGGAAAAGAACTTTGAATCCAGGTGTAAACCCAACAGTGCCAAGCCCACCATTAAACCAGGTCCCTAAGCTCCATGCCTGGAAGCTTTCATGCTTCCCTGAAAAGCAATGTTCACCTGTTAAATACCTTTCCTTGGTCTCAGTAATCACTTTTTTTTAAAAAGGAATTATCCCTGGAGTACAGTTTCATATCAAAAGATGTGATTTGCACAATGGCACACAAGTGGTTCACACATTTAATACACAGCCCACACTCTGAAGAACCTTAAGATTCCTTGCATTAAATAAGAGGCACAGTACTTCAAAATGAGGGTTTGTGAGTAGGTGGTAAATTTTTTTCTGGGTCACTGAGTAGTATCTGGGTGCTTTGAAAGCATCTTGCAGCAGCCAGGTAAGCTGTGGTTGAGAGATGCAGGTGTCCTACTGTGGTCAAATCAGAAAGAAAGACTTCTATCCTTAAGGCAGTAAAGCAATTACACCTGGTATCCTCATATCTTACTTCCAGTAAATAGGTGTAGAACAATGTGGCTTTGTAGTGCCCAGTAATACCAAGAGCTGGCAGCAAGAGTCTCTGAGAGTCTCTGTAGAGTTTGCTGAAACCCTACATCACTCTGAGCAGGAGAAATGGTTCACAGTCACAGTGCTCAGAGGTTCATCTCAGAACAAAAATACCTGGCTCGGTGTAAAACTCTGAAATCTGGGGTGAGAACCAGCACAGGAAGTTCGCTCTCATTCCTCAGAGTGCCTTGTTTGAGGACAGAGGTTGTGCTCACAACTGTACCCGTCTGCAGGGAGTGCAAACCCCAGCTCCAAAGAGCTGCTGCTCTGAAGAGAACTTCAAACCCAGAGCTAAGCTGGAAGTTTCAGCTCTCCAATTAACCTGTTCTTTGTTAAACAGCAACACTGTAACAGCACTTGATTATGCTCCAAGTAGAAGTTGTGTCAGCAGTTCTGCTGTGAGACCGTTTGTCTCGGGTTTGGAATTGTCCAGGACTTCCAAAGCAGGAGCCCCTGGCAGCAGAGGGAGGCTCCAGAGGGCCCTGGTGCCGAAAGGAAAGCCCAGCCATGTACCTGTGTAGAGACTCGAGTGTATTCTTTCAGCTCTGACACAAATCAACTGCAGGGCACTTTGACACATCCCAACCTTTCAGAGTGTATTTTTTGAGCTCAGCTCATTATCTGAGCCTCCATTCAGATGCTCTCAGCACAGATGCCTTCCTCATCAGCTCTGCACTAAAACATACAGTAAGTGAAATTCTGCCATATGTTAATACATATGTTTCAGTTTCAATAAGCATTTGATGCAGGGCTGTTTTTATTTTTTTTTTCCCAGGCAACAGAAATTACAGAGTTTACACTATTACCTTCCCTCTCTATTTAAACGTACTAGTGAGCTTAAATAAACTAATTAAAGTAAGGTTAGCTACGTGCAGCATAACCTGTCACAATGGTGGAAACATGTATTGATTCTTAATGGTTCAGCATTTATCTGCTTGGTCCAAGCCAGCTGGGGATGGCAGAGTCAAACTGTCTGAGACTCTCTGTGATGTTGTAAAATGATGGAGAGGCAGATAGCCTGGAGAAAAGGTGTAACCGGGATTTTCACTTCATCCCCACCTCAAATTTTCCCATCTGGCATATCACAACATAATGATGTGAGTGATGTCATCAAACTGGGAGACAGGATCTGAATGGGGTAGTTTTCTCCTTTACTGAACTTTGTAAGCTGGCCACAAATTGTAATTAGCAAGTGTCTACAGTTTATTCCTGGCAGAGGCTCAGTCCGTTTTCCACGGGCTGGAATCAGTCTGTTTAGCCACGATGATTCTTTTTGTTTGTTTGTTTGCAAATAAACTCCTGGAAAGATCCTGGGCACATTATGAGATTTACAGATCAGTTGCTCTGCACAAGTACAGTGCTTTTACAGCAGTGCAATACCTCTGAGTAATGCTTTTGATTTAACTAGAGCTACCCTAGATTTGCACCATTGTAGGAGCCAGATTAGGCCCCA
This sequence comes from Machaerirhynchus nigripectus, assembly GCA_013397975.1. Classification (NCBI taxonomy): domain Eukaryota; kingdom Metazoa; phylum Chordata; class Aves; order Passeriformes; family Dicruridae; genus Machaerirhynchus; species Machaerirhynchus nigripectus. Next base: position 647,520 of record VZRQ01007461.1, on the reverse strand, counting down.
TAACTCTTGCACACAGACTTGAAAGCATCCAAGCAGTTATGAATGAGAGCAGCATTTGCAAGATAGAACAAAGAAAAACCAGCCAAAAAAAATATCCAACTTACATCAGCTTTGCCTGCTGGATTCTTTGCTTTACAGCTAGAGAAATATCCAGGCAGACCCTCAGCTAGCAGAAGCTGGCACAGCTTTGTTAAAAATCAGTGGAGCTTTGCTGATTTATATCAGCTGAGAATCACTATCTGCCCCGATGACAAAATGAGGCATTGAAAGAGAGTGGGAAGGCAATAGGGTTTATCTATGGTTACAGCATTAAAGCAGCATCATAAGATAAACTAATTTTGTCTAAAGCTTAAAAAAAAAAGAAAAAAAGAAGAAAAAAAAAAGAAAAATTAAAGAAGGTGTCTCTGGGGATACAGCACTGACTTGGCTTTCTCAGTGTTGGCTTCTGATCACTGTGCCAAGACTGGCATCTTCCCTTCCCTCAACAAATCAGCATTGCTGCTGCAAACTCTTCATTGACTGCCAATGCTGTGCTACCAATAATTTACCACGATTGAGAAACGTCTCTGCTTTCGCTCTGCACAAGAGTGTTTGCTCCTGCATGCCTGGATCTGTTCAGTTACTTACTTTATGAACTTTATTAAAAAGAATCAAAGGATTCTTTTGGGTTCGTTTTTCATAAAATGTCTCAAGCATTTGATAAATAAATAATCTTCTACTTAAAATGGGCACGAATTCCCTAAAGACTCAGCATTACGAGCAGGTATGTGCCAAGCCCAGCTCTCCTCCAGGGGGATGTATATATCTATATACCTGTAATTATAGGCTGATAATTATATAATTCCCTCTATGTATATCATCATTTGTGAATAACTCGGTAAGCTGGCAACACAGAAGGGCGGGCCTGTATCATAAGCTAATAAAAAAAAGCAATTATATTTTCCTTCTGATCCAGTTCTCACCTTCCCAGTGAGATTGGGGCATTGTGCAATAAGTGAGAAATGAGGAACCTCGGAACACTTGGAAGCAAGATAAGCATCCAAATGCCTGACTCTGTCATTCAGAGCTCAGCCGAACTGTTTCACTCAGGAAATTATGGGCTGCCATGGGAACAAAGGTCCCTTCCCAGATTACCAAAAGGAGTCTGAAGTGGGTCAGAAATGTTATAAGAATAGGCTTTCAAATGGCATTTATATTATTTCCCAGGTTAATACATGTTTGAATCTAAGCACTAAGGCTAATGTGAGCAATGTCATTTCAGCTTTCTGCAACCCCTCCTCACTGTACGTGCAGTTCACCCCCAAAATGAATCCTGGGAGAAGCTCTCTCCACAGTCCAGCCTGCATCTCTCACCTCTTGTTTTAGAATAACTTTGCAAACAGCTCAAATAGGGACCATTTGTAATCTGTGTTGATGCAGAATCCTGCAAAAAGTGCTTTTAGAGCTAACATATCAGAAATCACAAAATTTTACATAAGCCTTAAAAATTCAATAAATTACGAACAAGTGCTTTTGTTTTCTAATTTACAGTGTTCATGCAAGTCTCTAATTCCTTTCCAAGATGCACAGCAGTGTGTCCTCAGTTGAACCCTAATGTACACCCACTGCCTTACCCTCCAAATCCTTGGGACGGCTCATACTCTGAAAAGCCTGGAAACAGAGCCCAGTGTTGGGCTAGGATTGAGCCTCCAGTCTGTAAACCAGAAACGGAACAAATCTGGGCATGCAGGAGATAATTTAGTTGTGCAGAATGAAAGCACCAAAGTTTCTCAATTCTGGTAAATTATTGGTAGCACAGTGCTGGCAGTCAATGAAGTGCTTGCCAAAATTGTGTTGATTTGTCAAAGGAGGAAGAGAAGCCAATCCTGGCAAAAGAATTCCGTGCCATGGAAAAGAGAGAAAGGCAGCGTTGTACTTATACAAACAGTCTGTCCTTAGAGCTCTAAATGAAAGGTAATTTCTTTTGGGGGTTCAAATACTGGGAGCACAGATCACCAGATTCTCTGTACCATTTATTACAGCTGTCTGTCCCTGTGTCCCAGGCAGAACTACTTTACATGTGAAATGAATATGACTGGAGTGGGACAAATGTAGATCCAAGCTCTCTGTTTGGAGCTGTGCTGGTTATCTCACCCTGAAGGTCCTACTCAGCAGAAACCAAATCAGTATCATCAGATAGTTTATTTGCACTGGAGTCTCTGTGGCTGTTGCACACTCCTGAGAGGGCTGTGGGATGCTTTTCCTATTGTGTCACTATTACTGCTTTGCCCTGCAACCAGAAAAATCATAAATGAAATGTGGCTCAATCCTAAAGGTTCTGCCTCCTAAAGTGGGGAAGCATATCCTGAATGTAAACACCCAAGGATCAGGGAGGATCCTCATCAACTCATAGCTGAGCATGTGCTTGTTACTTTGCTCAGTCAGAAAAAGCTGGTGATGGGAGGTTTGAATGAAGCTCAAGAGAAAGTCTCTGTTTTGGCTGATCTGTCCTCTATTCAAGAAGGTGCCAGAAGGGACAGTGCACACAGAGAAGCAACAAAGGTGCCCGAGTTTGGGAAGTGATAAGACCCCCTCCCTCACACAGTCATAGTCCATAACAAGCTGAGGAGGATGACCCCAGCTGTACCTGCAAACAGGTTTGTGTATTTCACTCACTGACCTTTGGAAAGGTCTCTCCTGCCAATGAGCTGCCCGTGTTCAGTTCATACCTGTATTTGTGGGCTCATGCAGCTGTGTGTGTGCAAGGGAACACTGCAGCCAATGCCTGCGTGTTGCAAAAGTGAAATGGGTAAGTTTTCCCTGCCTTTGACAAAAATGATTGCCATGCTTTTCTACACCTCACAGATAATTAATATATCAAAGGACTCTGAAAGCCTATACTTGGAAAATAGACAGTTCTCACTGAGGAATACGTCCGCAGCCCTATAGGAAAAAAATCTTGTTTGGATAGTATTGAAGTCTGAAGGACTGAAAGTTGGCTGTTGCATGCAATAGAGTAATTCAGTGACTGCGAGAAGTCTGTGTGATAACATCTACTGAGAGTGGTGTACTGTCAATTCAGAGCACACCCTGGGATAGGTACTGAAGTGGGTTTTATTTGAGAGAGGGTTTTTTTACTCTTTGGGTCAATAAACCTAAGTTGGCCTAAAATAACTTAAAATCTTTCAAAGGCGTATGGTAAGCATATACTTGTTACCCTCCCAGAAGTCAATATGATACTCACTGAACAGGAGTTAAATACTGTGCAGGAACAGGGCTCACGTGTTCTTGCTCCTATAAAACTCTGGTTTATGCTCCTTCCCATGTACAGGGTAGTAGAAAATGCCACAGCAGCACTTCCCTAGTGTTCTCTGGTCAAGGACACTAAATGTCTTCACAAGCACGAATGAATGTTGGCAAAAAAAGAACTCTGTAAAAAGGTTAGGAATTAATATGATGGTATAACATATGGGGAAAAAATGCAGAGTCAGCTGATCAAGAAATTTTGTCAAGAGTGTCCCAAGTTGCATTTATTTCTTTGTTCAAAGTAGATTAGACTACTGGTAATCATTAGATTTTAATAGATACTCAACAACCTAGAGCTCCTGTTGAATTTATATCAGTAGTAATTCCTAGAAAAATTTATATAGTCACCATAAATGTGGAATTTTAATGTGCTATTCTACTCTTGAAAAAGGGATAATACACATCCTAAACCACCAAAGTTTTGGAGGTTGTCAGTATCTTTACTAAACAGACTAAAATTTGGCTGCAAAAATTGACTATTGTACAGCCAGTGAAGCTCTGGAGAAATGAGAGAGCATTTGCACATCTCCTGTCTCACGAGCAAAATTATGAGCGTTCTCCCCAGATACATCTGTTGCTTTTTAGTTTTCAGCTGTCCAAGTTCAGTTAACCAAGTCTGGCATCATTCACCCCTTTATTAAATCATGTGTTCAGTGAAACTGTTCGAGGCCAAATGGACTTTGTTTGCATGGCACTAACAATCCAGCACTTTTAGCAGGAGTAAAGGAGTGAGGAGTGAATACTTCAGAAAAATAATTGTGTTTTGTGCAAAGCTCTCTCTGCAATTCCCTCCTGTGGTGGCAGGAGAAAACGATAGAAATCGGTCTGTTCCCAAGGTGAATTTCTTGAGAATCTCATCTTAATAGGGTGGGGGCATTGCTGGATGGGGAAGGTGAGAAGTTTCTTGCATTTCTGAGGGCTAGTCTGGGCTAATTCCTTTGTGCTCGTCGGGAGGTATCAATTCCTGAAAAGGGAGTTTCCTTTCTGTTTCCTATGACTCGTCAGGACGGTGCCTACACGCTTAACATATCTACATACGGGCTGACTTCCCCGCCCGCTTGGTGCCTACTGGCCCCACTCCCTTATCTAATCAAGGTTCAATCAAAGTTAATTAGGGATCTAGTTTTCTGTTCCTGCATTAGGCGTAAAGCAAAAGAAGCTCCTGGGCATATCTGATCAAGGAGCTGATCTGTGTTATAACTATGTAATAACTGGCACAACTGTGTAATTACAATACAGCCCTATCTCAGGTTACATCATTATCATTATGCTTAACACTAAAACAAAGTGTGGTTATCATGATTGGTGTCAACACATTTGTGATGTGCCACCCAGGAAGAGGAGGATATCCACATGTCACCCAAGCCCTACCTCAACCCTGAAAAAAGTTTATTCCTGCAGACAGGGCATGAGGAGAAAAAGAAACACACAGGACACTAGTTATTGGGGGTTAACTTTAACCTTCCTTTACCCTTCCTCTTCCCTTCCTCAGCCAGACTTTTACTTGTCAATGAGGGCTCGACTCTGGAGTCACTGATAACAAAATATAATCTACCTCCGGGTGTCTGTAGTCTATTTCCACAGGGGAGAGAATTGCAAAGTTCCAAGAGCGGTGCTAACTCAAAGGCTTTGCAGTAGGAACATATTTTTTAGTTCTATTTTTCTGCTTAAATGATAGTTTAATGAACTAATATGTAGCTATAAAAAGGAGGTGCTGTGGAACTTGTAAGAAGTGCAATTCACTTGAAGGAAAACCAGTATTGAAAACACCATTTCTGCATCTTCTGCTTCTTGCTGAGTTGAGTTATAAAATGTTAGAAAAGCCATATTGCACAGCTTTTAGCCACTAATATTTATGAGCAGTCTTAAATACCAACAGCTTCAGCCATTTTTTATTAATGATAGGTCTGGATATGATTTCTTAGTTAAAGACATCTTCCTCAGCTTACCTCATATCATGGCATCTGGTATCTCTAATTGGAATCATTTTCATAATAACCATGAGCAATATACATTACCATCTAAATATGAAGGCTGGCTGCAATACAGACTTGTCTACAGCTTTTTAAGTATCCAGGATCCTGTCCAAAGCCCCTTAGATGCAAGGGAAAGGCTCCTGCTGATGTGTCTTATCTAAATTAGGTGCAATGTATCAAAAAACTCTCCTAGACTCCATATAGGAAAACAGAAATCTATTCAATATTAATAAGTTTCAGTGCAACTCTGTCAAATCCCTCCAAAGGTGGTGTCCCAATCTGTCACCAAATCAGGCCTAATTCAGTCAGGATTTAGATACTTGCACAACTTGAAATGCTAGGGTAGCTCTGTGGATTTTTAGGGAAGTTTGAGGCATTCAGTAGGTTGTCTCTCACTAGTTTACTACTTATGAGTGCTTAATTGTTAAAAATTTTGCTGTTTCATTAGTAGGAATAGAAAGTTACCTAATTCATACAGAAACACATGCTCAGTACTAATTTTCATGGCGTTATGATCTTGTTTTGAATTAATTTCAGAAAAAAACTTGCACCTATGTAACAATCATAAATTCCTAAGATATCCACAGCCACAGTCTTCAGCTACTCATTTAGCAGTAGACATTTTTGTTACGTCAAAGTGTAATGTTTTGTATTCATCACAATCAGCAGTTCTCAATAACATAAAAAATACATTAATTCACTTCAATCTGGAGAGTTTCTCCAAAAGGGACAAGAAATCCTACTGTCAAATTAAAAGGAAAAGAAGGGGTTAGAGTACCCTAACAGGGTTTAAACTGAAATTTTACACAAAAAGGTGCAAATGCTTTTAAAGAGAACCATCCTAGATTGCATTTTCTTGCTCTCTCCCATATAATTGTAAACAGCTTTGATTTCAAAGGGAAAATCAGACAATTATTTTATAATGAGAGGTGTGGTCCAGTGATTCGAGCATCAGACTGGCAGCCAAAAACCACTGGAGTTTTAATCCTGGCTCTGACACTGACACCATCTACTGCCTTGGGCTAATCACCATGGGTTTGACTGAGATCTGCTCCTTGTGGGTGCAAGAGGCAGGGACAGCTGCAGAGTTCCTGATTCCAAGCTCCAGAGGTGAGCAAGAACCTTCCTTGTGCTGCACCCAGCTCCTGCCCAGCACGTCCCAGAATTGAAGGGCACCATCCCTGACCAGAGGAAGACATTAAACCCACGCAGTGTTCACCTCAGGCAGGCTGAGGTTCAGGAAAGCTATAGCTGCTAAGTGCTGTCAATAAAAGCTTTAAAAGCCCTTTGCATAAGCATATTTGAGTAGGTCTGTGCTTTGAAGAAAGCCTGCTGCTTAGGTCGAGGGGTGAGTAAAGCCAGTCTTGCCTTTAGAACACTCCCGACACCTGGGGAGATTTTTATTTCCTTTAAGCACCTTGTAGTTAAATTTTTAGTCATTGTTTTCTCTCTTCCTGTGTGCTCCCATCCCACAGTGACCCCCAGCTTTTGCCTGTCCTCTGCTTCTCACTACTGTTCCTCCTGTCTCATTGAGTTGTCCTATCCTTGATTAATACAAACACCGACAAAACCCACATCCTTGGGGATTTTAATTGGAAGGTTGATTGCCTTTTCTTCTCTGCTTGTACATTTTCCATCGCTTCAGCTTCCTTGAGGTCCACAGACAGAGTTTCAATCTCCCCCTCACATTCACCATCATGTTCTTGATCTTTGCTTGCTTGGGGCTTGACTCCTAATAGAAATGTTAGGCATCTTGCCATTTCAGATGACAGATCAGCTCTTTGATGTGTCTAATTATGATGGAGAGGGGGCAGAGAAAGCAGGACCTCCCAAAGCCAGGATAAATTTGCTGTCCATATAAACTCTGAGCAGCAATGTGTCCCTCTGCTTCCCCTCTGGTACATGACAGCATGGCCTCGAATCCTGCCCGACCCAAAGGAGTTCCATGAACACCCTGTACAAGGCAAGGTTTTACTTTGGAACCTGTTTGATTTGAAAGAGGAAATCTGGCAGCAGCCAGGATGCCAGAATGACAGGGAGGGGTAGCAGAATGGGGAGTTCTGCCTCAACTTTGCATGGCAAAAGCAGAGGTGGCTGACTGAAAGCAATCTAGTGAGAGAACCTTGTTCCTCCACCTCACCTCACTCTCCCTTTGTTGCCTGCATAGAGCAGTAGCAAACTGACACTCAGTATTTGTGTTGGTGCTTTGCAAAAGTCATCAAATTCAACCTCACAACACCTTTCCACACTGAATTTTCAGTTTGGTTTTAAGGATGCTGTTCAGAGAGAAGAGCTGTGCTGCTCTGAGGGCCAGAAGCTTCGGAGCACAGAAGGTTTCAATCACTTCTCTTGCTCTTAAGTAATGTAGATACTTTCAGAGCATCCCATACCAAGTTCTTTCACTTTGTTGAAGAACCAAACTTGTGGTGAAGCAGGAACTGGACTCACGCTGGAGTTTGTGACAACCAGAGCTGAATTCAGCTCTCAGCTGATGTTCAGGACTTTACCATCACCCGTCTCTATGTTTGGGGAGAAGCCCTTGCTTGACAGAAGGAGAGAAGATTGGACAGGCCATTTAACACTAAAACCTGACTAAGGGCTGTACTGCTGAACCTGTACAGTTCCTCTGGCACACGTGTTTGCTCACAGAACACATGTACAGCTCCCACCTGTGCTGCAGAAACGTGGCTGCCCTGCTCAGACCAGGGCTCACTTGAGCTGTGTGCTTTATAAACACATGAAAGGCCATGGTCCTGGCCCTGAGGTACTTGAGGTCGTTAGCAAATCTCACAGACACTTCTTTAATATTAATTTAGTGTTGATCTGTCTGCCCCAGAGCTTGAAATTCTTTATCTGCCAAACAGGCACAGCAGGAGTTTCAGCATTTCTTCCCCTTATAATACTCAGCTAATATGCTTCAAGCCTGACCTACAATGATCATCTCCTGAGAAGAAAGTTTGGTTGAGTCTTCCTCCTATTCAGCATTCAGCCCTTGATCTTTCTACCAAAATGGGAAATCAGTACTAGTGAAACGGACACTGATCAACACTGACAAAACCTTTCACCTCATTTCTTGCAGTAAACTGGGGTTGCATTTGTGCTGTTGTCCTTGAGCAAAGCCTTGAGTTGAAAGTTTCCTCCTGCCTCTCTTACCCCTTCACTTTCCAGAGCAAACACAGAAACCTGCTTTAAATGAAACAGCCCTCAGGTGAAGGCAAGCAAGGTTCCAGCCTGCAGAGTGGCAGTCTGTAAGGCAGCAGGGAAGGGGATGTCTGTGCAGCCACGGTGGAGGGAGAGCAGGGAACATCTACCAGTATTTACTGAGCAGCATTGCTTTTGCATGTGGTGTTTCTCAGCCCTTCCTCTTCACAGAGCCCTGCCCTGTAATAGCTTTGTGCTTATTCCTGTGCATTGCCAAGCAAGAAACCCAGTTTCTGGCTCTGATCTTTGTTGACAGGGCTGAGGAAGATCATGGAAGGCTTCCTCTCCATGGGTTCTCTCTGCACACCCCAGAGGAGAGATTAATAGTTTCTGAAAGCATCTCCACCCTACAGAAAGGTCACCCGAGTCCTGGGGAAGATGAATAAATGGGGGTTCATCAAGACTCTGTGGTAACATGGGAGGGACTTCTTCCAGCGAAAATATTGACAAAAAACTTCTTAACATTGGCAATTTCAGAGGAGCTGGAGGTAGGCAGGTGATATTCTGGGTTGTTATTTTTCACACAGTGCAACACAGTCCAATCACTTCTACAGGTGTATTTTTCAAACAGTTTTGTTTGCATCAAGTGCTTGTCACTGTGTGGCCTGTGACCTGTGGGACATGCTGATTAATGCTGTAGGAGAATATGTCCTGTCATCTTACCTGCCATAGACAGTCAGCTGTCTTTTGGGTTCACTTGGAGCTGTGAGTTTGGGCAAGATTTTGATTTAGTTGTTTTATGCCAACTCTATCACCTTAATATTTATGGTTCTGGCTCTGCACAGTACAGCTAATTAATGTGTTAGATACTCTTGAGTATCCTCTTTTTTTCTTCACACATCTTTTGGGGCCTGATATACTGAGACCCTTAATCCAGCAGTATTTACTTCACTTTAAAGTAGAATAAATCTACCAGGAAAACCAGCAGGAGTTCAGCTGGAGCGGTGGAAAAATCTTCTCTTTAGGTTTTCTGTTCCCTGATTTAGGCTGGGATAGCTACATTGCCATGTGTGTTGTTTCTAAGCAGATTCCATACATGTGATGTGCAGACACACAGTGAAGGGCATTATCCTATGCTGCAAAATCAAGCTACCTATGCTAATACTCATTTAAAGACATAATGTGAAGTAGTCATATTGCTGAAAAGAGAGGGAAAAATGTCTGAAATGGACTGATGCAATTTTGTCAGATTATCACAAACTCCCAAACCTAAGCTACAAGAATAGCTGATCCTGACAGATGCTTGCGGTTTGAGTGCCCACATAGGGAGAAGTCTGATTATGTGTCGGGTGGGAGGCATAAAGACAGAAGAAAGTTGATTTGCTTTATCCTGTCAATCTAATGATTCACTTTGCAGGTCACACTTTATCTACACACAATGTTTATTTAGACAATGAAACCATCAGTGTCATTGATAGAATCTAACACGCCAACGGAGATATTTTACTTTCTCGGTATTTTTTATTGTTGCTGGAGTATGTAATCCTGCCACAGAAGTCTTTTTATGGAAATAATATTTTGTTATAAGCACTATCACCGTGTATTGTAATTATTATTTTGTTTTACCCTGCCCACACAGAAAACTGTTTGCATTATATTCCATTGAAAGATACATTTTAAGTTCTCTCTGCTAGTCATGAATAATGTAAATTGACAAGAACTATTACGGAGGCAGGTAGACAAAGAAACAGAAAGTTAAGTGGTTTCCTTTCTTTTTATGGCAGAGTGACATTTACCTGTAAGTGCATTTGATTTTAACACAATAGGATGAGTCTCTGCTGTGCTGGATTAGGATTGAGGCATGCGGAGGAGTTCAGATAAAGAGTGGGCACTGAGAAATGCCCTCGCCAGACCTCTCTAGGGAGGGTACTTCAGCAGCAATAGCATGTCAGGATGTCTTTTTTTTTTTAGTCCTTGCATCCAGCTGACAGAATCTTTCCTTGTTTCTGTATCTGTAATTCCAAGAGATCTCTCAGTGCTCCCCACAGCTGTCTAATACTTTGTGCTTGTCACATCACTTTCCAAAAAAGGGTCAATGTCACTTTCTCACCCTGACAGACAGAACAACCACAGCAAAGAGAAGCTGTAGGTGAATGAGGGTCACTTGGAGACCCAGGACCCCCTCTCCTGCTGTGCGTACCCACGGCCCAGACTGGTATTGCCTCTCACATTCCAGCTACAAATTTCATCAGTTCCCCCTTTCTTCAGACTTGCCAGAACTGCAGTAGTTGGGTATAACTCTTCTGCAGTTACACTGAATTTAAATCAGAAATAACTTCAGTGGGTTGGATTACTTTTGTAAGTGACAGTGTTCCCCCTAAAACCAGAGAGCTCATTTTTAGGTCTGAGAAGGTATAACTGCTCTCATGTCTATAAACATCCCACTAAGTACAAAATACGTTATTTCTCTAAGGTGACACATTTACTACCCTCCCTGATCCAGCTTTTCCCTGCAGTGTAACTTTCCATGTCTGCAAGGTTACACCGGCTAAGAGGGACAAAAGCCACTCAACCCTTTTCTCCAGTAAAAACCCAACCAACCAAATAAACAAAAGCAAACAAAAACCCAAGGAGACAACACACCATGATTAAGATATTCCCTTCCCCAGGGGAGTCACAGGTCTGCAAGTGGAGAGCTGAGGTCCTTCAGGAGAGCTGACATCCCTCTGCTTTTACAGAGGAGCAAAAAGGAGTATTGTGGTTTAATCTGCCCATTTCCTTGAAGGAAAACTTCAGAGAACATTGTCCGGGCTGCCTCCCAGAGCTTTTCTACTTCTGTGATCTCTCCTTTAAGTTTCTGAGCAGGAGAAGGGCAGGCTCTGGCTGATGACAAATGTGACCTGTCCCACCGAGTTATTGTTGCTCGCTATGGGGGATAAGCTTTTGCAGTGCTCTGGTTCCTGGTGACGTAGTCCAGGGTGCACGCACACACCACAGTTGTGTCTTGGGGCTTCAAATGCCTTTATCTATGTCATGCATTGGTTTTTGCAGTTTGCTATGAATCACTGATGCCTGCTGGGAACACATAACCGCTTCTGGTTATTTTTATTACAATGTTATAATGGGCACAAGGACACTTAAAAGTGGAACAACTGAGCATCTCTTGGTAGCCAGTGCTGTGCAACTCTCCTGGGATGCCTGAGAACACTGAGCTGTGCTGCTGAACTGTCTGACTGTAGTGAAAAGAAATTAATTCCAACATAGTCAGAGTCCTGTGTAGTAACTCTACTCATGTGAATGATGGAAGAGTAGCTAGAGCCCTGTATCAAGTCCTGGAATATGTGCTCAGAGCCCTTGATAAGCTGCAGGTTTCCTCAGTGAGGGTGGATCAGTCGTTTAGACATTCTGGTTATATTTCAGCTGTGGGGCAGCTCTCTCTGTTACATGACTCCATGTCCTGGGATGTCCAGGAACTCGGCTGGAAAGTTTTGTGGTTGCCTTCTAGCCAGAATCTCTTGGTCTGCTGGCTTTCTTACCTACAGTAAATCATGGGCAGAGGCATGACATGAGTGTCAGGATCTCCTGATGAGAAACTGAGACATGGCTTGGAAAAACACCTGGACAGCAGGTGAAGAAAAAGGGATTAATGGCATGCTGTGTTATTATACCATGCTGATGTTGCCAGGATGAGTATAAAAGATATAAGGAATCCAGTATGATGGAAAAAGGGAACATATAAACCCCAAGTTGGTTAATAACTGCTTGTCAAGTGAATGAAGGTTTCAGCTTTGAAGGACAAATATTTCTGCTCTCAGACAGAGAAACAGAAAGCGAAGAAACCAACATGAGAACTGCGCTCAGCTCCTTTGCTATGAGGGTTTAGCGTTTGGTGATTCCTGAAATGTTTGTTATGGATCGTGAGCATGTTAAAAAAACATCAAGATACTCAGAGAAAACAGTAAAGGAAATGGCTGAAACAAACAATACTCGTTATAAAATACCAATATCATCTGTAGTTCTATTAGCTCTGGAGGTCTCAGAGTGGACTTCATCAACTCCAGTTTAGGTCAGACACAAGAGAAAAACTGATTTTCTCAAGGCACACGGCCAGAAAATGGTAGAATTGGGACTAGAAACCAAATCTTTTTACTCTCTGCAGGAAATAAACAGATAGGTTTGCGGTAGCTTCAAAAGACATGGCTACGAGAGGACTTGAAATAACTAACCTCGATTTTCTAACCCCATTGCACAGGCTTTGGCCAGGTCTTTGGATTCTGCTTTGTGCTTTAATTCTCCTGTGCCACTGCACACAAAGTGACAGTCACTTTTACAGGAAAATGTTAAGCCCAAACTCTGCCTCTGGGTACAGAAGGAAATCGCAGAGAAGAGAAGCTGCCATGTCCAGCTGATCAGGATTGTGGCCATGTGCCAGACATCATCTTTTGTGGTAATAACTCCTTTCCAATGGCAGCTTGAGCTATTTGCCTGTCATGATTTGTCTTTTCGTGCTTGGGGAATGCTGGCTGACCTTTGTCTTTGATGTTGCTCGGCCCTTTCCTTGCAATAGGGCAGTTCAGAAGGCCATGACCACATCTGCTTTGGCTGGTTCTGTTATCAATTAATTTGTCCTGCCACATCAAAGAACAGAGATAAAGCTGTAGCATTTCCTTACCACAGATTTTTATCTTCACTCCCCAGTTCACCTCACAACACACGCACCTTCCACCTCCACAGCAAGCGGAGAGAGAGAGACAGACAGAGAAAGAAACTGAAATGACATCCTAATAGCCTCCCTCGAGTGCTGATGGCACCTGGGTCTCTGTGTGCTGAGCCTTACACCCACTTCCAATCTGGCCTGGCCACAGCCAGGCGGTTGCTTACTCCCCCAATAAGTTATTTGTTTTTCTCTCTAGACAAATCAGTGATGTTAGAATGACAAATAGCAGTTATAGCTTTGCACTTAGCTGAGTATAATTTCAGCCCATCAGTACCATCTGTCTCCTTTCTTGGGCTGCAGCTCCATTAAGCGACAGCCAGAGATCCTCAAGGACAAAGAGCCCAACTCACATGGACAGATATTTGAGGGGTCAGAATCTGTGACTCTGCCCTTTGTGGTTCATTCCAGTGGTGAGCTAGAGAAAATGAAGGTGGGACATAGAACCTAACCCAGATTCAAACTTCCTGAGCTGTGCCATGCTGACCCTTGATTCTCCCTGTCCAGGAATTCTGTGCTGAGATTGGGACTAAACACCATCCAAACTTATCTGAAGACTTGCTGGGGTGGTGCTGTTTGTTTTGGCACAGCAGCCAGGCTTATTTCTAGGAAATTTTGTGTTCATTTACTACAAGTCATAGAAGAGATAGGAAAATGCCTCTGCATAGTAGGTATTAGTATTATCAGCATTAATACTAATGGTTAGTATTAATAAACTAACCTGATCTGTTCATGATAATCTCACCTTGTAGTTCTTCAACAGACTTGTTTTGCAAGGAGCAATTCCTCTTGTCTCATGGGACTCACTAGGAAAAAAGATGCTTAATGAAGATTCCAATCTCCATCAAATTTCAGGAGAAGATTGCTTCTATCCTGATTAGGTCTTTCCCTGTCTCCAGATGCATCCTCTTTCCCATCTATGACCTTTCAAAGTTCCTTGTTCAAATTCTGTATGAAGTTCAAACTCCTCTTCCTTGTTTTGTCTATTGTCTATACTGTCTATCAGTAATTTATCTGTCCTCTCCTCTGTCTCTTCCTTCTGTTCACCATGTAACCTGCTGAAACCTGGCCATAGAAAATAAAGTGAGGCATTTTAAAGAGTTTTTAGAATTACTGTAAGATGGCTCTTGTCATAGTAATGTAACAAATGCCAAAATAAAGTACTGGGCTGGGAGCAACAAGCCTAAAGGAAACACCGGTGACAAGGAGTTGTCTGCACAAACATAAAATAATCTGTTCAGAGTCTTTGGGCACTTGCCTTTTAGGAGCTCAATTCCTATTTAACCACACCAAAAAATGATCAGATTTGCAAAACAGCTCAGTTTGCTGAGCACAGTCAGAGTGTTATGTCTGTGTGAAAATCTGATTCTTCTGTCACCAGGCATGCTGGGGACTGGGTAGGGCCAGCACCTAGGGATCTGCATTCCCAGCTTTGGCCTCATTTCCTCAGACTTTTCTGATTTAGTTGTTTTCTCTACAGGCTTGCTTGCTTGCTTCTTGTTTTCTTGTTTGCTTTCTCTCTTTCTCCTTTTCTTTCTCCTTTTCTCTCTCCTTTTCGCCTTTTCTTTTTTCTTTCTTTCTTTCTTTCTTTCTTTCTTTCTTTCTTTCTTTCTTTCTTTCTTTCTTTCTTTCTTTCTTTCTTTCTTTCTTTCTTTCTTTCTTTCTTTCCTCTTTCTCTCTTTCTTTCTCTCTCTTTCTCTTTCTCTCTTTCTTTCTCTCCCTTTCTCTCTCTCTCTCTTTCTCTCTCTCCCTTTCTCCCTTTCTCTCTTTCTCTCTTTCTCTCTTTCTCTCTTGTTTATTTTGTTTTCTGAGGAATAATTTGATCACATCCCAAAACATGGAGAAAAATTAGTTTTGGAACCATTTTGCACGTGCAATGAAAAAGCCCAGTCTTCCCCAGTGTGGCTGTGAATGTCCTTCTTTCTCATTGACTAAAGACCCTGTGTACCTTGCAGGATCAGTTGCATTCAAAAACCTGTCCTTTCAAATTTGTTTAGGTAAAGTGCAGAGTGCAGATGATTCCCAGAATAGCTCTTCTGGCTTCATTTGGAATGACAGCAAAAACAAATCTGGACTTAGCTTTTCATCTCAATGGAAGGGCACACGAGAAGCAGTGAGAATATGTCATTGTTCGTAAAGGACAACGTTACATGAGAGCGAGCACAGGAGAGAGGCAGGGAGAAAGAGATTTTTCCTCTCTGCTAAATAAGGGCCATTTTGAGGTGTGTGAGGACAGCGGGGGTCAGCGAGTGCTGGAACTGACTCTGAACTTCTGGCAGAACAATCTCCTGGAACTAAAACCAAGAGTACCTTTATCTTCAGCAACCTGCCGGGAGATGTTCCACAGCCAGCTTTCTCCACAAGAGCCAGGTTACAGTGTCTGTACATGACAGCAACTGAAGCAAAAGCTTTTGTCTTTTAAAACAGACTGGCTCACACACAGCAGAGTAGACTCAAGCCTGATATTTAATATCAGACACTGAGCAAGGATCCCTTTGTAATATAAGAGCCATAAACCATGAGATTATTCGCCACATAAGAGGGAGATGGTGGGTGCAGGTGTTCACACACCATGGCTAATTAGAACAGGAACAGATGAGTTACAGGAATTAGAATTCCTGCAGTAAGGATCTGCTCTGCACACTGGTCTGTTTTAACTCCCAGGTACTACCAGAGGCTGAGCCACTTTTCACCACGAACCAAATCTGTTTGGCAGACACTCCTTCAGCCTCATTGCTTCCCTGTCTTAGGGAAGGAGAAAAGACTGAGGTCCCCATTTGCCAGAGAGGTGGCTGCACTGAACTTCCACATTAATTGCCCACACACACAGTCAGTGTCAGAACCAGAAATAAAGTCCAAGAGTCCTGATTTTTAGTCCTCTCCCATCAGCCATGTTCTCCTGAGCTTGCTTTACCTGTGTATCAGGGGTTTTGTGGGCAACTACAGAGACAGAGAACAGATTGCCCCCAAATGGGGTCTTCAATCACTCAACTTTTATCACAGAGAGACAGTAGCTTCCCTCCCTACATCCTTGAAAAGCTTTTAAAATAAACACAGGTACATTAGAACAACAGCCCTGCAAAAAGGGTCCCTTCCTCCCCCTTACCTTCCTTGCTCTCCTGTCATTAGGCAGAGCAGAGCCAACCTTACAAGTGACATTTGGACAGATTGACTTAAGCTATTTACTTTAAGCTTTTCTTCCTCCCATTCAGGACAATTTTCATTCATTTTTCAAATGTTTCAAAATTTCTTTTGACAAATCCCTAGATCAGGTGATTCAGAATGAAGCAATGGGACTTGTGCCATTCTCATAAAAGCACAATCCTGAAGCTTCCCTATTTTTCCCACAGCCCCTTTCTGTTTACTCCTCAACTGAATAATTCTGCTGATAAAAGGAAAAATACAGCAGGAGTCATAAAGGGAATATCACTTTTAAAAGGCAGTTTTATTTTCCTATCACAGATACTACCTTGCTGGTTAAACCATTGAGTAATTGTATTCTGGGCTTAGAGTCAGTGGGTCAGATTCTGGTTTGAATTTTATCAATAAAAACCACTCCAGGGAAACCTTTCATAAATATTCTTGCTTTCAAACCAGTGTGCTCTGCTGCTTGAGGATGCCTTCCTAAACCAAATCCCAACCCAGAATTACCACATTAATGTCAGTGGAACTGACAGGTGACAGAGTTCAGACTCAGAACTCCCTCACAAGAGTTTTCCCTCTCTCCCCCTGCAGCAGAAAAGCACCGAGCAGGTTTAATACAACACTCCTTTCTTAACACTCCCTGCTCAGCAGAATTCTGGGAGCTTTGCCGGGTAGATTGGAGATGCAGTAGCACAGATGTGAGTCTGAAGTGAGGATGTGCTGTGCTGCTGTGGACCGTGTTGTGGCAAGGACTGAACAAAGCTCTGCTTACTATCCTCTTATCATCAGCTTGGGCAAGACATTCTATCAGACCCTTCTTTTGTTCTCTCATTCTTATCTGTCTTGCTTAATGGCAACTGGAGTATTTTGGACATTTACTCAAGTCCTGTATTAGCTCCACCTAAGGAAAATACGGTCTAAGCCACCTCTTTTCAGGACACACAAAAGGTGGAACAGAGGGCAAGATTTAGGGATGAAGGAACAGTTGAATGATGTCAAGTGATGTTCACGTTACAGAATGGTCACATCAGTTGTTGGGTAACTGGAACTGCAGTTTGTGGGACTCCTGGGATAGCAACTCACAATAAAGTTAGTGCTTTTTCTGTGCATCTAGTTTGAATTAGGGGAAATGCTCAAAATATATAAAGAAGAACTAGTCTTGCAGAGAAGATAAGCTTTGGAGTAAGGGGGCTTTCTCTTGCAATGTGTATTTAGTGTCTACCGCAGTGGGGACTAATCTCATGTTGGGCCTCTGGATGCTGGGCCTCTCCTAACGTGTGTACTGCTGTAATACACAGAACTACTTCCTTCCATTGACTGCCTTTTTGTTACATTGTTTTGTGTAATTGACTCCCTTTTTCATCCAGAGGCCAAAAAGTGATTATTGGAGATTGCCAGCTCCAGACCTGAATTGTTTCATTCAGGAAGTTAATTAAAATCAGCCCACCTCTTCAGAAAACCTTTTCGAATACAGTGTTGGATGCTCCTTTCATCTCTGTGTTTCTTTTTTTTTTTTTTTTTAATCAGTACTCCTTAAATCATGGAAATAACTTGGCAAAGGAGCTGAATTACAAGCAAAATCAGTTAGGAACGTAGGTAAAGGCACATAATAGGTCTTTAGAGGAGAGGAATGAATTTAATTGAGTGAAAGCTCAGAAAACCCAAAAGTAAACTCAGGGTCATCAGCATGCTTCTTTCACTTATCCCTCAGTTGCACTTCATAGATCCAGGCTTCCTTTTGCTCTGCTGTTATCACACTTTCCTTTTGCTGTGATTTATTAACTGTGGAACTGTCAAATTATGAAACTGAGGTTCTAGAAATACTTATTAATGTTTGAGAAATTCATTTCACACTTGAATACTTTTTCTAACACTTACTAATGTCCCTCATTTTGGTCATGTGGGTCTGCAGGGCAAGAAAACAAGGTATCTTATTATATATTTAGCATGTGGAGATGAAGGGTGAAAAAAAAGTATTTTAAAACCCCCTCAAACATCACAGCAGCCTCATGCATTTGGTCCTTGTGCTGCTGTATGTGGTGACTGTGTGTGGATGTGCATAAGCAGGGCAATGTCTGTACATTCAGTGACACCATTCCAGCTCCCTTTCAGTCACTATTAAGAAAGCACTTCTAATCCCCTCTGAGAAGCTCGAACATAAAATTCCTTTCATGCCAGTTTTGTCTTCCTCAGTTTGGAGAACACTGACCTTCCCCCTGTGATTCCAATGGAACTTGTAATTCAAAAGGCATTTCTGTTTATTATTACCCTGTTAGTGTACAAGAATCATCAGGGATGCCAGCACTGCTCAGGCAACAAGGTTACTCTCTGAGCTCTCTGTTGCAGCTTTGTGCTGCAAACAAAAATACACAGGCTATAGATAAATTATGATTACTTTACTCACTATTTAATAAGAATAATGAGCCTAAAATAATCACTGAATAATTATGTGCTTCACGATCCTTTGCCAGGCTGATTTCCCACACAGTTTTCTCATGGAATTCATTTAAAAAGTAGGAACAAAGACCACCAAAAATGTCAGAGTTTATGAATTTGCTCTTACAGGACTGGAACATTTCTACCACTTGACACTCAGTTTTGAAATGTGTTATGTTACAACAGTATCAAATTTAACAGTTCTGAACTGCTATGGTCTTACCTAAAACGAGGTTTTCCTTCAAAATATAATTTTGCACAGAATACTGAGCTCTGTGTTTCCATCAGCATTAATGAAGTCAAGTTTAGTATCTAACCTAATCTGCTCAAAGTAGTCCTATTACCCATCATACTTAGAGAGACATCATCTGATAGGAAATGGCTGCAATACCTCCAGCTTTGCTAAAATACTGACAGTTTCAACCGTTTCTTAAGAAATACTCACTGGGGACTGCAGCTCTAAACACACTTCTGTTTTAAAATGTGACCATCTTCTTTAGCTTAAATGGGGGATTTCTTACAACTAAAGCAGTGGTGTTGCTGGCCACCCAAAGGCCAGCCAGAGAAAGGAGTGACCACCAGATATTTTTCCTTGAGATGGCTCTCCACAGTGCTTTTTTCCCTCTGCTACCTCACTGGTTCCATCTATTATTTCTAAATGACCGTAACATCCTTTCCTCTGGCGAGTATTTCATGCCAGCATTGGGAACATTGTTTTCTTCCAAAGGAAACTCCAGTAACATTCACAGTTTTTCATATTTGGTAAGCTGCTCCTGAGGAAAACTCTGTACAGCAGAAGTACCTTCTTCAGTGCATGGGTGTCCACTGCACATTCAAATTATCAGACTTAATGATAAGAGGGAAAAAAACCAACCTTTTTGGCAGAAGTAGCATGGAAGACATAATTTTTTTTTTTTACCTGCAATAAGAGGAGTGAATTCTGATCTTGTTTAATCCAGCCCAGCAGCTGACAACGGGATGTGCTGGAGTGTTTGCTCTGCTGTCTCTTCTGTTTAAGCTGAGGACAAGAAAAAATATTAATAAAACAGTGAATGCTGGCTGGGACCTGACTCTGACTACAGCTCTGCCCCACGGATCTGCAGGCCCCTCAGTGCCCATGTTTTCAAACCAGACAATATGTGAGTGCCTAATTTTGGTATGTAGGAAAACGCTCATGTGTGAAGGCAACCACTCCCTCTGAATTCTGCACACACAAATTCAGCAGATCTTCTAGATCAGCATATGCTCGTTTGAAAGTTTGTCTTTGAACACCTCTCCTCTTTTTCTTTGTTGCTGCCCTTAAACTTGTTAGTCTGTAGACTTGAAAACTTGTGCCATGTAGAAGCTCCCAGTAACATCAGCTAAACTACAGTTTCTTCCTTAAGCTGTACACACTGGTCAAGATCCACTTTGCAAAGAGTTCTGCTTTTGATAAATGCAACTTAATTTTTGTGTGCAGCTTAATTTTGAAATATTATCTCCTTGGACATTTTTAAACTTGACAGGTCTGTTCTATAAATCATTTATTTGTTTTAGTGTTTCTTAGCATACCTGAATCTAAAAGCATTTCTTAGATACATTTCCCTGACCATTTCACTGAGAATGATTTAGCTCATTATTAATGTTTCCCTTTCACAGAACCTGAGACGCAGGTATCTGAGAGAAGTGCTATTGTTTTTGGAAGCATAATTGGATTCTGATTTCTAGAACTCACCTTGCTGAGGGCTCAGCTCTTCTAAAAAAAGCTGTCTACAAGGGTCAGAAAGAAACTATTAAATTGCCTGACACCTATTAATCTACTCCTCTTTTAGGTCCGTAGCTGTGAACTGAGCTCATTGAAATAAAATCTCTCATACTTGTGAGATCATGTATTAGAAAATCAGCCCTGGTGTGCCCGAAGAGTTGGCTCCACATTACATTATTTCCTTATACAAACAGTAATAAAATACTTCCCCCCACCCTCCCCACCCCCCAGTATATTTTATTTTAGGGAAATGCAACAGGAAAGAACAAAAGTAAAATTCCCATTTGTGAAAGCACAGCATGTGCAACTTCACTGTAACAGGCAGCAAAAGGTCTAAGAGCAAAAAAAGGACTACTGAGACCTGCACACAGACAGTTTCTCATAAATTAGCTCAGAAAACCAAAGGTAGAGCACTGTGAGCCAGAGAAGGCTTGAAGCAAAAAATATTTTAAAAGTCCTTTAGCAATATTAAAATTCTGCTCAGAAACAACTGTTGTAATGTGATTTTCTCCTCTCCTTGCTTGGGAATCAATTGTGCAGATATTCTCTTTGTTAAAAATTTTCAAAACTCTAAAAAAATGGATTTAGTTCCCACCCTGGAAAAACGAACCAAAGTGCTTAATGCATCGGTGTTGGTGCACAAAGTGCATTTGTTGTGCTGCTGAATGTAACACGATCTGAACCAAGGCAGGAGAATGAACACTTTGCAGCCCCTGATGGATTTCAGATTTATTAGACACTGGAATGTTTTTTTTCCCCCCTTGTCTATAAGAACATGGTGTGTAAGATGATAAAGGGCAGGAATAAAGGGAGCAGATATTGTAGCCCTTAAAATTAAAAGAACTGTTTCTAGATTTTGAAAGTGTCAATGTATGAAAAAGCAGCCTAAATAGAAGTGTTGCATTATTCAGTACGCTTTCCTCCTGGAAAGAAAAACATTTTGCAATCACTGACAAAGCTATGGACATGTGACTAATACTACTTTTATTTTCCTATATGGAGAAAAACCCCATCACAAAGCCTAAATGGAATATTTATGCTGTAAGATAATACACTCATACCTGTAAATTATGAGTGCAAGATGTAATAATTCATCCTTAGTTTCATTACTCATGCACTACAGAGCTTTCAAGATTAGGGATGGATTTGTTATGCCACTACATTCCAGTATATGGTTTCCCTTTCTTAACCCTCTCTCTCTTCTCTGGCACACACATCCTGTACAGTAGGAGCAAATTTCTTTGCACCAACACATACAGACTGTACGAGCTACACAGAACTGGCATCACTTTCAAAGGACATATTAATGATCCATTTTATGATGTTAAGCAGGCTGAAAAAAAATTAGCTCAGGGCAGAGGGATATAATTTCAAATAAATTTGGAGGAAACTTTCCTATTCGGAGAAGAACTACAAGGTGTAACATTAATAAAATGCTGTTGTAGTCTAATGTTACAGGATAGTTCTCTTGAGCTTCCAGGGTGGGGACCACAGTGGTCTGCTTGTAGTAGCAGGAGTTTTGTTGCAGTATCTGTGCATTGCTTTGTGAAAGGGAATACCAAAACTGGAATGAATTGCTTCAAAGATTAGAATTCCCATGAAAATATAAACAACAAAACTATTCACTGAAAGCAAACTTATGTTTAATATATAAGCTGAGGAATAAACAAGTTCTGGTCTTCTATTTTTGACTCTGTGTTTTAAGTGTCTGAAAGTGATGTACGTCTGACAGAGATGGCAAGGCCAAGGAGACAGTTTGGGCCAGTGTTCTGAGCACTGGCACTCCAAGCTCTGCTGGGGTCTGCTGCTGAGTTATTGCATAATCTTGGGTGAGTCATTTAAATTCTTTATGCTCTGATTTCACCAGTCTGTAAAATAGGTGTAATCCTCCCCCATTTACCTCAGACAGCAAAAATACCTATAAAACATCTTAGATGGCATATTATGCTCAGGCAAATTTCACTTCAGCAAAACATTCTCTTTATGAGCTGTATTTGTCCACAGATCTTTTTGTCCTGCAAATCTCTGCCCCCAGACACACACATACACAGTCATGTCACTGACGCCTGAAAGACGAGAAGATCATGCCTTTGCTGTGACATCAAAACCATCATTCTGCTCCTACGGCTGCAGAAATTGCATTAGCTATCAAACTTTAAGACTTTTCAAAGGCCAAATCTTGCTTGTCTTAATCAAGAGAGAAGTCCCAGTAAAAATCAGTAGGATACTTCGAGCCATTAAGGAAAGCAGGATCCAGCCTCTAGTAGAGCATTGAGGTAAACCAGACACACTACTTCAGTTTGCATTGGACAGTTCTCAATTAGAATGTCAAGATTTATAGTGTATTTTATCCGGTTTTCATTCTCCACTGTTCAGTTTAACTTTTGACCTATGGTTATTGGCAGAAGAGGGCTTGTCCCAGGGGGCCATTAGTCCCTTCCAGAGAGGCCTTCGAAGAAGTGCCAAAAAAGAGGGTGGGAAGCAGGTCT
This sequence comes from Machaerirhynchus nigripectus, assembly GCA_013397975.1. Classification (NCBI taxonomy): domain Eukaryota; kingdom Metazoa; phylum Chordata; class Aves; order Passeriformes; family Dicruridae; genus Machaerirhynchus; species Machaerirhynchus nigripectus. The sequence continues at coordinate 624,591 of VZRQ01007461.1, read as the reverse complement.
CTTTGTAACAGGACCCCTCCTCTGAAATGCTCACCATCAATGGGACAGTCAGGATACAAGAAAACAGAAGATCCCTCTGGATTTTCTGCACTAAGTAGTTAAAGCCTTGCATTGTTCTTTTTCTCTCCTGTCCTGCCAAAAGATCAGATGGAAACAAGTCCCCTAGAAAGGGTCAAAATTATTTGTGTCAAAAAATCTGCATGGAGTCAGAGTAAACGAAATGGAGGTTATAAATATAGGGAACATATGCTGATATAGTAAGGTGTGGCATCCAGGGGTTCTCCAGGGGGCTGGAGCTCATTAAGTTCTCAGCCAACATGGGACACAGCATCTTTACAATATATGATAGAAGACCATGAGTTGCAGATACATCCTTGAATTTGAATTAAAAAAAAAAAAAAGGTGTGGGGACAAATAAAATTACCCAGGTTGGATAGCCTGGATCAGTGCATTCCCTTCAAAAAGGGAGAGGAGGGCTGTGCTGAAGGGGAGTCTGCTGGCGTGTAACTGGCACAGTTTCTCAAGGCAGAACCTTTAGACTGATAAAAATGTCAAGCAGAATCAATGATCTTGCTGTAGGACTGTGCTGGTGACACAAAATGAGGGCAGTGCTGTAAGTGTGGAGGGCCAGAGTATTCCAGGGGTAGACTCATATAATCCTGGGCATTCCAGCATCAGGAAATGAATGAAATGTAATAAGATTCAAATCAGGCTGTGTGGCTGGAGATTAATAACAGTGATGCTCTGTAGTGAGCAAGATGCTCCTCGGATGAAGATGTCCTTCCAGCAGGGAGGTTCTCCAAGGGCCTTCCCATGGACACAGGGGGACAAAAATAACCCAGCTCGCTTTAGGATAAAGCCAGCTTCATTTGCAAAAGGGATTATATAATGTAGTTGCCTCTAACAACAGAGGACTAGTCTGATGAACCAGAAGGCCCCTTCCAGTCCTATTGTTCCTGCTATTCCCAAAGTTAAATTAACACCAACCTTGCCTGGCAACATCGTCCCTGTGCCTGTGGAGAGGGAGTTTGCCTTGGAGCTCCTGGGATGAGATGTCTCTGTAAATGGGAATTGAAAACCCTGTAAATGGGAACTAGAAGAGGTGCCAGGTTTGTAATTTAAAAAACCCAATAAAAACAACGTAATAGATCTAAATTCTCCTGCTTTGTGGTGCAGAAGGGCCTGTAAGGACATAAGACCAGCCTTAAAACCCCCTCAGGAACAGCTCACGGCCAGTGACACAGAACCAGTCCCCTCACAGGGCACCCACTGTCCTCTGACAGCCTGAAGACATTGGGGAACAAACACCGAGTTTGGGAAAGTGACTTTTCTCTAGACAGGAGGGATTGAGCGAGGATTTCCCACCTCTTTCCCCCAGGCCGGCCTTCTCACAGCCATCCTGGCCTGTTGGGACGACAGGGCCTCCATAGCCCAGCAAATCCCCGGCCTGGGAGCAATCTCTCCCACCTATATCACATATATATATACATGACATATATGTATACATATTTTTTTAATAGGATGTGTGTAACATGAGGCGAAATTCAGCTGTGTGGGGCTGCTGGGAGGCTGTGAGGGGCAGGGCAGGGCCCCTGACTGGCACCACCATTGCTGAGGGGAGCAGGCACAGCCCCAGAGCGTGGCTGTGCCCTGGCTGGAGTTGTGAGGGCACTGCTGCCACCTCAGGGGAACAAAGCAGGGTTAAAATGTGACCAAAGTGGAGTAACACAGCCCAGAGTCTGTTGGGTTGTGGCACTGCCTCTGGGTCTCTCTTCAGGGCGTGATTTTAGGCCTAGAGCTTCTCAAGCTGAGTAACAAAATGGAGGGAAAGCTGTTGGACTGCCCGAGAGCTGGCAGAGCCATCGGAGCACACAGCCCAGAGCAAAGGAGGGTAAGTGAAGTAACAGCAATTTAAAATGTGTGGGAATAGAAATTCCCCTTCCCTGACTTCCCAACCCCATGGAGCTGAGGAGAGGCACTTTGGTCTGGCAGGACTCTGCCCTGCCAAGGGTGAACGTCAGCACCTCACTTTTAGGAGTGTCCCTTGTGCTGCCTTCTCACTGTCACTCCTGCTCCAGAAGGCGGGTCTGCAAGCTGCAGATGGTGTTTTATCTTATGTGATATCTTTTCCCAGGAAAGTATGATTAGAGAACCTTTAGAATCAAATAGGGAGCCTTTAAAAATGACCAGGGGGCGTCTGGGTTCCAGGGCAGTGCCTGGCATTCATCGGCCAGGACAAGCTCAGGCTGTGGGGCAGGAGGCAGGAGTGGGGTGGGGATGGATGTACCCCTCCATTTTCTGTCTCCATCTTCTCTCATCTCCAGAACAGCGACAGCAGCTTGGGAAGGGGCTGTTGCAAAGACACACGTGTCTGCCAGCTGACATGTCCCTAGAGGGGAGCTGCAGGGGAATAAACTGAGGACACTTTCCTGCTGGAAAAGTGTCCACCAGAAGGTGCCAGCCCCCAGCTTGCTGTTGAAAATCCCAGTGTGGTTCAGCAATGCCCCAATTTGCTCACGAGACACAGAGCAGAGCCCACCTACTCCTTCCTCTGCACAGCCATCCAACGATAATGACTTTCAGTCAATGGCATAGCTTGGAACAGATGCCTGGAGGTGAAAGGATCTGTATTCCATTACTAGCCCCTTCAACTAGCCAGGGTCCCTCAGGTTAAATATTTTTAGCAACAGCTTGTTTACATGTCAAACTTGTCAATGAGCTTCTGGGGCACTGCTGCCACAAAGCTGTGTTGGTGGCAGCCCATAAGCTTTCTCTATGCACGGAGCTAATGCCTTCTAAAGGGCTTGTCAGATATTTTCTTCCTACTGTGTCACAGGAGCAAGACTAATTTCAAAGAAATGCTCTTTATTTCTACTTAAAACTGCTAAAGAAAATATCCAGCACTGTCTTTTTTCTTGTCATCTGTTCGACAAGTGTCTCATAAAACAAATTGAGAGGTTTAAATCTCCGAGACAAAAATCAATAAGAGGATAAGTAAAGAATAGGAGGAAGTCAGCAGGCTGAGATTTATTTCATTGGAAATGTTTTTTCAATGGATTTACTAATAAATCTAAAGTGGCTGGTGCAGCTGCCTTTGATATGCAGTATCCCCTTTACTTAGATGGAAGTTGCACATGAAAAGGAGCTTTGAATACTGATTTTTACAAGGGTGTAAATCAGCAAAGCCCCACACGTTACATGTACCACCAGCATCTGCTTCAGGTAGAAGTTATGAAAGAGGATTTGGTTTTTTTTTGCCAGAGTTTTCCTCTGTAGCTTTGCCATTTCTTGTTTAATATATTGAAATATTTGTGATCAGGGCCTTGCTGTGCTGGACACTGAATAGTCCAATGTAATAAAATTATCTCTGTCCCAAAGAGTTGATGGAGTTTCAGTGGTAGGAAACTCCATTGAAATAACAAATATGGGATGGCCAGAAGTGAAATCACAGGGAATGAAGTTTGTGATGGTGGAACTGAGCTGTGGTATCTCTCGAAAATTTGCTCCAGAGAGTATTCCCTTGTGGTGATGGGAAACTGGGAAAAATTTAAATTAAATAAATGATTTGAAACAGGTAAGGAAAATGAAATAAGCTCTTGAAGCCGTCCAGAGAAGGTCAGCCTGGACTGACTACCAGTTATACCAAGGTTCCAGGAAGAAGGGATGTTCTCCTGAGTGACAATAATGATGGTGGTCACTGAAATGCCTGCACTTTGATGTGGACAGGAAGCAGTGGTAAAGACTGCGTCCCAGTCCTGAATGCCTTCCCTCCCTGCTGCACATTGCCCCTGACTCTGATCTTTTCCAAAAGCCCTGTGGATGAAGAGGAAGCTATAATGAGCTCCTTGTTGAGTAATATGAGTGGTTTGCTCCAGTTGGCACACATGACAGATGGCTGTGGGTAGGGAGCGAGTTGCTGGGGTCTGTGTGTGTGCATATGTGCTAGGAGGGGTTCCAGGATGGTTCCATAGCTCGCTATTCTTTTTCAAATTAAACAAATAGTCCTGGATGCTTTTACAATGTCAGATGGGAAATCAGCCAGAAACTAGCTGATATCTTATTGTTCCTTGTTCTTCAATCGATTCTGCATTTTTTCAAAGGATTTCTCTGCACCAAACATGTATCAGAACATGGTTAAGCTCTGTTGTTCCAGTTCACAAATTTGATGTTAGGAAGAAATGTCGGAAGTGAGAGTAAATCAACAGAAATGGCCATTTTCATCCCCTTGTATGGTTTTTCTCAAGTCAACATGAGAAACATTTCACAGCTAACTGTGAAAACTGGCACCTCATTACCTACTTTATTATTTCTTATGACTTATTAAGGGTTATTATCATTGTTCATTATCCTTTTTGATAGTGCCTACCCTGGTTATCCTATTGTGTTATTACTGGGTAGTAGCAGCAAACTCTTACATTTAGGTCACTTTAACAGCTTGTATTTAAAGATTCCCATGGATATTAGTCTGAAGGGTGCAACCAGTGCTGTGATTTGCACAAGGTTCTGAAAATGGAAGCAGGGAAAATGTGGAATGAAATCTGTGTGTGGTTATATGTTAAATGACTGTGTCATGGAGCCATACGCACTGGGGGGTTGAACTGAAGTTGCATGACCTACCTAAAATCTGTATTTTCCATAATTTTCGAGCGCCCTGCATTGGAATCAAGGCAGCCTTGCATCAGCTCAGTGGTTTTAATGCAGGTATGTTTATGTACATCATACAAAAATCACACACATATTATTGGGAAAAGTCGCACAACCTTCATAGTAGACAATGCTGCCACTGTTTTCCATAACACACCTTCATAACTGAAACTGGGATAATACATTCCCTATGTCACAGAGCTTTAAGGATATATTATATGTTTATAAATGGGTTTCACCATGAATTCGCCATGTTAAATGTCATAAAGTGATGGCCATATTTCATGCAATCCCTCATTCCATGCCACACATGCAAAGAGGGCACAACAGTTGTGCAAAACAGGCAGGTGTGATCTCCATCTCCTTGAGGAGGATGAGGAGAATTGACAAAATCCATCTAGTGAGTCAGCAGCACAGCTAGAATTAGAACCAAGCTTTCAGTCTCAGAGTTTGCCAAAACCTGCCCAGCAGTGTGTCATGATGAGGACTGGCCAGACCTTGGTTTGGCTCCCAAGCTTTGAGCAGAACCCTTTATGTTTTGGCAGTAGAGCAGTTTGCATACATGGATTTGTTTCTCAGATTCTCCATGATGGCTGCAAAGGGAAAAGGTTGCACACTGTGCTCCACACCTCACCACATCATCTCCATGTTGCTATGCCCTGTCTGGGTTTGCATTCAAAATCTACCATCCATGACTTGATTCTGTTCGATCTCTCGCAAGATCAAATTCTGAGGAGCTTGAAAGACACACAATGACATGATTTATCCTCAGGGGAGCACGATGGCTTCTGAAATTTCCTTCTCCCCTGGATGCCACACACTGTCCCCCTGCCCAGAAGATGGAAATACCGGTTTTCTTTCTGATCTGGCTTGTGTAAATATATGTGGGAGAATAACAAATGTCATTGCACAGGGACACAGAGCAAGGAGTTGCAGGGAAGAGGGGATATTAACTCTTCCGCTCTTTTAGATTTCCAGGCTGCAGGATAATCCTACAAAATTAAATAATATGATCAGGATTTCCCCCTTTCCTCTTGACCTGACTTTTAAGCTAGGGCTAAGAATTGCAGCACATTTCTTTTCCCAAAGCAAAACACGATCCTGGATAAAAGTCAGTTTAGTTGAGAGAAAAAAGTAAAACAAAAATAGATCTTTTCCATAAACAAAGCTGCTTTCCATTTTGCTAACATAAACAGGCAGATGCATTAAGAGATCATGCCACCCAGGCCCTGGAAAAAGAAGCAGAAAAGTATTTCTGAGTATTTTTCTGAAGGTGCAAGGATGGCTGAGCCTAAGGCAAGCTGAGCAGGAGGACAAAGCTTTATAGATGGGGAAGCTTTACAGTTTCACCTGAGACTCAGGAGAAGCACACTTCCATAGCTTAGGCCAAATGCAGCATCATCTCCTTCCCAAATGAAATCTCTATCTTTAGCAGGCACCTGTGCACTTGATATGCTCCATATTCTCACAAAAATACTGGTTTTTGCAGTAGTCTCTGTGGCTGTGCAAGCAGAAGTTCAGGTCTCTGGGCATGGAACTGGGCGAGTACTGGCAAAAAAAGCCTTTCAGAAATGCACGTCTCACCTTTGCAGACTGAGGGGCTGTCACAGGTGTGCTCTATGTGAATGAAACATCCTTCCCCAGGGACCAGAAACATAGGAATGAAGCAAGAGAAATAAGAAATCAGTGGTGTCGTAATTATGGGCTGTTTTTTCTCACAACCAAGTTAAAATCAAGCAGGGATGGGATGGGCTCTGGTATGTTAGAGCCCACATCTTTTACTCTTCTCCCTCACTTGAATCATTCCCTTGGTGAAAAATTCACCCCTCTCTACTGACAGATCCACATTCTACTTAAGCCATCAAAATAATCTTTCTGTAGTTGTCTAGAGATGCCCACAGTCTATATATCTACAGTCTGTAGGCATCTGTATTTAAATGATGCTTTGCAATAAATCCCACCCAGGAGAGGTTGCAGCCTTCTGATAGGGCTGGGTTGTGATACATGCACACAGCTCTTCCCAAGGTCCTCACAGACCCCCTACTGTTGTGTGTGTTTGTGCTAAAATCTCTGGTTCTCTTACTCAAAGCAACCTGCTAATATCAATCTCCCAACCAGACACTGCAGGGCAAATTCTGCCTTCAAGCATTCTGCATTTGATTAAAACCAGGGTGTGCAAAGCTCTTCCAGGGCTTGGAACCATTTCTGATTCAGATCAATTTAAGAGACAATGAATATATCCAGTGCAAAAATCGCTTCTTCCACTTTGGCTGATACCAGAAAGGAAGATCTGGTGTTTACTTTCAATATTTGGATTCAGCCTACAGATATGTCCAGTGACTGAAATGCTACTTCTTCAAACTGTCTGTTTGGAAAATGGTCTTCAGGATTTCTGTGGAACAGAATAATTTCTGCTTTTTCTTGCTTCCTCTTGGGTCATAAATGCAGCAAGAAGGGCCTTCTGCAGAAGACTTTGCCCCCCACTACAGGAAGTTCAAGTCTATGTGCAAATGAAAATATTCTAGCCAATATTGCAAATCTAGGTTGTTTTTTTCCTTGTCCCCCATGCTCCCCCCCCCCGTCTGAGAAGAGGATCTGGTTCAGCTTGTATAGGAAGTATCTTTGGAGTAGTAGTTTCTCTGATCTGTTTTTGATAATTTTTAGGTACACCTATCTCTTGTCTCAAAAAATAAGTGTGTGGAAAGAACTAGTTTAGATTATTTTATCCTTTCTGATACTTTTTGCTCCTTTACCCCCCTATTCCTTTTTCCTTCCCTGCTCCTCCACAGCTGCCATTAAGAACAAGTCAGTGACTCACAAAGGCACATTTTCACTCATTCACTGCATCACAGCCTTCCATGCTCACCCACCCCAGGGTTCCGTGACGCTTGATCTTTGCCACCAGGAGCATCCAATTCTGTGGCCAGCGCTGAGGCCAAAGGGAACTCTACAAACCAGTTATTCTCTGTTTCCCCCAGGAACAAAACTGTGGCGATGTTACTGCCCTCTAAAGATGTGTGGATCAGCATTAAAGTGCTGACCTGTTCAACACTTCTGGCACCCTTTGAACCGGGGAGCTTTGAAGCCAAGGCTCTAACGAACTCGTGTATAATAAGGCTGCTGCCCCATGCCAGGCAAGGAAGAGGTATCAGGGACTGATGGAAGCTTTTGAAGGCACAAAATGCTATTAAAAACTGCGAGGGACTAGAGAAAAAGAGACAGTGAAAAACAAATCTCCCTTCCACGCAGTGATACATCTAACTTTGGCAAGTTAGAACTAGGGTCACTAAACCGGATTTAAGGCTTAAAAATTTTAAGGTGGTTGGCTTATGGTTTTGGCTTAGAAACACTTCTGCTGGAACTGGGGCTCTACTGGGAGACAGTTCAGTTCAGGGCTTTCCTTTCCTCTCTGCACCAATAAGTTGTTGGGGAGGGGAGAACCAGTCTGCATAGCAATAATTATTATCAATTGTATTGTGCTTTTTATCTTCAAAGTGCTTTACAGACACAAACTAATTATTCCTCTGCAACACCCCTGTGAAGAAGATGGTAAGTATCATTATCTCTGTTTTACCAATGGGGAGACTGAGCCAGAGCATTTAAGCGATTAGCCTGGGGCCACAGGGGCAGTTAGTGTCAGGGCTGGGAATGCAGGAGTGTCTCTGCTCCCAGTCAGCACCAGGCAACATATCTCTTTAGTAGGAACAAAAGGGAACCTTTCTCCAGACTTGGAACCTAAAAGAAGCTCATTTTTTTTGGCAAGGGATTATAAACTCTTTCTGTAAAATGTAATCATAATTGGAAAAAAGACTGTGGAGTAAGGGCACTAAAGCAGGTTGAAAGCCAGCATGTCTGCTGTATAGGTAATCCTAGAATCTGAAAATTTGGGAAAATTCCTGGAAAATTTATGCGGGGGATGTAGAGTTCTATTTCAGGCCAAAAAAAAAAAAAGTGACATATTTGAAATTTCCCATGGAAGGAAAAGTAAATTATAATAATTTTTAAATATCAAAATGTTTCATTACAGGCGTTTCAAAATGAAACTTAATCTGAAAGTCTGTGCTCTGAAGTTCCCAGTTCAGACACGGCTTGAGGGCTTTTAAATTCCTCCATGCCTATGGGCTCTCAGTGAGGTTCTCAGGGCTTCCACAGGAATGTTACAGCCAAGCCCTGCAGTGCCCCAATTCTACCCCATGAAAAAATCAAACTCTTTAAAAACCATCAATAGCTTGGCACTATTTGCACTGGAACAGAAAATGAGCAGGAATGGTAAGAGGCCCAGATGGAAAGCATCCTGTCCCGTTCTAGAGCAGTGACCCTGAGGGACAATCCATCACACGGGACACTGCTTGCCTCCCTCACTCAGGAATGAGTGATGGATTAGGGGCACTGGGAAGGAACAGACACACTTAGTGCTCCCTTTTCCATCAGATTTCCTTTGGCCTGGCTATGACCCTTAGGAACGGAAGGGCAATCACCAACCTCAGGCTCTGCCTAAGGAGGAGCTGAGTTTTCAGGGCAGGAGAGTAGGGATAAAAGGCATCCTTTTACTCTGAGCTTTACATTTTGGGTTGGAATCAAGACCTGATGGGCAACACAAGACTTTTTTGCACGTCTCATCTTACAGTACCTAAGAGGTGCTAGAACCTGAAAAAATAACAATACCCAACACTGAGTCAGGGTGACACTTTTCACACAGCTTTTCCTCCTTTTCAGTCTGAAACACTGAGCCAGATCCTCAAACACTCAGAAGCTGCCATGAGGTCTGGATCTTCTAAAGAGCTGTGCAGCCCACCAGCTTGGCACTTCTTTGAATCTAGGTAGTGATTTTGGTGCCTAAATGGGAGCTGAGCCCTTTTGCAAACCTGCTTCTGATCATGCATGCTGAGCTGCTCTGCAAATCCTGGCTATCATTGCTCTGCATTCTTGTACTTCCTGGTTGCGAGCTGTGCTGGGAGCAAAACTATCAAAGCACCACAAGGAAACCACTCCTGCTATAATCAGGAAGCATAAAAAATCTCAGGAGCCAAACTTTTCAGCCTCTATTACTATTTGGGCAATGGCTGTACCTTTGGTACTTCTTTATCCTTACATGGATCAAAGCTGTGTGATGGCAGGTACTATAAAACCTTCTAAAATAGAGACAATCCCAGCACTGAATAGTTTATAATCAAAATAGAAGATGAGGCAGAAAGTGTGTGCAACAGATGGACAGATCTGGCATAAGGAATCCACGGGGTAAGTGTTCGAGTGAGTGTCTCCAGTTTGCAGAGCAGAAAAGAGCAGTCAAGGATAAGCTTTGCTGCTTACCTTACCTGACCCCTAAACCTTTTGAGATTTACCCACAACAATTAATTATTCCTTTGACTGGCCAAGATGACTCACAGCTGCTCATGCCATCCCAAAGCTCAAGATCTAAGTAAATTTATTGAAATTAGTGGTGGCTTCATTCCAGGAAACTTGCATTTAGTTTTGATTCAAAGAAGATCCGCACCCTTCCCACCTCTTGTTTCTTCCCTCTTCCAGCCCTCAGCAAATGTGGAGCTCTACAGCTTCGATCTAATAGTGGTTGAGACTCAGAAATGGGAGTCATAAGATCTGAGTCCTATTCCTGTCTCTAATACAGGGTGGTTTTCAGTGAGTCACTTCCCCTCTGTCTTACTCAATATCCTTGTTTGTAAATGGGGTTAACAATACTGACCCATTGCACGGAGAAGCTGTGAGTTCATTAATATCTATGAGCATTCCAGTAGCTGACATTCTGGAGCCTCTCCTTGGCTTTAGTAGCTCTATGTCTGCCACTATCCACATACTTGCATGGTGCCAAGGAAGGTCAGGTGGTAGTAATGGGACTGTTATGGACTGTTGTGGGGTTTACTTCTGAATTGACTTCACCTCCTTAATAATTAATATTGCCAGGAGGGCAGACAACAGGAAAAGCAGAAGTGAACTCAGTTCTCATTTGGGAGAGGGTTTACCAGCTCTTTACAGTGTGAATATACTCACTTGGGTATTTACCATTATAATGCTGTCTGCAATTTCCCAGGCACCTTCCTCTGTAGGATTGCTCTGGTTTCACGTACAGGCCCACACTCATATCACCCCTGACCTGAGCTGTTGTCTCCATTTGGTAGATGCTGATGCAGAGCTGCAAATAGGTGAAGCCACTCATCAGGCTCACTCACTGTCAGCTGTCTGGGACAATCTGCCCTTGATGACACTCATTGCACAAAGACCCTTCACTGATCCCCCTTGATAGTTTAGCCTTTTAGGAGAAGTAGAAATTATCAATGCCAGACCTTAGTGGGTTGAAAATGGACATTTCAGACTTCCAAATAATACTGTCTTTGAAGCCCTGATCTCACTTCTTCCATTATAGCACAGGGACCTACAGCTTTCAGAGCCCAGTTCTTCCTTCAGCAAAGTCTGTCCCAGTAAAAGCTGACACCATACCCATCTCTGCCTGCCTTAAATAAGGTTTTTCCATATTGGGTCAGTGGGCTAGACAGCTTTGAAGTTTGCTTTACTTAATTGTACACAAGTCTTTCGAACAGAGATCCCTCTGTTGGTGGGCTGGGGGGTCTTGAGGATGGTTCAGTCTGGTGTCTGTACAATCTCTCCACCTGTAGGAAAGTGGAGGAAAATTCTTTGGGGTTCTCAAAAAGACTGAAACCCCTTGCTTTTTCCAGGAAGAAGCAGGTTTGTGCATATTGCACTGCTGGTCAGGCCTTTCTGGGTACTTCTCCTTTCCTCTGAGTGCTGCCACCCAACAGCCTTGGCTGGCTGGCAGCTGTGGCTGCTGCACCATCAGCTGGAGTGTCTCCTCTCGATGGAGAGGCTGGCAGACCTCAAGGGCAGGAAGGAGATGTTGCAGAATTGTCACCTGCTGCAGCCATGGCTGCCTGCAAAGACGCACAGGAGTGGAGTGAGGGGTTCGACTTCCCAAAGCAACCCTGACAAAACTGTGGAGAGAAAGGAGAATCACAAGGAGGAAAGGCAGGCAGAGGAACTAAAACTGGTGGTTTGGGTCTCTACCCAACCCAAGAGAAACCACAGAGCTGTTCTTCTGACAGTGACTCCCTGTGTTGAATTGTGGTCCTTAAACACTGGGGATTTGAAGCTGCATGCAGGAAGACACAGGAGGCAACCCTGACATTGTAGAGTATGTGTGTGGTCCTTGTTGAAAAAGTGTAAGCAAAATAAGGCAAAAATAAGCAAATGTGACAGATTTTTTTTCTTTGACTAGATCTTGCTGGTTTTACCATCTTAATTCTAGACTTGCCATATACAGAAAATTCACAGAATTGTAGGATGGTTTGGATTGGCAGGGACCTTTAAAGATCATCCAGTCCAACCCTTCTGCCATGGGCAGGGACATCTTGCACTAGATCAGGTTGCTCAAAGCCTGTCCAACCTGGCCAACCTGTCCTTGAACACTTTCACTGATGGAGCATCCACAACTCATCTCTGGTTTCTAAACTCAGGACGAGAGCTGTGGCACCACTTCAGGCAGTGGTACCACTTCAGGCATTGGCAGAGGGCTGTTCAAGGGGCTCCACGAGCATGGCTGATCCTTGTGTGTAGCCAGTGCCATGAGATACACAGAGCCGTGCTGCAGGAATGGGCATTTGGCTCTGCTCCTCTCACCTGATTACACCTCCCTTCCCCTCCAGTGTGACCGGCACTGCTCAGCTTCTGTGCCCACAAACTGGGCACATTTCCAGCCCATTATTAGTCACCTTATGTCCATGTTCTTGAGATCAACTGCCCCAGTCTTCCCTTATCTTCTCTCCTTTACCGTATGCTATTTGGAAGGCCAACTTCATGAGAAGGATCATGTCTAGCTTAAATTTGTTCATTCAGCACATAAGAAGCATTAATAATAGCAATAGTATAATCAATCACAGCATCACAGTAACACATGAGTTAATGTTCCTTAAAATCCTATGTCAGCTTACTGAATTACAAGCAAACATTTGATATACGAACTAAAGGCCTCGTACTTGCCAAGGCTCAAGGCCAGTTCACAGATTCACATCTCTCTCTGACACTGCTGCTCATTGTAGACCTCCCCACAGCAGTGTAGGGTGGTCTCACTGTTTCCGTATACCTGGTGCTAGAGGTGTTAACAGCTACAAGAAATGCACCCAAAGAGAAGAGCTAGAACTTGGTTTAAAGGAGGCACCGGTTTTAAAGAAGTTTTCTATATTTAATGTTTTGAAGTCTGGCTTTGGGATGTCAGCATTTTGGAATTGTGGAAGGGGATCATACAGTTAATACTTCACACAGAAACAGAAGACTCTGCATTCTCAAGGAATTTCAGAGAATTTCTACTGGTATAAATCGCTGTAACTCTGCTGATTTGAAAGAGGAAGGAGACAAGAAGGATGTCCTGGCGGGGGGTAGGTTAATCCCCCTGGGGTTGGCAGACTGATGAACTATTCCCTGTTTTGCTACAGATTTCATGTGTGACCTTGGGCAAATCACTCTCCCTCTCAATATCACGGTTTCCCATCTGTAAACTGGTGAGAGCAACAACCGCCCTGCCCCAGAGGGGTGTTTGGAGGATAAATATGTTACAGGCTTGGAGCTGCTGGAGCACAATAGTGACAGGGTTCCGACAAATCCTGAAGATAGATAGAAGCTGACAATCAGGCAGACTGCTATTAGCAGCTGATTCATTCTGTCTGCTTAATGCATATTTTTAGCAGGCTGTTATTGACTAGACAGGCATACAAGTCTGTCAATTAACAATGTTATAATGAACTAAATCTCTGTACCAGTAGCCTTTGCAGGGTGAATTCAGAACTCCCCAACCCTGTGGCATACCACCTGCAATACTAATAAAGGGTGAAGATTTTCCTATAAGTCAAGTGGAGATGCCATGTGCTGTGCCCAGGCACAACTGGCATTTCCACCCAGGGGTTCTGAGCAGCTTCGTGTGCAGTACACTGACAATTAAGAAGTCTTAGGTGGCCATGGATTTATTACAATGTGTTCATAAACCCTTGTCAAGGCACCGTTTCAATACAACTCGTGGCCAGACATTCCAGTGATTGGTGCTTAGAGCCCCTCTTGCAAGCTGCAATATGATCAGGGAACACTGCTTAATTGTATTTCTTTTACAAAGTGATGAAATGTAAAGCTCTGCTCCCGGCTCCCTGGCTGGCACAGGAGTCTCAGCAAATATGTGATTCTCGCACTGCAGCTGGACTCTAATGACATGAAAGGTGCTAATGCAATGCAACTGGAACCTTTAATTATCCTGGTGACTAATAGGAAATCTCTCAAAGGGTCCAGGAGAAAGGGCCTTATTCTTCATGGAGAGTTCCCTGAACTGTGCTTAGAAACGGGGACAGACAAATGGCAAATCTAAATAGACCTGAGTCTCAGAGCTGCAGGGTCTGGGAGAAGGTTTCTCTTTCCTTTGGCAATTAGCTTGTCAGACATTGTAAGCAGAGAGAGGGAGAGTAACACTGGCCCCATTACTGAGTTACAGGAATTGGTTCCTAAACTTGTTCCACATCCGGCAGGTAACTGGCTAAACCTGCTGATGAAACAAAAAGATTTGGATTGACTTTGAATGTGTTTGTGTTCAAGGAAGAGAAAGAGTGACAGACAGACAGCTGTCTCCCACTTGCTAATTGAGTAGTGACTGTCAGATCTTAATGTACCTTGGGGATCATTTCTGTTTGATACAGACTTTCAGATCCTGTTTCTTAAACTTTCTTCATCAAAAATCTTTTTATTGCTGAAGCATCCAAGCTGAAAACCATGCAGGCCACATTGCCTGGATTTTATGGAGAAATGCACAATGTATGTAGGGTTGGGTAGTTTGTCACGTTACCCGGTGCTATTGCTGCCTGGTTTTCAGACTGCTGCAGATTCAGCCTTGTGTCACCATCAGCTACATCAGTTTTTCTCCACTAACTATGTCAACCCCAGATAGAAAGGGAACAAGGGGTAATATGACTTATATGATATTACCTGGCAGCTCAGAGGTAGGAGTAGTCTGCAGACATAAGAGGAAAACTGTGTCTGTGTCTTTATTCACCCTTTCTCTCAAGCCCTTGACAAAACTTGGCAGTGCTGGATAATACAACATCAGTTACAGGGATTTTAAGGACAGAATAAATCACTTTCCTGAAGAAATTAAAAAATCAATGCCATTATTCAAACCATGGAATTTAATCCATGCCCCAAATATTACAGAAGTTAGGGAACTGTTGAGCTGCTGAGGGAGCCGTGGTGGTGCTGAGAGCGTTAGGGGTCAAGGCAGGGAGTCAGAAATGCTGATCAAGTCTTGCCTCTCATGTCATGTTCTTGTGGCATGGCACGTATGCACTGCAGAGTGTGTTTGTGTGTGAGTGTGCAAGGGTGTGTGTGTGAGCGTGTAAGGGCATGCAAGGGGCTGTGTGAGTGTGCAGCTGTGTGCACATTCATGTCTGTGGACGGACTGCTTCACTACCGGGTTCACAACTGCGCCAGGCTAGGCATGGCTTTGGATTTCTCAGGTGAAAATGCTGCTGCGCTCCCTTAAACTAAACCAAACCAAAATAAGAGATTCCCTGTGCATTCAGAATCACCTTTTACCAGCCAGTGCTAGTCATGAGCCCCCCAAAATGCAGAAGGAGCTCTATCAGTGCCTTTGAAGCCTGGAAATGTATTGTTGCTGCCACCATGCAAGCCCAGGCAGTCCTAAGTCTGTTACTTCTCTCTGTTCCTGCTCTTCTGGTTAAATGCACCTGGGAATAAGTAATTGTTTATGTCATAAAAAATTCATCATAAACAAATGAGATGGGCAAGCCAGCTGAGCAAATGCTGGGGAAATGAGTTAAAAAACTCTGGGATTGGTACAATTGGTAGTGCACTTCTTGGGATCGGGATGAAAGCTGCGTGTTTTATATGAAAGTATAAGAGGGGACAGGCACTGTGTGTACCTGGAGAGAGAGAAAGCATTCCATGTGTAACTGTGGCTTGGCAAAAGCATGGGCACTGTTGTTAGAAACACACAGAACAGATCACTGGCAGAGCAGAGGAGTGATGTGATAAGAAATTTAAAGGCCAATTTTAAATCTCTCGCAGCGATCTCTGATTTACATCAGTGCAAACAAGGGCAGAGACATGGCCTAAGTCAGAGCTGTAGGCATTGTTCAAATGTCTTGGTTGTTTTGTTTTTGTTTTGTTTCCTATATAGATAAAAGATAAAGAAAGCATATATTCTTTGTTAAATAATGCTCAGTGCTAAGGGACTTTCCAGGTCCTAAAGCTGAGGCTAAACGAGTCTGCTTACATATGGAATTGCAGCTGATCCAAGAGCACAGAAAATAAACAGTACATGTTCCTCCATCCCTTGAACCCTGTGAGCTACTTTTGTGGTTATCATTCCCTTTGCTATTGCCTTATCTCTTGCCATGTTTACAGGATTCACCTTGTCTGCTACCCAGAGCCTCCTGCCAATCACAGAGGGTCTGGGAGCACAGGGAGAGGTTGGTTCAGTGCAACCCTTGGCGTGGCAGGCGGCACTTTGATAGCACCAAACACCACACTGAGGGGACAACAAATGGAAATGTCAGTGGGACTGCGCAGAGCTGGGAATTAAAGAGCCTTGTTGTAACGGTGTGCTGAGCAGGGAGGCCATCATCCAGAGGGAGGGTGTGTATGGGAGACCCACTGAGGGATCTGATACTCAGTGTTGCTGTGGGTTTCCAGACAGACTCAACTGCAGCATGATTAGATTTAGACCATTTCTCCTCTGTCGTTCCATTAGCAAGCAATAAAGCATGATGAATGTGGATGAGAAAAACTAGATCTGGGCTCTGAGGCACCCAATCATCTCTGCAAACCTAGACCCTTCCAGGGCAGCTAAGAGACTTCAGCCACTGCCTTGCTTTTTCTTTTATTTCCTGACTGGGTCAGAGACAGCTCTTATTATGGATGCTCAGTCTTTGCACCATGGTGGAGTTGCCCACTGGTGGCAGCCTCTTCCAGACTGTTGGCCAATCTTTGTTACCATTCTGTCACTCCTGTTTTGGTCCCAAATGGATAATGCACATACCAAGCTGTAAATACGTTTCTTAGCAATTAAGTGTCCTGGCTAGAAAACAACCCAATGGCAATATTACATAAATCTAAGTTGCCCAGGAGGTAATCCTATTTTCTTATTTGGCTGCCTGTCATTTTATAATTGAATGGCAAGAAGTTCTTGTCATTGCTGCACGTTACATTTGTGTAACAACGAAGCGGCCACCAAATGGCTGCAAGTCAAGAAGCACATTGAGCCTAATCCTAGGAACTACAGAGCCAGTCAATCCGAGCAGTATTTGGTAACCCTAAGATAACTCTGAGAAGTTAAAAGTGAGAAATGTCTGCTAAGATAGAAGTATGTTCTACACTGTAAACAAAAGTGAAAAAATGCAACTTGCAAATGTTTGCCTGCAGATCTCTGGGTGCTGCTGAGTGTGCTTCACTTTGAGTCTCTAACAAAGAACATTCTCCAACCAGCCTGAATCACTGCAGCATTGCTCTTGTACACCATGGCATTTGGATTCCTTTTGGACTGCAACCTCTTGTGTTGTTTGCTTAAACACCTAGCTATTGACACAAGTAATTTAGCTGCAAATCTCCACTTCCCTGGGAAAAAAGTCCTTCAAAGGCTGCTTAAGTGCTTAAAACCATGGCCTCAATACTCTCCCAAGGTTGCAAAACCCAGAGGAAAATAACCCAAATGCCTTTAATTTAAATTGGAAGTTACAATTTTTCCTCAAGCTCATGATTTTTGGTGAGCCTGACTCACAATTTAGAATGCTTCAGCTTTGCAGTACCCCATGATGTAGACACAGCCTCTGCAAGATGGGTCCAAACAGCCTCTTGAAGATCATTTATTAGTTCTCCCTTCCATTGCCCTCCCTTTTGTTGGAAGTATTTAATCGATTATTTTTACATGGTCTTTCTGCCTGTAATTTTTTTTTTTTAGAAATACTTGTGGATTTAGGGCAACAATAAAAAAAATCTTCTATTTTAAAATTGAAAGATGAAAACCAGCGTAATGAACTTGCCACTTCCTTAACATTCTGGTAACATGGGTGTGATCTGATGGTACAGAATGATTCATGGGATAAAATTATAGACTTATGCAGGTGTGTACAAGAGCCTGGGTGGGGTGTAGTCAAACAGGGAATTTTATATGGCAATAAACATGGGCATGTGGTATAAAGAAACTGTACTGCCTTCAAAAAACCCTTATTTTATTTTACTTTTATTTGATAAGGACAAATTAAATGACCAGAATGGTCAAATATAGACATTGCTTTCCTCTTCTTCTGGCAGAGTCCAACAGAGCTAGCTCTGTGTACCTTTGAGCAGGTGGAACCCGGGTCTGATTCGCAGCAAATGTGCAGCTCATGCCGAGATTCTCATGCCTGAAGCCTGGCTCTATGGGAATTGGACAACATGGCAGAAACTAAGCTGAGGTAAACCTTCATCTGAAGAGAATATTTTTGGGACTTTCTCCTTGCACTACCTTTATCACAGTGATTGTCAGTCTTGTTCTGGGGAGCCCCATCCCGTCTGGCTGCCGGACCAAGAGAAAAAGCTCTGCCCCTGCAAGCAGGGAGCTGCTCACACCTGATCAGTGCCAGATACACTGAAGGTCAGAAGGCCAAAGGTTGAGAAATCTGGCTTGCAAAGCAAATAGAAATGTTTCTGTTTGCAGACAGAAATGCTGACTGTACATGGAGCCACAGGAACTTCCAAACCACAAGAATTGCCTCTCACTGCTTCCCTCTTCATCTTCTGTTCCTCCACCACCAACCTTTTCTCTTTCTTGCCACTGTTGGCCTGAAATTCTTCTTGCCTGAAGCCCCTGCTGTTTGAGGCAGCCTACACACGTCTGCCTGAACACCTCTGCTGCTTTCAGACCTCGTTAGAAGAGAGATTTTTAAAAAAAGACATGAACTTGGAAGCTGCTGTAAAGTTGTACGGCTCTGCTGAATCAGGGGAGTTAGGCAAATACGAATTTTTCAAATGTCAGGGACAAACGTTTTGCTTTTTTTTTCTTCATGCAATTTCTCTCTCCCTCTGTGGTTTGTTATCATTCAGCTCTACAAAGCTTTGTTTAACTCTAGGAAAGGCCATAGGAGTTGGAATTAGATCCAATTTTGTTTGCACAGGAGTGTGTGGCTAAGGCTGGGCCTTTGAAAAGGGTGTATTATACACTCTGGAGGTTTTGGGACATCATTGTAACTCTTGCTTGAGGGTCAGACAGTACCAGACTCATTCTTCTCTTGCAATATCTTGCTGCACAGATGAATCCTATTTGCCAGAGTAAAGGACCCAGTCAGAGTATCTTTCCTGAGGAAGGCTATCTGTCACTTGTGCTGGGAGAACTCTAAGGGAGGTGTGTTTTATGGCATGTATAGGGCTCTGGCCCACACATGGTTCTTGTGTATTAACCAATATCCCCCTATACTCAACACTCCCCAGATCATGACTAGAGCTGTATGTTGGGTCTTGGGTGTCCATGGGCTCCTTAGCAAAGAGATGACAGAAAATTACTCCACTTTCTACCAGCCAGGTGTAGTTTTTGGGCTCTTGACAAAGTCGGGCTGGGTGGAGGAGTGTGTTCATCTCCAGCAGCAGATCAGCATTTCCTGATACCTGGACACCTTCTGCCAAGGAGGAGAGAAGAGGTGCTGGAGGACACAAGATTTAGAAGTACAGATCTCCTCACTTGTCACTGCTACCAGCCCAGCATAAATCCAATCTATTCACGTGAGCAGAAAGCCCACCCCAGACTGTCCAGAAAACAAAATCAGAACGCAGTACTTTCTGTGTGTAAATAACTAGCAATTCCTGAGGAAATGGGTCCCAGATTTCTCTATGAATTGGGGCCTTAAGTTCTGACATAGGGAGCTATTCATGGAGGAAATTCTAATTGAGTCAGGTTGTGCTTTTTCCACAAATTGTTTACCCTCTGTCTGGGTCTTTACTGGATTCCTGAAGGGACCTGTGTTGCACCCAGGTGCTGTAGGGGGTAGGCAGATTTAGGTGAGCACTCTTTGCAAGCAGAAGTCAAATTCTAAGGGTAGGAAACATGTCTATGGTCCATAAGAGGGAAAGATCATATGGTCACCATCTGGGGCTCAGGGATGGCTCTCTGCACTGAAATAGCAATTGCTGTGCCTTGCTGTGTTTCCACAACAGCAACCAAATTGGTGACATTGGAGAAAATTAATGCCACCTGTCCACTAATTTCCTGATTATTTGCTATACATGCTCCAGTGTTTTTAAAAAGAGAGACTGCAACATAATGGATCTGGAGCCTCATCTCTGACAGGTGTGTGTTGAAGTGAGTGGAGTTATCCTGGTGTAATCTAAGTTAAAAGGAAGAAACAGGCCCTGTACTCTATGTTGAAATTCTCTCATGAAATGTTTCCCAGAAATATCAAAGAATATTAAAGTTCTTTGGGAGCAGGGACTCACTCTCATACTGTGTGTGAACGGTGGCCAACACAATGGGGCTTGCTTTTGGCAGAGACCTCTAGGAGCTGCAGCAGTGCATGTAATAACACCTAACTACACCTCCAAGACACGGTGCAGGGAAGTACATCGTGTTAACTCAGTTGAGTGCCTGCCTAACCTGTGATTTAGAGGGGCCCCTCCCTCAGCGTTCAAAGGAGGAAATGAAATCTTCCCCAGGGAAGAAATATTCCGACCTTTCAGGGTCTGCGTGTATTGGCTATGAGGAGGGGCAGGAATGAGGACGCTTGGGTTCAGTTCCCCAGTTTGGCTACCTGGCCTTTGGCAAATCACTTAATTACTCGGGTTTACAATTGCCCAATTGTCATAATAATTCTTTTCTTTCCCAGAGCAGGGTGGGAATGGACAGAAGGAAAGCAAATTCTTCCTACATTTATGGTTACAGAGGGCTTTAAAGTGCTCTGGAGAAAGGGCAAAGGGGCAGGAATACACCACATCCATCTCTGCCAGCTGGTCCCTAAAAGCACTGACTTACAAGGCAGGCTTGCTCACTGCCTTCACTGGTAATTCTGTAAGCACACAGTTGCTTAAGGTAACCTTTTCCAAAGCATCCCAATGAGTGTCCCAAATCCCTCTGAAAGTGAAGGAGTCTCAGACTTTACATTGCAGAAATATACCTGAGCCCTCACTGCATTTGAAAACAACTGCATCAATTTTTTTCCCATGTGAAGAGTAGGAAATTATGGGGCCATCAATTGACCTAAGAAATTTAACACTCCTAATGGTAAAATCTAGGAAATGAATATGCCATAACTAACATGTCACTGAGCAGAGAAGTTTTCTCTTTATTGTAAAGATCATATCGAAACCCTCTGCAGACTTGCCTGATTCACTAGCCATGAAATCTTGGTCTCATCCTTTGATCTTTCTTCAGATACTACTTCATGTAAGAATAAGGCAGACTCCCTTGGCTTGCCTCCAGCAGGGAGAGACTGAGGGAATTTCAGTGCTTCTCTGGGCTAATTAGCTGCTTGCAGGACCCCAGAGAAGTGCCATTCACAGTCTCCCTTCACTACATCCATTCCTCTAAAAGCCTGGATCTTGGTCTTTACTCAGCACCGTGAATTGTGGAGCTGACAGAGGTTTCTAATTCCAAATTACAATAAACTTCTAGCAAGGCCCAGTTCTCAAGGAAGAGCTGTTGTGTGGAGAGGTGAACAGTGCCGAAGGAGGTTTGTAGATACCTAAAGTATTGGGTGCTATGGAGGAATTAACTTCTTCCTTCTCTTAATTCACTCCATGGGCTACACATGGGTGTCTCAGGAATGGAAGAGGGAAAAGCAGAGAAACTGTCTGTGGGAAAAGCTGCATTCCATACTCAAAATACAAACTTTTTCCTGCCTGCCTCTAAGCTATTTTGCTTTCTTGCTGTATATCTAACTCCCAAGGAAAGATCTTGCTGATTCAGCCTGAACCCTTTTCTGTTGAGTCACCTCCTTGAGCTTCCAAATTAAAAGGCCAATAATTGCTTGTATATGAAGATTTAGACAATTGCTGCCTTTTAACCTCAGCATGAGCTGTATGTGAATTTCCTGCTGTTCTGTGTGAAAAGCCTAATTTAGGAGAGACTGTAGTTAGAGACCAAACTATTGGATGAGCTGTTCTTCCCTCCACACATGGAGCCAGGGCTCCAGACATCCAAGTCCCCCAGTGCAAGACAAACCCTGCTGGAATGCTGCTTTCCAAACTGAAGACTTCTCAAGAAAGCTAAGATCTGATGCCAGATCCCAGCTGCATTTAGGAGCAGGAATGTATCCAACATCAGGCAAAGGACAACCTGGCCCTTTTTGCTGTGAGCTCTTTGCATCTCACATCTTCCATCCAGTGGGTGCTGAACCCCTTTGCCTTTCTGAGCCCCAGAACTGCCCTAGAGCTTTGCTGAGCCCAACACAAATCTGTCCTCAGGAGCAGCATCTGCCTCCTGCAGCTGCCCTACTGAGTAATATGAGTGCTTCCCCTTCCCAGGTCTCTGCCTTTCCTTCCCGTGCTCTCAAGCCCTCTGTTGTGATCACTTCCTCCTGCTAAAGCCTGATTCCTTTTGCTTCTACTCATCAGCCAAAATTTATTGTTCTCAGGGGACACTGATGCAGAACACGAACCTCCTTCTATAACCCCTTCATGATCTTTTGCTGCTGCCTTGCACTGGGGCCGGCAATGCTGCCATCTCCAACGTGAAGTGGGAGGAAGGACATGCTTAAAACATGGAACAAAGAAGAGGTCCAGTTTGAGTTTGTACCTTATTTCTCTCTGCCTCTGTTCCCTGATCAAATCAACAGACGTATGGCATTTCTTTGCCTGCCCTTGGTGCTCTGGAAACAAGGGAGGCAAGCTGGTGTATTAGAGTAATGTCAGGGTGCAGCAGGCGCTGTCTGCTCCCAAAGACATGGGGAACTGACAGGGATAACGTGGCTGCAAGGTCAGGGTCCTCACCAACCAAGGCCCATCCCACAGCCCTGAAGGGAGGCAGGCAGGGCTGGCCTGGGAGTGGCAGCCAACTTCAACCTGGAGTCCAGAGCATCAGACAGCTTTGTGGTGATGAGGCAGGTCTGACCTCAAGCCAGGAAGTGAATCCACAGGTCAGGATCAGGCCTAGTAAGGCTAATAATGGTCAGGCACAGCCTGGTTATCACCAGCCAGGTCCACAGCAATGAGGTTGGCCTGGGTCAAGCTGGGAAATTAGTGGGTCAAGATCAACAAGGTCCCCGGACCAGCAGAGGCACCTCTGTGTGTGAGCTGGGGACAGGCACACAGCTTTGCTCATTTGGTGACTGGAGACCCAGAGCTGAGCTTCAGTGAGACTCCTGGCCACGGGCAGAGGGTGGAGGCTGCAGGTCAGACAGATTAGGGCCATTAAAACTTATTAGAGCTCTCAGATCCCTTATAGACAGATTTTATTTCTGACTCTGCCACTGACTTCCAGGTGATCTTGAACAAATCCCCTCCTCTGTGCTTCTCCACCTTACCTGAGTTTAAGCTGGAAGAGTGTCCAGTTCTGTCTTCTTCTCCAAAGCTTCAAATTAGTAAATAGGAGCTGTGAATACAGCATTACTTTTCAGTATGCTTGTAATTGCAAGATGTGCACCTATTAGCAGCATGGGAGTCACAGTAGCTCCTCCACACAAGAATCTTTTATTGTTCACATGAGTAGCTTCTCATATTTTCCTCTAACAAGCTTCTGAGTATTTCCGGCAGAATTCCTGCGAGATTAAACATCATATAAAATGTATTTGTCTCACGCAAGATATGACTTGCTTTTGAACCATCAGCAATCATCCCAGCAATTGCTAGGATACAACTGCATTTTTTTATTGTTATTACTATTTTTCCATTTTCTGTCCTGGATCTTGTAAGCCACCAGTCCTATCACTAATTATGCTAACAAGGTCCTGAGGTTGATTTAGAGGCTCTGTTATAGTGCCAGCCTCTCAGTTTACATCTCAAGTATCGGCATGTTTATTGTAGATGTCTGCTAAGAGAAGCTACGTTTTCCATGCTTGTATGAGGAGTGAGAGCAGGAGCCAGAGTTGGAGGGGAGTAGTGCAAAATGACACACAGAAATGAGAAAAAGCAAATATCTGCTGCATCTGCATCCTTCTGGCAAAAGGACTGATGCTGCCACGGCACACAGAGGTTTGCCTGGAGCTTCTTACAGACACCTAATGTTTGATTTCATACAGTCTCCCCCCAAACACAGACCAAACAGACTCCTGAAAGCAGAGTTCACTCCTGAGGGCCGGCCCCCTGTTTGGTGTGTTGATAACTTTGCAGGGCTGATGTGTGTATTAGTCACCCTTGCTGCTTCATTGCTGATCTGAACGACAGAGGTTAAATAATTGCGAAAGCAGGGCTGATGTCATCATGGTGCCTGACTGGGGCTGCTGCTTGGAACTGCTGAGAGAGATGTATTTGCTTTGCTCTTGCCCAGGAAAGGGGTCACACTGGGCAGGGGTTCTCACCCTTCCTCAGCCCTACAGTCCAGTGCACAATGTCTGTGGCTGAGTCACTCCCACCTTCCCCAGCCACTCACAGGCAGCACCGTGAGGAGCTGAGCTGGAGACAACAGCTTCCCTCCTCAGTCCTCTTCCTCCCTGCTTCTCCTTATTCCTCCCAGTCTGCAGGGACCGTGGGGACTTCTAAAAATCAGGGGCATGAACATGTACAAGGCCCTCCTGTGTACACTGCACCATGTGTGCAGGCCCCAGCACACAAGTCAGGATCTGCTTTGTTGTGTGTACATGGAGAGTTTTCTTGCACAGACCTGTTTTACTGACCATGTCATGTGTGTATCACAGCTAAGCTGGGCATGTATCATGTAGCCTTCTATATGTATATGGGCCTTTTTTACTTAGTGTTCAACACTGAGAATATGTCTTGGCTCTGTATGAGACATAAAAAATAAAGACAGAGCCTGCCCTAAAGAGTTTGTACTCTAAATGTCAGACAGAGAAAAGACAGGATGCGCTGTGGTGAGAGAGACTTCTGATGTGTTTGTAATTTAAATAGGAAAAAAACCCTAAACTTGCTTCACAGGAAAAGAGTGTGTGCCTGTTTGTTTTTAAGAGGACTTGAGAAAAGAAAAAGTAACAGTTTTATGTCAGTTTGCTGGGGGAGAGGCTTCTTTTAACACCTGCACTGAAGCTCAGGAGAAGGAAATGGGTGTACATGCCTGTGTGGTCTGGAGTGTCTGTGCCTATTGTTCCTCTGTTCTCTGAGTGAAATTCAGCTCTGGCTTCTGAGAGTGCAACTTGTAGCTGACACCAGGGCTGCCTTTATTGGCACATGTGTCAATCCCTTTACTCCTTGAGCTCTTCCCTGTGGCTCTGTTGCGTTTGCCTGCTCTGTGTCTAATCCCTGTCTTGTGTTGTGTTTTATGCTTTTAATGAGAAGGGATAGACAGCAAAACAAAACTTTCATGCTGTGATCATAGAAGAGAAGCTATTTATTTCTGTGTTTCATGTGATGCCATGAAAACAGTCAGCAGTCTTCCAGGAGAGCTCTGCAGCATCCACAGCACCTTTGCTGATGCCAGCTGACATTCTGTAGCACGTGCCCCTTGCACTGCTCTTCTGCATCCTCACACTGACAGGCGGTCTGTGGAATCAGGAATTAGTAGTGCAAGGGGCACATTTTATCTTTTTTAGGTGCACAGGTTTCCAGGTCTAAAACTTCTTAAATTCTGACTAGGACTTGTCAGCGTTTTTATTATACATGTACACATTTGTATTTTAGGAAAATGAAGTGCTGGGTGTGGGTATGTGCTAATGCTAAAAAGGAAACACAACCATATGAAGCTTCCTAAAGCCTTATATTAAAATACCAAAAGGGTTTGACTGGATTGTAGAGGTATGTGGAAAAGCCTTGGTCCACCTTGCTGCTAGACAGATACTCCCCTGGATTTATTTCAAAGTGGTCAAGACCAGAGATGTAAGCAGGAAAGTTGTGTGGGCCACACCATCTTAGTGAGAGATTGTCACAGCTGGAGAGGCCCTTGTGACACTGGGATATAATTCCACCCAGGAAGCTGTTTCAGGGTACTGGAGCCTGTCAGAAGTTTGAATTCCCTTAGTGGTGTCTATCTTGTCAGCTTGAACCTTCACGAGGCAGTAAAGGCCCAAATCCCAGCTTGGTCAAACTGTCTTCACACTGGCTTGGTTTTACTGCAGAGAGAGGCTCAGTTTCCCTGGCTTGAATGTTACTCCACAGCTCCAGAGGAAGTGTGAACACAAGCAGGGCTGTTTCTGTGGTTCTGTGAACTCAGAATTCAGCACAGTGTGCTGAAATGATGCGTGCATATAGGACTCCAGACCAATCATACTGCAAATTTAATAGCAATTACAGCAACGACATCCTGATTACGTGGGGGGAAGTAAAAAATAGTGCAGTGATACCTCCAGAACACAGGGCAGGTGCCTGACTCCTTGGAGCTGGCCATTTCCAGCTGCTGTGCCAAAGCACACCGGTTTGGTGTGGTTACAGCAGAGAGCACACAGCAGTCCAAAGTCCCTGTGGGAAACTCTGGTTACAGCCCCTCACCCAGCTGAGCTGGATCTGCCTAGAAAAAGGTGGAACTAAACCCTCCTTGCCTGTCTCCAGCTGCAGCCTGGCAGTCAGACCCACCGTTCCACTTTGCTGATGACTGAGTACAACCAAAGGAGGCTTTGTGGCTGGGCTTAGCTGGAATCCAGGGCTGCTCTGACCACTGCATGTCTTCTGCATCCCAAGCAGGATGATCACCCACCTTGGAAATAACTACGTGATTAAGGGAAGAATGCCCTTTTAAAGGAGCAATTTAAAGAAATGTCATTTCCCTTAGCAAATCATCTATTTTTTTCGTCCTTATGTTCACATCTACTACCCTTGAATATACAATTCAGTTCTGTAGACTTCAATTTGTTACTGAAAATAGTACTTATGACCAGTTTTGATACTTTTTCAATATATTTTTAAAGGAAGTCATAAGACTCTTTACATGAATAACCGGAATTAACCTTCATTTGTGCCTTAATTTGAAGTTCAAACTTAACATAATCAATATTTTGTGGTCTACTGCAATCTGTTCAAGTCTGTTTATCCAAGGAAATTATTTGTTCGCCTTCTGCATTTGAGGTAGAAATGGACATAATTAATTCCACAAACTATAAGAAATTGAAAGAACCAGTACTCTGAATATAAAGCAATATACCATGTCCAAATTCAATACTTGTGAAGTGCATGCAGACTTCACTTAATTTTTAGCATGTAATATAGAAAGTGCTTCTCAGCAAAATGTTCCAGTTCGGCTTTTGTACAATTTTAGCTCTTTTGTGAAGCCTGTATCCCCCCCTGGGTGAAGGTGATTGTATCTGGTGAAAATGGTTGTGTTTGCTGACATCAGACACTGAACGACTGAACAGAATTCATTGTTGTTGTCATGAGGTGTTTTTGGATGAGCTACATTTATAACCACGTAATTTGCTACCAGTGTTTCATTGTAATTTACCCTCTAGAGAATTCATCATGTCATAAACTTCAGTAGGTACAAGATCAGTTCATTCTAATTTTAAGATTGTATCATAAGAAACACTTAGCGCATTGTGAAATAAATCCAAGAGGCATTTAATCACCACGAGTCTGTCACGCTCATCTTTGTCATCCTTAACAAACTTAAAAACTGCAACTGGGCGATTCTCTGCTAATGCAAAAAGTAACATCTCATGGCTTTAACTGCAAGCCAGACAGATGATCATCTTGTGGGGACATGCCTCAACATTTCTGTGCACTGAAGGTTGACAAAATGATAGAGCTTCCGTGAGCCTGAAACTCTTGGCAGCTAAGGAGAAGTGATTGAAAACTTTGATTACACAGCTCTCAAGATCAAATGACTGTTTGATCAAATGCTTATTTAGAAAATAATTTGCTGTGTTTTACAGAATGTGAGGATGCTTATTTTGCTTCCAGCTAATTGCCCAGCTAATTTTCCTGTAATTTATAGATGGCGATGTGTCCAAAAACTAACATTAGTCTTATTAGACAACTGTGAATTACAAAGCTCAGACTATTTGACTTTTTTAATACTTACATTTTCAGATATTCTCATACCGTTTCACTGTTGCCTTCAATAACAGTAGAACAGATTTGTTTGTTACTGTACAGCTGAGAGGAAAATGATTATCAAGAACACCTCATTATTTCCACGGTTTGAGAATTTTTGTGTGCAGAGTAATGCTAGTGCAAATCACCTGGAGATATTCAAATTTATTCTTGCATTTTGTGTTACTATTCTGTGTTTAAAATTTGCAATTAATTTTTTGAGAAGGCAGAAGTTCTTGCTTATGAGTGAGTGGATGGAATTTGATCTTGTACAAAGTGGGCAGAAGATCTGAAACATTCTGCTCAAATATAGTTCCAGTTAAGTCAGTCAGCAGCATCCCTGTGGGAGTGAATACCCACATTGAGTCTCCAGGTTGTTCTCGGCTCTCAGCCTCACTGTGGCATGATCTCCAAGCAGTAAGATCAGTGTAGGAGTTTACTCCATTCTCCCTCAGTTCTCCTGTGAAATTATAACTGGGTTTTTGTGCTAAACTCAAGTGCAGCCATTTCCCTTTTGGTTTCAACCATACACTTCTGATTTTACCTCCTGAATGCTTTTAGAAGCTTGGTGCACACCAGCAATGCAATATAAAAAATCCTTTTAGTGAGTAACACAGCAGCTGCTGTGCTCTAGAGCAAACTGTTTATATACTGCTAGGCTTGGATAAAAATTTCTGAAAAGCTCTGGGAAGATCTGGAAACATCCTCACATCTGCTCTCTTCTGCTTCAAGATCTTGTGTCATACATGGCACTGTAACTTAGTCCTGCTTTGAGCAGGAGTTTGCACAAGGGATCTCTGAGGTCTCTCCTTACCCAAGTGCAATTACTCTTTTCATTGATCTTCTGCAATAAAAGCCATTAGTACCTGTACATGGCTTAACAAAACTTTCAAACTCTATGGTGGCTTGGAAAAGTTCTAGTTCAACGGGAAGCTGAGTCCTCACGTTAGACTCCTCATTTAGCTTTTTACTTCCCAAGGGCTGAAGATAAAATTGAAGCTGGGTATGCAAAATTCCTACCACAGTGGTGAGTTGGCCCCACAGCATCCCCTCAGGTTATCTGTGGAGAAACTGGAAATAGGACCCAGGGCGACCTTCTTCAGGGGATTTGGGTTCCTGGATTGGCTTGATTTTGCTCAGACTTCTGATCTTTTGGGAAAGCTGAATCTGGGAGAAGTCAGCTGCACATTCAGGTGTAGCATCATGTGTCATGCACATCTAATCAGATACATGGGCTTGCGTGGGTTTTTTCTCTTGCAGCTCGTAAAAATCAAAGGATAGTAAAAAGAGACTGACAGCAGAGGTAAGAATCCAAAGCATTTGAAATGGGACAAACTGGATGTGGGGAGGGATGTAAAATCGGGGCAAATGTGATAATTTTCAGGGCTCTGCGAGAGAGGCAGAGAAACCCCTTGGGGGCAGGGGTAAAGTCATCATTGCATTAAGTGAATAGTCTGTTGTGATTGCTCTCTGATGTGAAATAGAGTGAAAAATGACAGGATTTTTTTCCTTTAATTTATTGGAAATGTGAATGACTCAGTCTTGCTTTAGCTTATTTTGTGTCTGCTTTATTTGGTGTGTGCTCTGGATAAACAGGGTTTTCTGTTTTCCTGCTTCTGGAGATTTTGCTTCTTGCCTCACATTTTTTTCTTTTTTTTTTTTCTTCTTCTGGTAGTAGAGCTTTGGGTGAAAAGTAGCCATAACATTTCTGGTATCAGAAACATATTAAGTTTCATTCCCTTTCACCAGGAACAATTAAGAGTTCTTCAGAGTCACTCAAAAGGTTCTGCTCATGAGAACTGTATCCAAGCTTTTCTTCCCAGCTCCCTCCTGGACGTTCCCTGAAAAGCAAGCCTTGAGCCTGAGAACTCTTCCAAATCTTGCTAACCTCCTGTCCTCTTGCCCACCAAAGGATGTTGCTGCTTGCAAGCATCTGAAAGGCTGGGTTTGTGAGTAAAGCAGCACGTTGTGGTCAGCTCTGCCAGACTGCAGCGCTCCTGGGAGCTGGGGAAGGTGGGGACTCATGTGGCTCACACAGACGGAAGGCGACCTCTGGGCCAGCCCTTGCTGTCCACTCAAATGTAATCTCAGAGCTGAACAAGCTGAACAGCTCTAGCCAGTCTGTGTCCAGCTCTGATTTTTTGGGGTAGAAATCAGATGACATGCAGCTTAAGGCTTGAGTTTGTGTTTAATTAGGGGATTATCTCAAATCTGAAATGGAGCCGCTTTGAAGCGTGTGAACCAAAGCTAGATAAAGACTCCCACAAACCCCTGCACACTGGAAATTTATAGGGTTCGCCCTGTATTTATTTGCTGTGGCTCAGTCTGAGGTGAAAGGTAGAGCTCAGCTGCCACAGCTGGACTTTTTTTCTGGTGTGCATTTCTTTCTGTAGGCTGCTCTAATTTGTTTGTTGAGCAGATCATCTGGAATCAGATTGGCCGGAGCTGGAATCGCTCCGCTCCCTTAGCAAATACACGAGGTCTGAGAGGTGTCTGCCTGCATGTAATGAAATGAGCTGACTGGCACTTTAGCATTCCCCTGTGTAGGAGCGTCTTAGGAGTAAGACACTTAATTATTATTAACATTCTAATTGGCCCGTGCGAGCGCGGATGTGAGTGCGCGGCTGCGCTGGTAGAGAGAACACATGCCATACTTTCCAAACTAAAACCAAGCAGAGCCTGCATTTTCTAAAATCTCAACCTTCAGCCGTTTCCAGTAGCAAAACCCTAAACGGATCAAACGTGAGGGGAGAGGGAGGGAGGGGAAAAAAAAAAAAAGTAACTATTTTAAGGAAACATTCACGGGAAAAGAACACCCTGGGAAGGTCTTCAGATAAGAATGGTAAGAACTGTTCCCTCCGAGCAGTACAGCTCGTCCTGGCCGCTCCTGTGCCAGCGTACGGGAGGACATTAGCCCTTAATGGGAGACATTAGGGGTTTAAATCAAGCCCATTTTTGCAGGAGCGCGGAGCTGGCTGGTGCCGGAGCGCCTCGGTGGCGGCTCCGCTCGCCACGCCGCTCCTCGCCAGCGGCTTGCCACCACCTAGTGCCGTCCTTGGGAACTGCCCGGGCCGCCTGGCCGCTGCGAAAGCCCGTGCGGAGAAAACCGCTCGCTGAGCACGGGCAGCAGCGGCCGCAGCGGCGGGGTTCGGCTCTGCGCAGAGAACGGACGGCGCTTGCCGGCGGCAGCAGCGGTGCTCGCGGTCCCAGCGCTGCTCCCGCCGGGCTGCACACGGCGCTGGGATGCGGGGTTACCGCGGTAATGTCCTTCCTCACCTTCGGCACAGACAAGCACCCTGGAAACCAGTGACTGCGGTTTGTAGCAGGGTGCTTGCCTCAGTGTGTGACTGCCGGTGACGAGCAGTTCTGCAGGGTACAAGGGCTTTTTTGAGGCGTCCGTGATTGTCTGATGGAGAACAAACACTATTCTTACAAACTCACACTTTGGAAAAACACAAAGGAAACAGACAACTTAAAATAGCTTCCTCTGTGTGCAGACCATCTCTCTGAAAGACCTCATCTGACCATTCGGCTGTATTTACAGCTCTCTCTTTCTGCTGAGTTATAATAAAACCAGAAGCAAGATCCTCCTAGATTTAATTTAACACTACTCCTAAAATCATCCCATCTTTTCATACTACAGGAATTATTTCTACTACTTTTACCCTTTTTAAGAAGTGTTGCACACTGAGCTGTTTTTACAGAAATCAGTGAGACTTCACTATTCTCACAATCAAGTATAGGGTCTGACCTAAGGTCATCTTGCTACTGGAGTTAGTGCAGCTTTGGCAGCAGTTTTCTCCTTATATATTGCAAAAAATATTTGAACTCAGCCTAAAAGGTGCTGAGCAGCTGAAGTGCCCACCAAAACCAGCGACTGTTGGGTCTGTCCCACGTCAGTCCAGGCTCTGCTCATCATGTTTATTTGACAGGCAATAACCTTTTTATTGAACCCAGCACATTACACTGATGATCCACTCATCAGCAAATATGATGGCAATAATCACTCGGTATTTATTTAACAGCCAATTGCTGTCTTTTGGGAAAGAGTCAATTTACATAGTTCCAAATTAAAATGAATACATTTTGAAACGGTTATTTAATAAAGGCCAAGGTAGGGGACTTGTCTGCTGGTGAGAGGTGAGGATGGGAGACCAGGCATCTGTGTGTAGTACTTGGTTCTGCCACTGACTTGCTGGATGACCTTGGGCAAATCACTTTGCTGCCACATTCTTTTTATTCCCTTGTAAAACTGGTATAATAGTACCCTGGTGCCACGAAGCTTAATTACTGTTTGTAAAGGATTTCAACCTCCCCAGCAAAGAACTGCATGAATTCCCCTATAGGAGCCTGCTGACCCTGACTGCAGGAAATGTATGCAGCTGTTTATCTGGAGGAATGTCTAGCTAGAAACGCATCTGAGGCCAGTGAAGTATCTTTCTTTTAAGATAAAAGAAAACCTCCTTCCTCCTACGCTCTCCACCAATGTCAGAACTTCCTATTGCTTTTAAGTGCAAAGTCTCATTTTCTCTGAATATATGTAGTCAGGAGCCCGGCCAACCCCCCTTGGTATCGATTCCGATTGATGAGACATGTAGGAATTCTTTTCTCATCCCCAGCTTGGGCTTTCCTCATGTGATAGCATCAGACTCTCACTCCTTGTCCTGTTTCTTTCCTCTCCCTCTCCCACTCCTCCTTAGGAATATAAAGCACGTCAGAAATGGGACTAGGTTTGCAATGAGTTACTTTAATTGGATTTTTTTTTTGGGGGGGGCGGTTATTGGTATGCACAGGGTATCTTTAAATGATTTACTGATGTACTGCCAAGCACTGCTCATTTAACCTCCTGCCTGCTCTCTTTGTGTATGGATTCCTCTAACGATACTGGCAAACAGTCTTTTAGAGAGCGTGCCACACATTTCTGCAGAGAAAATCCCAAATGGAAAGCTACAGACACTGCCATTGCAGGGATGGCACGTCCCAGTCCCACAGCTTTTGGCACTCAGTCTCCAGTGGCCTGCGTGGGCACCTAGCACCTTGCAGGGTGGGCTCTGGCCCACCCCCAGCCCCAGGAAGGTAAAGGGGAGCCTTTTTTTCCTTTCTGCTTCTTTTTTATTCTTTTCCTTTTTTCTTTTTTTTTTTCCCTCCCTGTGATCGTTGAGCCACTGCGACGTGAATTTATGTGTGTAATCATCTGTGTTGTAATTGGCAGCCTGGCATATGAGTCACTAACCAAATTAACTGAAGTTTCCTTTGGGGAAAAATGTAATCAGTTACTACACTCAGATACATTGCACCAAATTAACTCTTGCTGTTTGTACGGGTTTGGGCTGAGCTGCCTGATGGTTTCCTTCCCCAAAACACAGGGGAGGAGGCCAAGAACAGAGAAGGGTCAAAAGCCCCAGGGATGGAGATTTCTTTCTCAAATAGCTCCTGGAAAGTCATTTACAGTAGTTGCTACCCTAAGAGTTCAAAAATCACAAATAAGATCTGCCCCATATGACAAGATTGACTTTAGAATCAGTAAGATGGAAAACTGCGTGTTTTGCTTGTTTGGGGCATTTAGTGCTTCACCACGTGAGCTTATGTTTGCAACTCAAATTATCAGACCTCTACTTTCAGTGGGAAAGCAAGCTGAGATTTTCATAGAATCACATGATTCAAGAAGCTGGAGCTTTAAAAAAAATCCACTATTGCAGAACTAAGAGTAAGCTGGTCAGAGTTAGCAACATAGCACTTGTTTGGTTTTTGTCTGTACTGAAATGTATTCAGTGCCCAAATCTAAGCAGCACTGTGGAAATAATTAATAATATTTTTTTGGTTTGCTGGCTGAATAAAAAAAATCAGTAAAAACTTTAGGTAGAATAAAATACTTTATTTGATTTGAAATGAAACATCAATTTAAAAATAGTTTTTCTCTAAGAATAAGATTAGATGCTTAAATTTAAACTATCTTTATTAAATTTAAACTATCTTTATTTTTCAAGAGTTTCTTCCCCAAGTCTGGTACACAGATCCAGTTGAGCTTGATCTGCAACTGTCAGAATATAAAATATTCTACTAAACAGGTCAGAGGGGCTGACCCAAGAGGTCTAGTGGGTGCCTGAGATGATGGAAGACTCAAAGAAGTGGTAATTGCTGCTTTATAGTCTCAGGGGCCCAGCTATACAAACATGTAGGTACCAATCTCTTCACTTTTAGCCTCTGGAGCTTTGGTATCTGGAATTTTTGGCTTTTACTTCTTGAGGAGTGTAGAACTTCTCGCTGAAGTGTTGGTGGGAGGTAAATCCATTAACCAGTGTGAAGGGACGTGAAAGGAGGTAATGGTGACTGAGGGACCAAGGCAGCTCCAGGAGGACCGTCCAGCTCATGTCCTGGGACATCCAACTGCAGCCTCCTGCATTAAGATTTTCTAGTGTCTTTTGTGTAGAACTGAACTTGGCCAGTTAGAGAAAAATGCTGTGTGGAGCCCTGTGGAAGAGGGAGGAGGAAGGCTGCTTGAAGAACACAACCATGCTGGGCAAAATCTGTAATTCAGGCACAAGTGCCCCGTACTGCTCAGGGGATGCCCTGCAGCTGCTGGAGGTATAAGCAGAAGATTAAAAAATTTTGGCCCTTGCTCCCACTGAAGTCACTCAGCTGGTGCAGTGCAACTGAAGTTATGACACCTGATTTTATTTCAACCTTAAACTCTCTTCAAAAAGACTCTCTCCAAAAAGGTGTGGGATTTTTTTCTTTTTTTCTAAGTTTTCTTTCTTCCCTGGTGCCCCTGCAGAAATATAGCACAGGTGTCTCAGTACCACTGTGATTCTTTAGCATGACTCTGACTTCTGACTACACTAATATTTCCTTTTTTTTCCTGTTTTCAATTTTTTTCTTCATATATTTATTTTAATAGCTAGAACAATCTATTTTTGCAGTTGGAAGAATGCAAAATTCAATTTATCTCACAGAACACCTAAAATGAATTCAGGCAGAAAGGGGGTGGTGGAAGATTTAGATCCTGACTGTAAGCTTTTGACTGGAGTAATTTGTCATTTTGCTTCATGGATTGGAGCAATGAAGGTTTTATAGTGTGAGCCCTCAGAGTGACAGAGCTGGATGTGATTTCCCACTGTTGTGTAGGGTTTCCTTTCCCAGGCCTTCAGAAGCAGCCTGTACAAATCCGTATCTCCCTGAGACTGGTGAGGGGTTGGTTTGGACACAATCCTACTGTCATCCTCTACCCTGGATGTGGAATCAGCTCTTCCATGCTGAGGATGAGCACAAGGCACTGGGATCACCTGGGGCTGTCCATGGATATCAATATCCTGCCCACAGCACATTCCTGGGAGCTTCTCCATGCTTGAACTCAGGTCTGTAAGATGCTCACTGATACACTGGTGCTGCAGAAATCAGAGGAAATAACTTCCTGGGGGTGTGCTCTGTGCTGGAATTAGGTGAAGCCAAACTGGGCATGCATTCTTTTGGGGGTACTGTCTGGGATCACAGGGCTGAACATTCCTTTCAAGGGATTCTGTCACCCTCTGCCTCCTGCTAAATGGTTACAGCATTTTCAGCTGGGAGGATCAGCTTGCTGGGGCAAAGAACCAACTGTAACAGAGGCTGTGCAGTCTGGCTTTAGTGGGGACATGGAAGCACAAGGCTGGGCATATCTTCATGGTGCTCTCAGAAATCCTCTTTGGCAGAAGCCTTGGAAGGAGCAGGTATGGAAGGTGAGTTGGCTCTTTCAGCCAAAGCAGAACTTCCCTGAAATGCCTCTTCAGTGGAAAATGGAGCACAGAGAGCAGTGATGCTCTGATGGTGGGGATGCTTTCTGGCTGCTGTAGGAGTGGGGGGAGTCGGGTGTGCAGATTCCTGATCCTTCCAGTCAATTTCCACAAGTCTCTGCTTGTCAACACCCCCTTGCCCAAAGTTATTTATCTTCCTGTCTGTTGCTGAGGGCTCTTGGATCCAAACAAACTGCATTAGTTCGCACCTGCCATATAAACCAGCAGTCCTGTAGTAAGTGGGTGGGCTTCACTGCTCAGAGCTGGGCTGGGAATCTGGGCTCCTCTCTGCCAGGGAAGGGGAAAGCAGGAGAGCAGGGCTGGGTCGGGTCTAACTCCTGCCATGGCTGCACGGTCAGTGGGAGATCTGGAGTGACTGCAGGGACACTTTTCTTCTTGGCCCTTCACAGGGCAGTGATGGCAGGGGAGGCACAACAGCCAGCTCTGCCCCCTAACACCCCACTAATGCCCCTCCTTCCTTCCTCTAAAAGTGACCAAGAGCCTGGCCCCCAGCACATCACTGCAAAACCAAGCATCCCAAACCCTCCCACTGCTACTCAATGCGGGGAATGGAGGCAAAGCTCGGAAACAACAAGGAAGTGCTTGGGAAATGCTCCGTTACTAACACAGCCTCTGTCATGCTGCAGCTCCCAGCCTGCTCTGGCTGGGTGTGTGTCAGGATGTGTGTGATGCCCTGGGCTATGAGGGGACAGGGATGTGCCAGCTGATCTTGCCCAAAGTGGCTGCAGTTTCACTTTTCCTCAGCCCCCGCATTATTAGAATTATGCCAGAGCTGCAGAAAGATCTTTGAGTTGTGCACTGTAAACGATGCAAGGCAAAATTTGCACTTGGAGTGTATAAATAGTGCATAAATATCCTTCTTGCTGTCTGCACTGAGGTGAGTCTTGTCTTCAGAGCTTCCACTGTTTTTATTGCCTTTTCCCCCTCCCTTCACAATACTGAATTGACTGACTTTATCTTGGCACTTTCTGTGTCTTGCCAAAAGAACAAACTCAAAATAGCTTTCCAGGGTGCATTTTGGATGTTTTTTTCTGTGCCACTGAAAGAAGGGATGGTTATTCCGAAGAAAGCAATTTATTTTACCCATTTTCATCCTGAGTTTATACATGGGCCATTAGCTGCCAGCTGAGTGGTAAACACATAAATGGTGGAGGTAATGCCTACATCTTGGATCCACTTGCTCCAAAAGCTTTTCCCTTCTCCCTAGCTGTGGTTATGAGCTAGCAACACTCACTTAAACCTTTTCCACCAGCAGAATTAACTTCCATTAATGTTATGAGTGCTTCAGGCAAAAGAGCATTAGTCTGTTACACCTCCTCTGAGAGGCCTCCTCTGCAGGGTTGAACAGGTTGAATGACAAAGCAGCCATTTAAAAACCTGTCTGAAGATCTTTCACCAAGAAGGGGGAGTTTCGTAGTGAAGTTGTTTGGGAAGTGGAAAGTCTCAGTGCAGTTCCCAGATCTTCAGGAGTCTTTTGGCATCCATCTGGAATATGCAATCTCTGGTTTTTCTGACCTTCATCTTTTTTGTAGCACCTTTTTGCCTCTGGAAAAGGCTGCTGGAGAGCTATGCTGGGGGCATGGCAGTGGAAAATGGAGTCCTTAATCTCCCTGAGCCTGATAGTGTGTGTTCATCTCCCTGGTTGGGGTATGAAAAGGGAGGTAACACCTCTCCTTTCTGGTGCATTTCCTGCCCTTATTTAGACTGGGAGACCTGACCTCAAACAGGAGCATAAAGTGCAATACAAATATAAAATTTAAATGAATTTCAGCATCTTGTAATATCTTGTCCATGTAATTTCAAGTTAACTGGTGTTGGTGCAGTGACTGCAATCTCATCCTGCACCTTTGTAGGTCGGGTTTCTGTGCAGGTCTCGCTGAATTTCTGCATAGTTACAAGATCCTCAGGAACAGGCAGAGCCCATTTTACTTAGTAATGGAGTAGGTTGTGAACAGGTCTGTTGTTGAAGCATTTATTGTTTTTCAACTTAAGTTATGGTTTCATATAAATAATATATGTAGCTAGTCAATGCTTGGGAAATGCATTCTTTTCCTTGTGAAATATTTATGGACTTCAGTGCCTACTAAGTACCCAGTCAATTTTGAGAATACAGCTCTAGTGAGAAGGCTTGGTTGCCTCTAAAGTCTTGGCCAGGGTGGGACAGACCTGTTAGCTGACAGATACTGGAAATCTGATTTTTTATCTATTGATCTGCCTCCCTCCCTCCCCCTCTCTGTGTGGGGTCTGTCCATCCCTCCCTCTAGATTTGAAAATGGAATTTATATTGATGAAGTTTTTGTACTGACAGAAAAGACAATGGAATCCTCTACATCAGTAGGGAACATGTATGGTATGACCTGGTAAAAACTATAATTCATACTGAAATTGAAATCTGCTGGGATTTTCACCTGTCAGTCAAACAATAAAAATTATTGGAATATTTTCTATAACAAATTATAACCTCCAAAATGCTGTCACTATTCACATGTGGTGCTATTTTGCCTGGTGTAGAATTCCCATATGTAGCTTCTGCATTTCTCACATCTTCTGAGGGAGAATGAGAATTAGCCCAGATATGGATTTACTGGTGGGATAGTCCAGCGTGATTTGGGATCATCTGAGGCTCCCTGCAAGCTCTGCAGCCTGGGGAGAGGTGCTCCCATGGAAGAACTGCTGTGATTTAAGACAAAGAAGCAGCACACTCAGCCTTTACCTCAGGTAATATTTCAGCCTCCTGATGCCCTGCTGGGAATCGTGACCTTTTTTTACAGGGCTCTGTCCTGCTCTTAGACTGGATGACAAGACTTTATAATGCATGAGACTTCAAACAAGTGGACACCTGAATTTTCTTTTGCTTTTTTTTTTCAAGAAATCAGCACGCCAGCACTTGAAACAGGCACTTGGGGTGCAGTGGTGGGTGAGCACTTTGAAGTACAGGAGCAGAGATGGCTGAAAATCTGCCACGATGGAATTCAGTCCTGAAAAACACCGCCCTGAATCCAACAACTTGCAAATCTGTTTGAAGAGAGTCAAGTAATCTGAATCATTTAAAGAATTTTTTCTTGGTTTTTTTTTTGTTTTTGTCCAGCTCTGACTCCTGCAGGCTGGAGCAGCCAGCACTGGCACAGACCAATGACAAGCTGCTTTTGCAACACTTACTGCAGTTTCCTGCTCTGGTGGCCTGTGAATGGGCGATTTTCTTTTTTTTTTCTGCTTAATAAACAGCCCTCACGTATCTGTCTGAAACCCACACCATTAAAGCCTTAAGTCAGCAATCTAAAATGACGTATTTTTTCCCCTTACCTACATGTCAAATCATAAACATCAGCCTCGGTAATAAATATTTCTATTTTATATGTATATTTTTATGCCTTTATCCCAGTTGGATTTTCAAGGCTAAGGGCTTCAGTGTGAGAGCCCTGCTGCATGTTTAACAAACAAATAGTGAAAAATACGGTATGCTGATGTGGAGATTATTATACATAAATCATTGAAAAATGCTCTTTTTGAGAGGAGAGAATCACAAAAGGAGTCATTGACCTGAATAAAAGAAGCTCAGCTGTACTCCAGAGAATTTGCCATTTTCGATACATGTTAGTGCTTGCTAACAATTGTAATTTATTAATCCTGTTCTCTCTTCTTTTCCTCCATACCTGCACATTTGATTTTTACTGTAAGCAAGAATTGTATTTATTTTCTAAGAGTGCAAATTGATCTTGTGGTCACTGATAAACACTAAAAGCTACTTGATAGTCAAGATAATCTCTCAAAAGACCCATAACCAAAGTAGGTAGAAAAGGCCTCCTCACTAGATCATTCAATTTTAATATTTCTAAGAGAAAAACCAGTATTTGCATCCTGAAACAGAGCCAAGGATATTCTGGCCTGATTTGCAGGTCATAACTCTCCTCTGGTCTGTTTGGAAACAGAAGCTCCCTGCCTTGTGCAAATTGATGGAGCTCTGCTGCCCCAAATGAAATGCAGTCGGCCCTGCTGATACACTCCAGGATGCAGAGCAGGGAGAGGGTTTTTTTCATAATCTCTGGAAAACCAGGATGTCTGTTTTGCTATTTAAACGGGAGCTGAACCCTTGGAAATTGTGTTTCTCATGCGGAGAAACCAGAAACAGTTTAGAGAGCCCAGGTACCTCACTATGCATTACCTTATTTTGATTTCCATATCAAGTGTATCTGCAGTGTAGAGCTATTGTTCAGGAGCTGTCAGGCCCTGCTGCCACCCTGGGCATCCCAAAGCTCCCATCTCCATTCAGTGTTTGCCAAACACGAGTTCATATCCATGTACAGATACCTGCACATGCCCACCTGCACCAGATGGGATTGTCTTTCTCCTCGTGTCTCTGTTTTCCACATTTTTGAGTATTTTGTACAGCCAGAACCGAATGCTGCAAAGGAAAGGACAGGAAATAGAG
This sequence comes from Machaerirhynchus nigripectus, assembly GCA_013397975.1. NCBI lineage: Eukaryota > Metazoa > Chordata > Aves > Passeriformes > Dicruridae > Machaerirhynchus > Machaerirhynchus nigripectus. The sequence continues at coordinate 584,619 of VZRQ01007461.1, read as the reverse complement.
ACAGTCCAGGGTGAGGTAATCTTACCTCAGTAAATATCCAGTTCTGATTTGTAATCACCAGATGTCTGTGTGAAATAGGAGTTTTCTCTCTCCCAACACTTCTTCCAGTTACCTGTAGAACTGCCTTTGAATTCAGCTGCAGTCTCAGCACCATGTTTTGTTTTATTTAACAGATGTAGATTTTTTTTTAAGAAGAGCTGTTTTCTTCCTTTGACAACATACTTAGAATTTGTCTGAGGAGGTTTTTTTGAGGTCTTCCTTGAGTATTTTTAAATTTACTGACAGAAGGAACTGAGTATTTAACTGATCATTAGTGCTTGGGTTTCCCCCTCATTTGCAGCCACTCTGTCTGAAGGTGGGCTGTGGTGTGCCTGCCGACTCTACTCAAGTTTTAAACCTTACTCAGGTTCAGAAAGTGATGTGCAAGTCTTCTCTAATCTGGAAATTATTTTTTCCCCTTTATGTGGCTAAGATGAGGTCCTGGCTTGCTAGAACACCAATTTCCCCCCACTACTCCTCTTCAGTGCCTATAAAAGCTGTTGGTGGGAAGAGAGATTAAATAAACCAGCATGCAAAGAGAAATAACCAGGAAATATGTGGTATATTTGTGCCATACATTTTAGTAAAGTCTTAATGCGGACACAAGAGTATCTGTCTTTGTAGACAAATTTCTGTATTCTTAGCATTTATTGAATCAGCAGTGTCCCCATCCATTATGTAACAGGAGCAGCTGGTCAGCCTTTCATGTGATGTACAGTTTCCTTTCCTCCTCATAGTAATGACAGAAAAATGCTATTATTCTTCAGCACCTTTCAGCTAATGTTCCTTCAGACTGTCATCCTTACTTCTATGTAAATGCAGACCCTAATTTAGAAGAATTAGCTTTGAGTAAAGCATTATTTTATACTGGAAGGGTTGGGAAAGAGCTTCTTTCCAAAAGGGAATTGGAGCAGGTTAAAGAAACTGTTATCAGCATCATCCCTCCTGTGTGCCTGAGCAGTTTTGGAAAGAGGGATCTAATTATTGGCCTCAGCCAAAGAAAGTGAGCTAAAAGTCTGTATTTTACAATCCTCCTCTCCACCATAGGTACCTCTCTGACCCTCTGAGAAAACCTGCCATGGCCTCCTTCAATACTGGGACATCACAGGATTCTTTGGCACATTTGCAGATTATGCCTTCCTTCACTTCTCTCTGAATTTATTTATTATGTGTGTCGGGAAAAAACTGACACTAGTGAAAATTTGATGTTGGTGATTTGAAATCTTTCTTAATGACAACTCACTCATTTTCACTCACCTGGTGCATCCCACAGAATTCTGAAATAATTCAGACCATAGGAGGAGGAGCAGTCAGTAGCTGAAGGGAGTGGAACTAGTTCTCCAGCAGCTCCAGAGCTGTAGCAAAGGGATCATCTACTTCCAGCTGTGCAAGGACCTTGCACAATTCCTGCCAGTTTCTCTCCAGACTAGGAACAAAAAAATAAGCCATCAACAGACAGCAATGTACAGAAGGCAGAGCAGCAGCCCAGGGACCTTTCCAGTGTGGGCTCCTGCCATGCTTCTCTAAAGGATGGTTTAGTGTAAAAAACACATCTTTTATTTTCTATTAAACAAGCAAACAAATCCAATGACATTTTTTGGGAAATTGTTGGAGTTTGAGGTCTGATTCACAGCCTGCTGAGGTAAGAGAAAATGCTTCTCATTCTGTGTATTAGTTGTTTTTTCTTATTTGGTGTCAGTGGCAATCCCAAAGTGGGTCAGATGTTAAATGTCTGGTATCAGACCGAGGGCTCCCTCCTAAAATGCTGAGTAAAGCTGGCCAGAAAGCAAAACATGTTTTAAGAAAAATGGGGTTGTTTTAGAGTTTTTGTCTCATCAAAATGAAAATAAGGCTGCTTGTTGAAGAAAGAACAAGTGAACAAACAGGTTCAGCTCACAGCATGCCAAAGCCTGGTGCTGAAGATGTTTCTATAGGATGTAGGAGACCAGGGTTCATGTTTACCGTCTAAAACACCTCCTTGACTGGGATCAATCAGTTGAGCACAATTGCTCCTGTTGGATTGGTTCTGACTTCATAAAAAATCCCATTTCTTGGGGTAGAGGAGAGAGGATGACCCAGAGGTTGGGGTATTTGCAGTGGCTGTGGGAAGACTGTGTCAAATCCTTGCTCTGCTTTATTTGGAGCCAGCTCAATCCTTCCTGTATCACATGGTGTAAATGCACATCACCAGGGAATGTGCTGACCACTGGGCTGCTGGCTCTGCTGGGATCCTTTCCCAATCAGTTTTTGTCCATCAGTCTCAAGCTGAGCAGGAAGATTCTTCCCAGAAAGCATTTTGTGAAAATGGTATGTTTCCCTCAAAAAGTTTCAGTTCTGAGAAATCAGGGTTTTCTTTCCCCCTGCCCCCCAAAAGAACGGAAAAACCCAAACCCATCTAGTTTGAAAATGCCTGACTAGCACCAGCACTGAGCTCTGATGAGGTCAATTGACCGCTTGCCTCCTTCCAGCATTTGTGTCTTTTCATTTCAAAACAGTTTGAGAGCTGCTCCTCTGGCAGGAAATTGCAAAAACACCAAGGCTGCATTTAAATTCAGCTGCAGCTTGCACCGAGGGCAGTTTTGAAATAATCTTTATATAGAAGATGTTGTCTCAACTACCTATTGAACACATTGAACCTCCCCCAAGCCTAATCTTCCTGCTTTGCACAAAACATAAAATTTATCTCATAAACACCAGAACCAGTACCTAAGAAAAAGAAGCTTTAGTAATAGAGGCAGTAAGTCCATCCCAAAGGGACTTCCACTGTCACAGGATGACTAACTGGGAATGTGTATGCTGAGAAGGGAGGGAAGGACTGATAAGGGGGTCAGAGGGGTCGAAACCACAGATTTTATTGGCATTAGAAATGTGACCACTCTAAGCAGCATGTACAGGGAGCAGCTTTCCTAGCCAGCAGATTACTGGTTGTATTCCTACCTCTGCTGTTGGTCTCTTGAAGGGTTCTCAGATAAATAACCTTCCCCTTTGTGCTCCTGTTTCCCTCACTGCAAAGTGCTGTCAGTGATGTTTGTTGCCTTTGTAAAGCACTTTGAGATCCGTGGGCAAAAGGGAGGTGTTAGAGTTGTTGTTAGTTCCAAAAGGGAAAAAGCTGTAAAACTGAGGTTTGAAGTCATCCTTATTTTTCTGTGTCTTTTACCTCTTAGTAATATTTTATCTTTTGGGAAGAAACTGCTGATAGCAAACTAGTGAACTTAGAAGTGGCCAACAGCCTTGACCTCTGAGTCGAGTGAAACCTTCCTGTGGCTGTGTTGTGTGCAGGTGTATGGAAAGTCATTTCCAGGGGACAGATGGTGACAATTCTCTGGGTGTCCCGCTGGAAAGCTGGATCAGGAACAAGCCAGGGATGCTGAGCTCAGAGTCAGACATTCAGCTCACTCACCAGCCCTGAGCAACACTGTCCTATGGCTGCTCACGGGATTTCTCCTGATCCAGGGGCTGTCCTGGGATACTTCTCCTCTCCACGTACTCCAGACCCCCATGCTGGCTAGCCCTGGGCAGGTACTCACTCTGCTCCCTCCTTCAGGCCATTACAGCTAGTGCTTGTTCCATGGTCAGAGTATTCAGCCCCCCCAGGATGCAGTGCCCATCCTCAGAAGCTTCTGCTGTGCACAGACAGGACAGGCACAAGCAAGAAATGTGCTTTGCTCACGAGTAAAACCAGACTGAAACAAAGATAAGGTGCATTAAATAGAAATCATATAATATGGAAAAAATCCTCCACATTTTTGCCATTTTCTATACACGAATTACTGCATTTAGGTCACAATAAAAAAAAAAATCATGCTTTTGAGCCCTTGATACTATTGCCATGGGCCTCACAGCAATCAATAATACAGCCAAAGCAGCTGTATTTGGAGACTTTGTTCTGCCATTTGATTCCTAAACAGATTTTTCACGACCAAATTAGAGAATGAAACAAATGACTATTCAAGAAGGCCTGTTATTGAATGAGGTTCTATAGTCCAGTGACACAGCTTATGGTCCATATGGAAACCCAGCTGAGAAATCCAGTACTGCTTCATTGGCAAAGCTACAAATATTTACTGAGAACAGAAGTCAAATGGGAAGGACTGTCTGATCCAAGCTATGCATGTGTGTAACTGCCCAAAGCATGAAAACAACAGTTTTTCTCAATTTTTTGTGCTGTATGGGTGGTCCCCAGTGTTACCCATAAATAATCTTTTTATTTTTTAAACTTTGTACAGGATAAAGAGGATAATAACCGTGCCAGCTTCACCAGCCCGTGGAGAGAACAGCTGAAGAGAGCATGTGAAATTGCTGTGATGAATAGCAGAAGAGGGGAAGGCTTCTTGCAGTGAGGGACATCTAAGCAGCCAGCATATCAGGCCAGGAGGCAAACTGAGAGGAAACTTTTTTGGATGTAACCAGGTAGGTGGCTAGGACTGAATTAGGAGTGGTGTATGATGTTAAAGAACAGAAAGCCAACAGGTTCTCTGTGCAACAGAAACCCAAAGAAAAATGAATGCAGCAAAATATGTGACTTAAACTTTGTCTAAATTAAGGAAGAAACACTAAAGTGCTGCTCCAAAGAAAGAGCTTGGACTCAATCATAGAAAATAGATTCTCAAACAGTAACAGGGAACCTTCCTCCTCTGTAGAGACACTGAAAGAGAAAATAGCACATGCCTTCCTATTAAAAACATGTCTTTCCAAGGAGAAAAGGCTTGAAACCTGAATATATCAAAGATATTAACCCCACTGTGCCCTAGTTAACTCTTGCAGTGATGGGCAGCAATTGTGGTGTCAGAACTCTCCTTGAGAGCTTGAAAACAGTGCCCTGGAAGCCTCTGTTTCAGAGGCAAGACCAAGCTGTTCTGTCTGCCTAAGACAGTGACCACATTCCTAATGCAGAGATGGGGTGTATGCAAACCACACCTGCAGCACCCCAGCCTCCCCACTGCCTTTGGGAAATGCTGAAGGATCCAGGTGGCTCAGCCCAAGGAGGTACAAGTTGATTGACCCCTTTATCTCCATCTCTGGACTGTTGGTAGGACTTGCTAAGCTTTAATCTGACTCTGGCCACACAGCACACTTGCCTTGTTAAGGCCTCAGGCTGGTCTGACTCTCTGCTACCAGCAGCAATCCAAGTGTTAAAGATCAGCACATCAGATAAATATTAACAGAATTTCAGGCCAACAGCTCAGCAGTGAAAAGCTGCCATGTGTTGAGATTTTTTCCTGATCTGTAGCTGTCAGTGGTGTGAGCTTGTGTTAGCAGCCTCTTCTCCATTTCACCAATGACAGCTGTAAACCTCCTCTATCAACAAGCTGGCTTAAGCCATGGCATGATTGCCTTTGCTGTTTCTGTACACTTAGCAATCTCTTCCTTCTGCTCAGAGTGTTTTGGAAGTACATACATCATGGTGGGACACTGACTCTATTGCTGGCTTAGTGATGAACACGTCAGGAAAAAATGGTAACAGGAGAAAGCCTGAAAAAAGCATTTTCCATCCGAGGCACCAGAAAAGTGCAGGAGAGTCTTTCCTCAGCAATCAGTACAATGTTGTTTAGGTAATTCTTGAATTGAGGTTTCCTCAGGCAATAAACATGGAAAGTCGCTTTCCCATTTGAATATTGGTGGAGCTTGTGTAGGTGACAGTGTGGCCAATCCTGCACCAGAATTCCAACACATTCAGTCCCCTCTGAGAGAGGCCTAGAACTTCTGGGTAAGTACATTACCAGAACAGGTATCTGTATATCGTTCACAAAAAGTATTATGCATTTCAGAATACACTTGCTTTTTAAGTAGTTGTTGAACTCCCAAGTGCTTAAATCACTTCTGAAAGTAAAATAGTGGCTCTTCAGTGAAGCTTTTGAAAGTATTATCCTCTGTGTTTTCCAGTTATGTTCCTCTTCAAGCATTTAAGTGATTTTTAAAGGCTCTGATCACCCACAGGTTGTGTTGCTGTTCCTGAGGGTTGGGAGCAGTCAGCATCTCTGGAGAAGCTGAGAAGTTTGGTGCCTCAGTTCATTTGCCTGGATTTTAAAACTGTGGCCTCTGCTTTTATTGACTTTCAAGACAGGTGAAGTTGATAAAGTGAATGATATAAGAAGTCCAGCAGAGCATTAAAAAGCAGGAAAGATGATGAGAAGAGATTGCGGCCGAGATTAAAAGGCAGGACTTCATTGGGATGTTTTCCTTATGCCAAGACTTCCTTTTTATTGCCTTTTCTTCCTTCATGTGGAGTTGCACTGAAAAAGCTGCATCCTGACTCTCCCACACCCCTGTATTTTATCATAGTCAGTGATGCACAGCCTTGTAAAAAGCATGTTAAATATTTTTGTGGTTAAATGTCACCTGGCTTGGTGGAAGCAGAAGCCTCACGTACAAGGGCTCATAGGAATGAGTCATTTTATAACTTACAGTCTCTGCAGCTCCCCCTCGTCTGGACCTGTTCTCATCCTGAACCCAGCCAGGGCCTATCACTGAAGTCACTTGAACCCTGGGCTGGAGAATTCGTGCCACAACACACTGCACTGGTGTCCTGTAGCAGCAGTTCTGCATTGGGGCTGTGCTCTCTGGCTGCAGCTCCGCCTGCTCAGGCTGCTCTGAGGCTCTGTGGGGTTTGATATTTGATTTTGGAAGCCTGGACAATCCTGCTGCTGGGATCTCCTAAGTTAAAAAGGGTCAGAGCTGGTTAGTTCTTGGATAGAGTGACCTCCAAGGAAAATACAGGTGTTAACCTGCAGGAAGTGTGATGGTGATTCAGGAGGTTCACTCAGGCTCAGTTCCCTCAGTCAGGATTGAACTGGTCTCTCCAGGGCCAAAAAGTGCAGTACTGGCAGAGATGACAACTTCCAAAGGTCAGGGCAGGATGGAAAACCGGTGTCTGTTTGTTTTCTTTGCAAGGGCATGAGGAAAAGTTCCTGCCCTAGAAACAAGGCACCTCTGATGTGATTAAAGAAGTCAACAAAACTCTGCTTCTTTCAAACTGGGAAATCACCCTTTGAAAAGATCACAGCTATGGGATTCCAGGAGGTCAGAAAACATCCTTAGGCTACAGATTATTTTTTCAACAGGTCTCCTAATTTCTCTCCTCCACTCATGGCACATTTCTTGCCCACAGGATCAGTCTGTGGAGTGCTAAAACTGGGAAAATGGATGGGACAGCTTCTACCTGCTTTCCTCACACTGCTTATCTAGGAACTGTTCCCCTCTACATGGAAGGAGGAAAACAACTACTGAAAGGTTTTTCATCCCAACCAGGATTAAAGAAGTTACTTCCTGTGCATGGCTAATTGTTTCAAGTGTCACTTAGAAGAGGTTAAATTAAGTAGGATCAATCAGGTTCATTGGAGACCTGATACAATCTGTGGCTTGTCTCAGATTTTCACATAATTGGTTAATTTAGAATGAAGTCCTCAATCTTGTTTCATCAAAATCAGTTTGTTCTTTCACCATTTTAGGTCAAACTTTCTTTTTGCTTAGCACTTTTTCTACAGCTCTGAGTAGTGGCGAATGAGAGTTCCTGTAACATAAATCTTTCTACCTCTTTGGGCTCTTTCCTATGTATTACACCTGGCTCAAAACCTCGGCTCTTTAAATGAGGAAAGAAGCTGTGGTTCCTCCCACTAAAACTGGACACAGATCTCACTAACATCAGATTTACTCCTGTGAAATACCTCTCTCAAATCAGCGTGTTGTTACAATAACGTTCCCTAAGATGAAATCTACCTTTAGGGTAGGTCTTTTCTTCATGAAGGAGAACTTTGTCAGGATTATTGCTGATATTCCTCACTTGCACGGTAGATTGATCATTAATTTATTGCATCTTTCTATGGGACAGTGCTGAATGCATGCTGGATTATAAGGTCCTGAGTCACTGTTCATTGCTGATTTATTGAAGCCTGCAGTGGGAACAGAGTGAAACACTGCTGAGCCTGTTTGAAACTGAAGTCAAGTGAATGTAAAGCATATGCTCAATGTTAAGTGCCTCTTTAAATGCTGTCCCAACAGAGGGATGGCTTTTGCATCCTGAAGGATTTTGCATTAAATCACAGGGGTCAAAATTCAGGGTTTGTTTCACTGGATCAGTCAGCTCAGTATAAATGAGCTATTTCTGATCTCCCACTGGTGGCACTTCCCATACAGACAGGCACTTGGGTGCTCCATCTCCTCTGCTGCTTCTTTTGGTTAGTGCTGCAGTTCTTTATGTACACTTCTGCCAGTTGCAGCTGGAATTGCCACTTCCTATTTGAGAGGAGAAGGGGGGAGCACGTATTTTCTAGATTTTTTTGTGGGTTTAGGCATCTTCATGACAGCTTTACTGAGCTTGCTCGTATTATGCTCTTCCTGGCATTTCCTCCTTTTGAAGTCATTAAAACCAATTTCATATTTATAAATAAAGTGTCCTAATGCATCTAATATATGATGAGGTCTGGCTGCTGCCTGCTTTTCTTTTTAATGTTTACGCCAGGTGCCTCTTGCTTTCAAGGAACCAAACAATGAATAAATTTAACAGATATTTCTTTTAATTAGCCCCCAAAGAGCTAGCAATGAAAAACACTATCAGAAACATTCTAGTGCTTTAGAAAATATAAGACTTCTTCACAAAGCCTCTACACAGAATTACAGAACAGCAATAAAATCATCACTTGCATGCAGAAATAGATTGTTTACACAGGGATCTCTTATGAACTGGCATTTATTATGATTAACTTCTAATCACACAAACGTTTCCACACAAGCATCTGAGCAGAGCCATTGAAATCAGTGGGACAACTCTGCTGCCTGACATTAGGTACAGGCATTAAAGTTGGTGGGATTAGAGCTCCATTTGTGTGTATCTCTAAGAGCTTTTCCTTCTCTCAGAAGGGGGAAGGAAAATTTATATTCCAGATTGGTGTAATTACCATAGGACATACAATATTGGCAAACTAGATTCTCTGAATGTCTGCAACATTTCAAAGCAGTTTAAGATAGAGGCTAAAGGCTGACAGTTTCTTATTCTGACTTACATTCTGCCCCCTCTGCTTTTGATTCTGCATTCAGAGCTGCCACAAGAATGTCAGCACTGCAATAAATATGCATTTGTGTAGCACCTTTTTTTTGAAGTTTTCTAAACACTTTACAGACAGCCCTTTATATTCACAGATCTCAAAATATTTTAGAAATCTCTGTTAGTATTCTTTTCTTTCTTTTACTGAGGGAGCAATGGGTGTGTTTCCAGGGGAGTGACTGATCCAGGAGCCAGTGCTTTCAAATTAGCTAAATTAGAATTCTCCTAGGAAAATTTTCTCCAAAAGATCTCGAGTGGCTCTGAGGGAGAACACAAAGTTTTTATTTCCATCTTGCAGTGTGCTGGTATAGGCAGGATTACACAGGGCTAATAAACCTCATGCGTGACAGGAGCCAGCCCAGAAAATTCCTATCAACCAGACACACAGTAATTATGTCTGCCCTATGGTTGGGATATGGGGAAGAAAATCCAAGAATCCTGGCTCCAAAGTTGTTTGTTGTAGGTAGATCAGGGGGGTTGAGGATGTGGTAATTCTGCACTGCCTCTCTCCCACAGGTCAGTTTTACGCATGGTTTTGGGGGAGACTGAATTTACATCCTGGAGTCTATTTTTTGTGTCTGGTTTATCTGGGTTGCAGTTGAGTGGTCCCCAGGACATCCAGATAATGGAGCTGACTGTGTGCCTCCCAAAATATCCTCAAAACCTGGAGCACTGGGCAGGGGAGAGCAAGCACCTGCACATGGATCTGCAGGAACCAGCCTGCTGTGCTGCAGCCAGAGTGAGCCTTCGGTGGCTGATGCTCTGCTCTCAGGTGGCACATCCCAGGATCCATAGTCTTTCATTAAGGAGCCACAATCCCCAGACACTGGAACGTACAGGGTCATCCCACTGTGTTGATGTGATCCCTGAAACAGCCAGCTGAGGAAAAATCCCCCCACTGTATTGATGTGATCCCTGAAACAGCCAGCTGAGGAAAAATACCCCCTTGTCTCCCCCAGCCACATGGAAGTTCCTTCATTAGAGACCACTATAAAGCTACAGAAATATTCTCTTCCAGCAACATATTTCCCATAATGCTGTTATGGGAAGTGTCTTAAAAGTGGCAATCAATTCTTCTTTGAAGTCATTAACAACCAAAAACGAGTGCAGGAATCGGCGTGAGAGGGCTGGAAATACGAGAAGATTTAAAGTGTATCTCTTACATGTGCTCCAGCAGAGAGAAGGGAAGAGATCCAATTGCTTTCTTACCCTTGGAATTCCTCTGTTGGTTTTAATAGTCTGATACCCTAATGACAAACTCCACACACACTCTGGGGTATGTTCTCAGCTTAATCCATGGGGATACATGTCTGCAATACTCATTAACGTCAAGGAGCGTTAGGAGGAACATAAATCTTTGCTCACTAAGATGTGAATCTAGACTCTGATGCTCACCATACAGCATCAGCTGCTGACTGAAGAAAAAGAGGAATTCCAGCACCTAGAAAGTCTCCTTGAGAGTTCCTAGACTAAACAATCAATCCAGCCAAAAAAAATCAGGGATGAAATTTCTACTCCACACTTTTGGTTCAAAACACCAGCTGTGATAGAGAGTGATGCATATCCAATGGGCAGGCTCCGGCTCACACAGGAAGTCCATAAAATCCCTGTGAATCCCCAGCCGGCTAGACAAGCTCTCTAGTTCCACCAGAAACCCTGAAAAATAGATAAGCAGCTCATTTCTCAGTTGGTTGTTAGTGCCATACGGCCCAGGAAAACATCACACTATGCACATACATAAAGAGGAATTTCGATGCCAAGAAATTAGAACTACTCTATAACAGACTTCTGATTTGTGATTTCTTTGGCACCCAGCCTAACACAAAATCACTGTGATTTCCAACTACAAATATTTTTGGAACCACCAGACTTGGTCCCACATGTATGTTAAACGAAATGAATGTTCAAAATCCACAATAAAACTCCAGAGGGGAGACTCCGATTAGAATATTAACATTAATCTTAGGAAGTCACTAGGAACCATTCAAGCTATAATAATAAATTGCAATAAAGAAGGAATACAAGGGCTTTTTTGCTGTCTGTTCAGTAAGCAGGTGTTACTGTGAACACTCTAATCTACACAGCACAGAAGTGAAGTGCTTGCCCTTAAATTTTCCAGTTGCGTAAAATAAATAAATGACATTACCATAATATGTACAACAATCCCTCTTATAGGAGCTTAAGTGCAGCTCAGGGACTGGTGCAGATACTGAGATAACGTAATGCAGCTCCCCGAGACAAGACTGGAAAGTTTTCAAAAACAATCCTTCTCTCAACAGCTCCAGGGGCGGGAGCAGGAGCCTGAGTTCACTCCCTGCTTATGGTGAGAGCCATCCCCGGGCCACTTGCTGGTGACAGAGTCCCTGGAATTCACCTTGGGAAGTCACAGATGTAAGGGCAGGATGCTGTCATGCTACTCCAGCAAGGGGCTGAGCAGTGCTCTTCAGACTTGCAGCCTGTACTCAACTTTGATGTGATTTGGATCCAGGCTGAAGTGCTTAAGTTTAAATCTCTGAAATGTATCTTATCAGCTGTGGTTTGATTTTCAAAATGAACAATCATTTCCAAAAGCAGCTTCCTTCGACTTGCAGCAGTTAATCAGAACTTCTCAGCTCTGTCATCCAGATAATATGGATATATATGTTCAGTGTTAAACCTTTGTGTGTAAAAGCTTTCACCACCATCTCTACCATGACAATAAAACTGTGGTTCTCAGTGTACAGTCTTTGCTTGCAAAATTCAGGAATAAGAATGATCAGGAGGTGAATCAAACCAAACTAAACCAAACCTTCCCTTTGACTTTGATTGGAATTTTTTTAGGTTTGGTGTTCTGAAATTTAAGTGGTGACAGGAAAAGTTTCTCGTTGTCATTAGAAAATTGGACTCAAGTGGAACTAGCACATGATTCATTGTATTTTCACAAATAGGTGAGAAATGAGGTGTACAGGAATTTCTTAATTCAGTAAAGTGCTGCTTTCCAGTTCAGGCACTGACTCCCAGTGGTGAACATACTTCTTTTGTTCTGGAGAAGTCATTTTTCACACCTGTCTCTTTTGTGGTGCTCACCGTATTTCTGATGTAACTCAGATTCCAGGAAGTCTGGGAGCTCCCACAGCAAAGTCTGCTCTGCAGAGATCTGTAGGTCAGCAGCAACAGCAAGGAGTTGGAAGCTAATCCATGCTGAGCTGCATCATTGAATCTTTTGGGATTCACTCAGAGCTTGTCAGGAAACAAACTCCAGTCCTGAAATGCAAAGCCTCAAGACTCCTCAAGGAACCTTTCTGATTACATGTATCAAGCAATTCACAAAGAACTGACCAGACTCTGGCTTTAGTGTGTTTGTGTGTCCCTGTGAGGAGTTTTCTGTGTGCAGCCTCGCAGAGCAGCAAAATTGTCCTTCCAGGTATGACACTTCTCTATTAATAGTCTATGAAGTACTAGGAGCAAATGAAAGACACTTCAGATGACTCTTGAAAAATGAATCAGTATCTGCTCTGAAACTGGACCCCAAGTATGGAATAGGATGTGGCTGTGAGAGATTATTTTGGGGCCATGTGGTTTCTTGCTCTGCCTGCTCCGCCCTCCTTTTCAGGAAATAAACATGTCCCAGTGCCCTAGCCTCACTGGGGAAGGATATGGGCATCTCTTGGGAGAAGACTTTGTTGGGCTATTAGGAATTTTGTTATTTCCTAGCAGACAACTGCTCTGCTAATGCCTCCCGACCTGTCTTTGTGGAAAACACTTACGCAGGGAGAAGCCCTTATGCACCAATTCTTGTCTTCATCCGACAAATAAGTTGCTGGCTTTTCTCTTCACCACTCTGCTTTTATCTCCTGTCGGTCCTGTTTGACACATCTCTCCTGCTGACTGCTGGTGGGACAAGCCTGTGATTTGTTCCAAGCAAACACATGGGCACAGTTTCCACCATTGTGTGGTCTCATGTTCTGAACTTACCTGTGGGTGTTTACTTTGGTGGCATGACCTGGTATTTTGTAGCTCTGTATCTTTTTTTCTCCTTCCTTGATATTTTGTTCCCCTCAGCCACGACAACTCTTCGTCAGAAGCTGCTGCATTTCTGCTTTGATCATATAGAACGTACTGTATAGCCTCGGGTAACACAGTGCTGCTTCATACAGATGAAATAGCTACAAACCCTCTTAGAAGTGGGGTTTAAAAAGGGATACCAGTGAAATCAGATCCCTCTAGCTGGACAGCAGTCTGATAGCAGAACAAGGGCTGTTGTGGTATTTGGCAGCCAGGCAGTCTTTATTGTTATTAGATGAAACAAAGCTTGTGATCTTTAGTCCTTGACCTTCACTGCAGCAGCACACTCTTAATCAGACCTTAATTTAACACCTAACATGGGCACAGAAAGGCCTGGCCATGGGCTGCTGGTTTAATTACATATAGCTGATATCATCCAAACCAATTTAACCTCCTTGCTGTGTGCTGGGCACAGGATGGGAATCACCCTTCAGACACAGCACCAACCAGTTCCCAACAGAAACAAACAGCAATAGGCTGCTCAAAGTTTTGTGTGTCCACTTAAAAAAGAAATAACTACTCCTCTGGATACTTTGCAGGTGATGTTACAACCTTTCAGGAAGAGCTGGAATCAGCACGGTGTACTAAATCTGTTTGCCCTTTATGCTTTGGCATTTTAGGTATTTCTAATATTTAAAGATCAAGCCTTGTGCTGATGGGATTCTCCCATGCATGTTCATGGGATCTGTTGCTGTGTAGTAGCATGTGTGTAGCTGGGTAAGAAGTAATATTTATGTGTTTCATGATAAGATTTTCACATTTTGCTGCTGCTTTGTGCTCAGTTCTTTGCAAACTGACACAATATTTATTTTTGACATTTAAATCTGAACAGTCTTATTTTTACATGTTTTGACACAAAATTTGGTCTCTTTCTGAGTTAGTCTGGAAATCTGAAAACATCCAAAGTCTTCTTTCAGAAACAGGATTGTTTTGATTAATCAGGTTTCACTCAATTTTTTTTTCACCAAAACCACCAGCAGCAAACCAAATGCACAACAAACATTGTAAACAGTCTGCAGTTTTTTGGTGAAATCCCAAATTTTCAATGAAATCCCAGTTAAATACACAAGGATTTTTGCCAGCATCAGAGGTTTGCTTGAAAGAGACTGCCTTGAGTTTGCAAGAAGTGGATGGCTACCTATGGCAGACCACTTTAACAAAAATACTAATGAATAAAAATAATGTAAAATATTAATGAGCAGCGAGAGCTTGGTCTCTGGGACATAAGAAGGCAGAGGTTCCACTGTCAGTGCTTGTCACTGGCTTGCTGAGACCCTGCTTGAATCATTTTTCTTCATTCTACAGATGAACTCTGCTGGCCCTTAATGAAGTTGGGCAAGCAATTAACATTCTTTGTGACCTGTCCTACCTGCCTGCAAGAGGTCGCCTGTCCCGTGGCAGGGCTGGCAGAACAGGACAGGTGCCAGCACACGGGCCACCCGTGTCCCCATGGTGCCTGCGTTGCTGCTGGAGGTGGATCTGCACTGGCACACCAGGCAGGACCTGGCAGGCACTGGGATATGCACACTGTGCCCATGGGAAGGTGAACGTGGATTGCCTGACACTCTCAGCAGGAAGCTTCTTACTTCCACTCTGCACAGACATGAATGACTTGTCAAGATGTTAAAATCAAGCCCCACAATTTCAGGCTGAAATGAATTTAGAATCGAAACGAACCCAAAACCTCCAAGGGAGGTTCTGAATGAAATTTCTTCTGAAAGCAGGACCTTGCCCATGGAAATGCTTTTGTGCTTTAAAGGCCAGATCACTGAACATCTCTGGTGTTTTCAGCACTGGGGCCATTTGAATGTGAGTCCCAGCTGGGCTGGTGAGTACATGTTGATCCCCACCGCCCCAGCTTTGGAAGGGGAGAAGGCTGTTGTGTGTTTAGTTCCCAGTTTGGTTTCTACATGGTGACTGCTGTGCAGTCACGTTCTGGTTCACTTTGCACAAACTTTTCATTGCAGCCCCCTTACACTGACTGAGCTTTGACTGAGACAAAAGCAGGACTCGTCGTGTCCCATGGTGGGGCAAGGTTTAATCTCCAGCTGATGCTGTACTTACACAAAATCAATATGAACAGCAGGCTGTCACTGGAACTGGAAAGAGAATCTCTATGACAGGCTTACGCTTTTAAAAAAACTATTTCAGTTTATCTTGTGCGGTTCTTTTCTATAGGTAATTCTTTCTGTTGCAGGGTCTGCTGAAACATTCCCAGGCCTGGCTGGAGGATCAGTGTTGCTTTAAAACCTGAATAAACAGTTATACGCCCTGGTAGCTTCAGATCCAGTAGCCAGAACAAATGACATTTTGCATGAATTCTTCCAAGTGAATTGCTCTGTGACCACGGTAGGCTTTTGAGTTTTTGACTCATGATATAGAACACTGTTAAAGCTTTTCTTGAAGAGCTCTGAAATGTCCTTCTTTCACTACCCTGATTGTTTCCCCAGTCAGTGCAGTTAGCTGGGAGCCCACTGTGGTTTCACTACTCCTGTGAGTTATATTTTGACTTGGGTTTGGATTTTTTGTGATTGAATGTTTTCACAGGGCTCCCTGTGACCTCATGCGAGGGCAATCGCTGTGTTGACTTGCAGGAATGTAGATGGGTCTGCAGAAATGTCAGGGTCTCCCATTAAGATGTTTCTTTCACCTCAGCAGGGGGACTGGGTTACCGGAGTGGTGTTACTGAGATGCCCTGCAGTCAGTAACACAGCACGAGAGCACAATTGCCCTGATGTATTCCAGCAACACGGTGTTAATGTGCCATTGCTTCTCGGGATTTCAGCACCAAGGCATCACTTCTTTGGATTGCAATAACATGGGCAAGTGGGCTTCTGCTTTAAGAAAACAGCGTCAGTCCCTGCAGCAGTGTTGTGCTCTGGGATAGTGGGATAGATCAGTGCTTTTCCCGTTGTGCCTGGATGCAGGACATGCTCTCAAAGTCCTGCAGAGCCTTTCTCAACTTTTCACTCCCAGGACTGGATCCCAGGTCAGTGGAAGTCAGTGGCACACTTCCATCTCTCCGGGATAGCTCTGGAGGAAGCTGGGTCAGTGCTGCATTTCCCTCTTTCACAGTGCCTAAACATAAGCATTTACACTCCCAGAGTGCACTATATATTCCATAAGTGCACTCATACATGTGCAGTGCAATGTGGGTGCACTCACAGAACATGTTTTGACTCCAGTTCTCTATTTGTTGGCATTTGTCTGTACCATCTGATGAGTATTTGCTCCACAAAGGCACCTAAAACAGCAATTATATTTTTCAGAAAGTCTTAGAAGTTCTCTTTTATGGGCAGGTATTTGTTATGCTGTGGATTGAAGTCTTGCAAAGAAAGCAAAGTTTCAGCTTTCTTGATAAAGAAAAGCAACACACCTTGTTCATCTTTTTCCTGATATTTTTGTGATTCTTATCATGCTTAGTGTTCTTCTTGTGTGTGGAGTTCCCAAAGCCAGATTACAGAATCTGAGCTTGTGTGAAACTCAAAACGGGAATTTTTGAGCTTTCATGATTGTAGAGAAAAGCTTGGGAAAAGAAATGCATATGGAAAACAAATACCAGAATGTTAAAAAAAGGAACCCAAAGCCATGAACCAAACTGATGCAGTATTGTGGCATGGAGACTAATTTAGTCCCAGGTTCCCACTGAAAACTGCTGCTTATTAAGCAAAATAAAAATAATTTTAATTTTGTTGCTTGAAGTATACTTAACCCAACATCAAAATGCTTTTGCTTTTAAGGTTTTTTTTAATGTCAAATACCACATTCTATATGGAAACACAATAAAGTAAATTTTCATCAGGAGTGAATTTGATACAAAATGAAATATTAGCCTTATTCAGAGGTACTTGTATATCCATGTGGGGGTGTGGGTGTCAGTTTGTGTCTATGTCTTCTTATTTTGAGTTAATACTGGTATTTTCATGCCTGATTCATAATTTTTGAATGCTTGAGCTTGGCAGCACTGAACATCTGCCCTAATTGTGGGTACTAAGCTTCTTTGAAATTCTCACCTAAATTTAAAATTTCAGCCATTAAAAAAAATAATCCCAGACCAGACAAGCCACTTGCCAAATGCTGGGCTATAAATTACAGCCATTTCTTTTTATTGCTGAGTTATACAGTAAAAAATAAACCCCAAACACCTAAACCCACAAATCTAATTACACCAAACGTGCTCATCATCCAAAGCCGAGCTCTGAGCTCAGCCTTGGCCCCAGATAGGCCAAATGGTTCAGCTGCAAACTAAACTTCTGTAAAAACAGAAGCTGAAATAGTAACACAACAGCAATGCTGTATTAGCCCTTCAGGGAAATTACCCAAATAAGCAGTAAAAGTAATGAAATAGCATTTATAGCCTTTGTGTCATAAATGTATTATTTGTAAATAAAAGCAAAGCAGGTTCGCTGTGGTAAACAGGCACAGCGCTGCTCCCAGCTCTGCTCTCAGCTCTGCTCCCAGTTCTCCTCCCAGCTCTGCTCCCAGTTCTGCTCCCAGCTCTGCTCCCAGCTCTGCTCCCAGCTCTGCTCCCAGCCCTGCTCCCAGTTCTGCTCCCAGCCCTGCTCCCAGTTCTGCTCCCAGTTCTGCTCCCAGCTCTGCCCCCAGCTCTGCTCCCAGCTCTGCTCCCAGTCCTGCTCCCAGTCCTGCTCCCAGCTCTGCCCCCAGCTCTGCTCCCAGCTCTGCTCCCAGCTCTGCTCCCAGTCCTGCTCCCAGTCCTGCTCCCAGCTCTGCTCCCAGCTCTGCAGGGCAACCCCTGGGATCAATCCGGGCTGGGAATGAAGAGATCAAGAGCAGCCCCGAGTCCTGGGCTCATCCCCCCGCGTGGGCAGCAGGTGAGGGGGGGATCCTGCCCCTCTGCTGTGCTCTGGCGGGATTCCCACCTCGAGCACTGCATCCAGCTCCGGGGTCCCAAAACAGGAAAGGACCTGCTGGAGCAGGCCAGCCACAAAAATGCTCTGAGGGCTGAAAAACTTTGGCTATGAGGAAAGGTTGAGGGAATTGGAGTTTTTCAACCTGGAGAAGGCTCCAAGGAGGCCTAATTGCTGCCTTTTGGTACTTGAAGGGGACTTAGAAGAATGTTGGGGTAAAACCCTTTAGCAGGTCCTGCTGCAAGCATGTAACACAAGGACTGCTTTGCCTTCAGCAGTGCTTGAGGGCAGGGAGAAGGGATTTGACCTTCCTAGCACAGGAGGATGAAACTGTGCACATTTGCATGCGTTTTGCATTTTCCTGTTAAATGTCCCTACATTTTGAAAAGTTTAGTCCAGGAAGTTACATTAAAAAAATTAATTGTTATAGAATTTCTACTCAGCATGTGAATCCTGTTCCAGGAGGCCTTTTAGAGGTGGTCACCTCCATGCATTTGCTTGTTTTGGTTCACATCGTGAGGCAGGAGTTGTGTCTTGTTCACTGAGTATACCTGGCATAGCCACAGGCTTAGTTCGCAAGAGAGAGAAAAAAAAGGTGGAGGCATTAATTGTTCATTACAAAGAGCAAAAAATTGTAACTAATCGTGGCACAGCGCTGCTGCTAATGCATTCGAAACCTCCCTCCACCCCCCTGAACCATATGGGGGTTTAAAATGTAAATACAATTTGTAATTGAGAGCAGCATTTTATTACTTGCTTTTAAGAGGCACAGGACGCCTGTAACCCTCAATATGAAATTTCCGCTGGCTAGGAATAAATTCAGCTCCGTGTTTTGTTTTTATTCCCGCTGCGGCGCCCGCCTGGGAAAGGTAAGGGCCGGTCTGCAAGCGCTCAGTCTCTCACTCAACACCGGGGGAGAAGTGGCTGGGAGCTGTGGTTTCCAGTCACACTGCTGCCTTCCTCACGCTGCACACTGGAGGCGAAAGCAAACACGCTGAAGAATAAATCCTCCGAGATGCTGAGAGCTGCCGAGCTACCACAGCCTGGGCTGCAGTCAGTGGGAACTGCAGGCACGCAGTCCTTCCCTGGATTTGTTCCTTTTCAGGAATATGCTCCCTAAAAGCAGCTTTCACTGCTGGCTGCAGTTATTTCTCTCTCAGCCTCGCAATAGCACCCCAGAAATGAGGTTGTGGGCTCGAGGTCTGTGGTCTTGGGTGCTGCACAACTGTGGAACAAGGACCAGCTCCTGACACAGGGAGAGGCAGACGTGTGTGCAAGGCAAGTGACAAGAAGAACACACAGAAAAAGGATGTGGGACATTCTTCCTCTGCGATATGGGAGATGTCACAAGGATATATGGTTTATAGTTAGATCCTTTAGGGAACCAAACACTCAGGCTGTATTTGACTTAAGTTAACCATAGCAGGATTCCACTTCAAACTTTCAGGATTTTAACAGGTTTGGGAATGCCAAGTTCTTACATGGAGATGAAGGGTTTAGAATGGCACCACCAAAGAGGTTGCTCGTGGGTACCTCTGTCAGCCTGGAAATAATCCCTTCACACTTCCTGTCCACCTTCTCTTTTCTGTCAGCTCTAGCTCTGGGAAGCAGCGTGAAAAGAGATCCTCATAAAGAGCACGATAATCCTGCCCTGCAGCTCTTGCAGGACACTGGCAGGGAAAGGAGAAAAGGAACTTACTCACATTCTGACTGGAAGGACTGGTGACATTCACCTGTGCAGAAGTCAGGAATGTCCAGAAAATTAAAGCACAGTGAAGGTACAGGGATTTAAACAAAGATGGATAAAAATCTCTGGATTTTAAGGTAAGCCATTACACCAGCTCATATGCTGGTTGCTCATCTGTAAAAAGGACAGTTCAGGGCAAAGTGGACAGTTCCAGGAGAACTGTAGGGGAAGGTTTAGGAAACTGTCCAATCATGGGTGTTCCTGGGCAGAAGAATTCACATCTCTGTTAGACTTATTAGGGCTCATTTTTCAAGAAGGTGAGTAATGTCCCACAATTCTAGGAAAAATACAGAAAATAATCAAAATAAAACTGCAAGTGAAATGTATACTGCTGTGAGCGGACTAGGCTGCAATATTGCAAGTTTTGAAACCTTGTGAGGTGCCTCGTGCCTCACAGGGTTTAACTCTCATATATTCTTCTCTGAGAAATCAGAAAAGTATTAATTGTAAGAGTAGAAAGCAAGGCAGCCATGCCAGTGCCTGCCACTTCAGTGAATACAAACTCATTCTGCTACTTCAAGACTTCTCGGCTGAATTAATGTGTAGGACATAATAACAGCCATGCTGAGAGTGAAATATTCCCTCTCTCATTAGAAACCACTTCTGTTCTTGTTGAGCTGTATCCTCCCACCTTCATCTGCTCTGGGTTCTATCCAACATTATTTACAATAATTGTATCCACCTTCGCTGTTGGATTTCTCAAAGGAATTGTGGCTAAGAGGGATAAAAGATGTCTACACACTCAGTGGCTTTTTCCTCAAACAAATCAGGAAGTCAAGCACGGTTTACAACAAGAAAGAGCTACTTGAAGAGCTCTGGGGTGTATTTTTTTTAACCACTTAACGTTGCAGGACACCTTGACATCCTATCTTATACACAAGGAACTCAAATTGTACATTCTGTCAAGTAGATAAGTGAGTTGATTAAAAAATCCCTGAATATCCAAGAGCTCCTACTGACATCTCAGGATACATAACACATTCCTTGACCTAAAGACCTGAGTAAGGAGCAACGTACCCAGAGTTTGTCCTTTCTTCCATGATCTGTCAGCTTGCTGGTAAGAAGCAAGCAACAAGTGTGGAGTGATGACTGGATTTGCTAAAGGTACTTCTTTGCACTTCTATTAACCTTGAATATTTTTCTGTTTCCTCATATAAAAAATAAAATTATAAAAAATAAAATTACAAATACCAAAAGCAGGATGACATGCAGCTGATGCCTCCTTGCACAGAAGCTCTTTGCATGTCACACTGACAAACACCAAAATGCAAATGACTTCTCTCTCATCACTAACCCACATTTATCCACGAGGGTTTCTGCACAAGTGCACAGCTACAGTGGCTAAATGAGTGAAGAGGGCTTGGTCATATAGAAACACATGAAGCAAGAGACAAAAATTTGGTCTAAACAGACTGTACATTTGCGTGTCTTACTGAAGTGGGCACTCAGCAGGCGAAAGAGTGTCTGGCTTAATGAGGTTAATGAAAATTGGATTGCCTTCTGCCTGGCATATTTAAGAACCTTAGGTTAGGAGTTTGCAGCAGACTTGCCTGTGGGACTTTGTTTTCTTCTCTGGTCTCAACAACGGACGCATTCACGTGCTCTGTGAGTTCTGAACCGCATCCTTATGTCTGGAAGTGAACACGGAGGATTTCCTGGGTTACTTTGCCTTTGTCCTTTCAATACAGAATGAGTTCAGTGCCTGTCATTGATGAGAGAGAATTACTCACTCACCGTAAGAAAAGTAAAAAATAGAAAAAGGTGGCTATTCTTTAATTCTGTCTTCTGAGGAGCTTGTTTGGTTTTTGGCTCCCTGTGGGAAGTTGTGGTGGCCCTGCCTCTGCAGTCATTGCTATTACCTGTGTTCCAGTTGTTGCTGGAAGTTAGGCTGGGAGCCACAGTTATTCATGGTAAGCATCTTCCAGTTTAGATTCCAAATACTTTTCCTTTCCCAAAGGACATTTTCCTCAGTGCACTGCTCTGTACTGTTGCAGTGAGGAGGTGCACGATGTCCACCCACAGCTGTGCTGAGCAGTACCATGGAAGCGCCTTTCCCAAGTGATTTGGAAGACAGAGTGTATGCTCAGTGTCCCCCCTCTGCAGGGACCTGGCTCCAGCTGACCCAGCAGCTGCCTGGGCTCTGGTGGAAGAGAGGAGCCAGCAGCACTTCCCTCCTGCACTTGTTCTCCTCAGCAAGGAGCAGCTTCCATCCCTGCAGAGGGGACAACGGGCGGTTTGTGGAGCAGTGTCACCACAACCTGCAACCCACTAGCGAAGGATGTACCTTGACTGGTTTGCTGCTCCTCCTTTCAGGAGAGGTTTTGGCTTCTAGAAACCTCGGTCTTGACTTCTACTGTAAGGTACAATGTGGGTCAAGTTTGTTTCTTATAAAAGTTCAACCCTCTGTGCATCCAGATTATTTCAGTTTTGTCTGTTCTCATGTTTTGGGCTTTTGGCTTTGGGCTTTAGGGAGTCTCTGTGCGGCCAGGATGTTGGATCATGGCTCAGATTGCTTTTAAACCAAAAAGCTCAAGTTAAAGGTATTCCCTTCACAGACAAGGGAGGAAGACTAGTTCCTCCAGGAGTCACTCAGCCCACCTGAGAGGCAATTATTACGATTATTTTTATTTTTCAAACCTTGTATCCTCTATAACATAACTTTTGGGGGGTGGACTCCTGCTTTTGGGATACTTGTGTGGACTAAATGGGAATATGCCAATGTGTCTGAGTGTGGCATTTGCATTTCCTCCTGTTTGAGTGACTGTAGTGTGTATTTTCAAACTACCAGGGGATTTTGTGTTGCATTTCTGAGTACGTTGGGGTTGGCTCGCATGCATACATAACTAATGTCTGTGTTTTGAAGTGCCAGGAATGTAAAATGGGTTAGCAAGAGAACTGAGTTGAGCAGCAGGTTGAGACATGTCACAACAGGGTAATCCACCAACAGAATGAGGATAGCTTGGGGGGTCCTAAGTTGAAAGAAGCTGATTAGTCTCCGCTCAGAGTAAGGATTACCAGACTGGCAAAGGCAGAAGCGAAGCCACTCAGGCATGGCTTAGGGTGTCGGATCTGTATGTTCTACCCACAGTCACCAAAGTACTCAGGCAGTAAGTCCCCAGTGAGTCAGTCTGAGGGCTGAAGTTGCTGGAGCATCATTGTGAATGCGTCTGTCTGTTTTCAGAAGACTTTTACAGGAGGTGCTCAGCTCATCTCAGAGCTGGTCACTGGCTGGGGGCCACCAGGAGGTCCTTTACTGGCAGGATGTGCTGTCACCCACTGTGACAACTGAGCCTCCACTGCCAGGACAATACCCCCTCCTGCACACTTCACCTACAGCTCCTGCACTGCAGTGGAACCGCAGCTTCCAGCACCATGGTCAAGCTGATCTTCAAAGCTCCCTTCCAACCCAAACCATTCCATGACTCTGGGAATGCTACAAAGGGTCCAGATTCTGTCCTCAGTCTCATGATGGTCAGTCCCAAATAATCCCACTTCTTCTAAGAGGTGACAATGGGTTTATGCTGGTGTTTGTGAGGTCAGAATATGGCACCTTTCTTATGTGCTGTGTTCTTTTTCATAATTTTAAGCCATGTTTAGGAGTGTGGGTGGTTCCATCAGCACAAACAGCAGAGTTTGTTACTGTGCCATGTGATGATTCCTCCATCAGGAGTTTTTAGAAAAGTGCCAAAGGATTGAATTAGGAACTTGTGACATTTACAAAGAGTTGTTAAATGCCTTTGTGGCTCCTGGATTTACAGCTACTGTGCTGGAGGGATATTACCAAGTTCTACATTCAACATCTGCAAAGCAATGTCAAGCTACTATACCCACAATTTCCAAAGTGACTATTTCAGCTGGCATTTTCTACTGCATTTAAATTCTTGAATTGTCCCTCACATGGCTGTCCTTTTTCTAGTGCTCTTATGGATGGTGCAGCCTAAAATTTGTGCTGTACTCTGAGGTGGTACTGCTGCCTGTGTTCTATTCCACTCTGTGTGTGTGTGTTGTAACCTGCAGTGGAGCATCACTGGCTCCAAATCTCAGTGTGATGTGAACCAACACACTCTGAGAATCATCTGCAATTAAACCACAAATACCTGGCATGAATTTAGCCACTGAGTCAATATTCAGATATTATTTTCTGTAAACAAAGTTGGATTTTGCTATGCTGAATTTTTTTCAGCGGAGGTAGAACCTTACATTGTTAGATTTCAGGTTGAAGAATTCCAATTTCTCACCCCAAAATTTTAGGAAGCTCCATGCCCTATTCTAAACATTTTCAGAAATTATGCATGTGTGTTTGGATCCAGACAGAAATTACAAATGCAGCAGATTAATTTAGAAAATAAGATCTCATCCTAACAGAAAATGGCATAGTAGACCCCACCAAAAGCTAAATAAAAGACAGAAACATTCAGGCAAAATTTCTGGCAGAGAGAACCATTTGTCAAGTTGTGGGCTTGTTCCTTCATTCTTTGCAAGTTTTAAGTGCATGTAGCCTTTCTGTGGGGATACCTGGCCAGAACGTTGGCAGATGTCTAAACCTCACCTGGTTTCCCAGAGCTCTTTAGCTTTCCTTTAACCTCCCTCCATTCCTGACTTCTGCTTTGCTAAACCCAAACTTCTCAGCAGGGTTTCTTGCTGCCAGGAGGAACAGGCTTTGTCAGCAGAAACTGATTACATTCTCATCAAATCCTGTCTTGCAGCAATAACGCTGTGATCTCTCCCACTGCTTCCAAGGCCTCCTAACAGTTCATGTGGAGATGCCACCCCTGGAATGACCAGCAGCATGAGGTGGGAGTGGAGAACGTGCTGGATGTGGAACATGAGGGTGAGTCCACTGACCACCCTGGCTCAGAGTCACTGGGGGCTGAATTCTGTCACTGAGGAAGCCACGGCTTCAGCTGGCTTGGCCAAGCACCATCAGCATAAAATAATATTAATAATAACCACAACAGCAATGCTTAAAAATATGTTCTAGCTCAACCAAAAGACATGGCCTTGATACAGCAATTGATATGGAAAATGCTGTGGCCTGTGTCAGAGGTGAGAAGAGGCCAGAGATGGTTGTTTTGATGGATTTGTCTGTCAAACTCTAGTGGAAAGTACAGTGGGTTTCATTATAATCCATCAGCTCAATTATTTTGG
Source organism: Machaerirhynchus nigripectus (assembly GCA_013397975.1). Classification (NCBI taxonomy): domain Eukaryota; kingdom Metazoa; phylum Chordata; class Aves; order Passeriformes; family Dicruridae; genus Machaerirhynchus; species Machaerirhynchus nigripectus. The sequence continues at coordinate 559,733 of VZRQ01007461.1, read as the reverse complement.
TTACTGTTGGGTCTCCTGTTTTGTTTCTGCTGGATGGATTCATGACACGGCCGGAACAATCCATTTTCACCTATTGTTGCCCAAGGCTCTCACAAATAAGGCTCATGCCTGCTTTTTCCACTGAGGATCTGGGCAGGATAAAGTAGCCAGGGAAGAAAAAATAAAGAATTAATGCAAAAGGCTGGGACTTTGCTGCCTTGTACTCTAGCCTTGTCTAGGACAGACTTCCCATCGGGCCCATAGATGCAATTTTGTGCTTCTGCTCCCAGTCTGTGGAACTAGGAAGGAATCACAGTGTGTTTCAACCTTGTGGGTGCATTGGAAAGACAGATTCAGCCTTGATTTTGAAATACACATCTACTGTGGTAATTAGAACAATACAACAGCAAATAAAAACAGGAAGAAGAAAAGTACCTAAGCCACAAAAGGATCTGTTTGATGTGCAGCAAATGAGATACGGGACCACAGACTACGTGAAGAAGTTAGGAGAAATATTGAACAGCTGCTTTGCTACACAGCTCTACAAAATGAAATGACATTCTGCAGGAAAAATAGTGCAGGCTCCTTTACTGCCCAGGAGGGCCGGGCTAAGGTTACAGGGCTGTAAGAGTGTTGTCATTTCCTTACTCCCAGGAGCTGCATTTTCCAACTTGATGGCTTTCCTAATGTAATTGCTCTTTATGTGATGATTTTTTAGAGCCTGATTCTTGCTGGAGTGTATCAGGAGGACCCCCCAGTAAATCCAATCATGTGATCTCAGTGCAAAAATTTGGGGAGCCACAGCAGAATCAGGCATGCTCAGTCCGTAACCTTCTCCAAATTCTGCAACAAATGCCCCACGCTGGAATGGCAAGTAGGTATCAGATGAAAACACAAAACAGTGACAACAGTACATTTCTCAGTAGCCACATCATATTATGTCATTGATGTCAGGTTGAGTTATATTAGTCTGCTTTTCATTATGTTGTGTTATGCCTTTTGACATAATGCAACACACTGTAAGTAACATAAAGTGACCTCCAAGTATAAAAGAGAACACAGTTTTTGTCAGATTAGATAGTGGCTATGAATTCTCAGAGAGGGAGGGGTAGCTCACAGAAGGGGGTTTGCATTCAGTGTCCTGAGCAACAAATGCACAGAACTTAATTAACAGTTACAGCAGCCCTGACTGTTTCCAAAATGGTGTTTGTGTCTCTGCTCAGCAGAGAGAGGAGATTCACAGTGGGATTTGCACTGTTTAATTTATTTAAAATTCTGCAGAGGTATCTGTAATAGCTCCTCTTCTGTACCTGTCCTACTGGAGCTCTGTACATGGTGAACATAAGACTCACTTGCCTGAGATTTGCCTTGTTGCCAGGCTCCAAAATACAGTATTGAGACCAGACTTTCTCAGCAGCACTGGGTAACCTGTCCTCTGTATGAAGAATTTAATCAGCTTCTGAGAGAACAACTGTACAGAGAAGAGAAAAGGGCATCATCACGGCTCTGAAAAGAACGGAAGCTCCTGATAAATTTAAGGTGATTAAGGAAAAGTGGGTGGTTCAGGGCAAGTTGCTAATTTTCTCTGGAGGGCTTGAAATCCACCTTATCTAGCTAGTTCTGTCTGGTGGCTTTGCTGGAATTAGCTGATGTTCTCCCTTTAGTGCCTTGGTTTATACTCCTGACTCAGAATTTGCTCAGCTCCGGGACTTGCACAGAAAGTGGAGTCCTTTGGTGTGAAGGCTGGAATGCAGCTCTCCTAAAGATTAGGGGATTGTTCCCACCTATGGGCAGGATGTTCCCAAACCTCATTAACTGCCACATGTCTTCTTTTGAAGGCATCCACTCAAAGGCAGGCCAGAAAACTCTCTGTGGGCAGGGGCAGAGTCGTGTTGTGGTATGAAGTTGGCCTTCAAAACTTGGCCTGCAATAGCCCCAGTACTTACAGAGGTTCTTGCTGTGCATTTCCTGTAGCATATTCAGCACCAGTGGATTTTTTTCTGGCTGCAAAAAAAGGCCACATTTCATTTGGCACTGCATCTGGCATCCCATCTCCCCAAGGATTGTCCCTGAGACCTGTCATCTGCCCTTTTAGATTGTGAATGTCGGACAGATCAGAAACATTCTCATGATCAGTCTCAAAGATGGAAATTGCAAAGGCACCTGAATATGTTTGATGTGGGCTTCCTGAGCAGTAATAGATGTGGAATGTCACTTTAAAAAGTCTTTTAAGATTAAAATTTAACGTTACCTAACAGGAATAAAGTGTAACATTTTATGTGAAAATGGTGCACAGGTGAGCATATAGAACAGCACAGGAAATCAGATTCCAATGTGTCATGTGCATTTTCTTTATCATTTCTCCATCTATGAATGTAGCATAAATTATTATCTACCTAATTTCCAGGTACACAACATTCCTTTAAGGTGTGTATGGGATGCTGCCCTTGTTCATTAGGCCGTTAAATATTAGAGAATGAGCAGTTACCTCTCCTGAGCAGTGTGCAATAAACCAGCTCCACTCTCCATCCTGCCAAGAGACCTGTGCAATCAGACCCCTGTGACACTGACACCCACAGTGCTCTGCAGGACTGCAGAGCTCTGCCTTGAAGTATCATTTTGTGGCATCAGAGAGTCCCGAATTAAACATGAAACATTCTGCTAATCCTTGTTAAGTTGACAAAGAAAGCTGTTACCCTGTACTTGATCAGCTCCTAAAGAAAACTGTACCCCTTGGTAGGACATCAGACTGTGCTTGTGGTCAGACACAGAGACTCAACACTGGAAAATCTCACTGAGATTTGCAGCCAGGCTGCATCTCAGGAGACTTCCTATTATTATTTTCTTTACTAATAAATCATTATGTTGTCTCCTTCGCAGCACAGAGAGTTCAAATAAACCTGTCCTTGTGACAATCTGATTCTCTGAAGGAGTGTCCTGTTCTGTTGAGTCATGTGAGAGGAAAATACAAAGAAGTAGAAAGACAGATCAAAAAGGGGTAGCAGAAAGGGCCCTGGAGGCAGACTTAACTTTGGTATTTAATATTTCAGGTAAAATATTCACTTAGCATCAATTATCTTGTTGGGCTCTTTTTTTTTTTTTCCAAATGAAATTGCTTTCTGAATCAGCCAGCTCTCTAATTACCAGATTGAATGATTGAAATTTTTAGGGCAATTAAATTCAAGCCTTTCTTTTTCAGTCCGTATGTTATTCCCCCCTTCTCTCCCTCCCCTCTCCAGTCTGGAGCCTTTCTATAATTTGGAGGCAGTTGCAGAAGCAAGCAGACCTTTAAAGCCAAGATGTATGTCTCCCTTAATTCCTCTGTGGATTTGTTTCACAGACTAAGCAGAGAAGGTTCTGGTCTCTCAGGACATGTGCATTACAAACACACAGCATTGTGTGGGTTTTATCCTAACCTGTCATGTCATTTAAAAACAGCTTGGAAGGATTCATTTAATATAGAAATTCTGTGAAAAGATAAAGATCAATGCAGAAAATACAGGCACTATTGGAAAATGCCTGCAGATCAAGCTACAAGACTAAGGAGCAAATTGATAATAATAATGATGATTGATGGTATACTAGATAAGAGAAAACAAAACTCCCAACAAAACAATACAAAGGTCTGTTAGCAGAGCTGCTGGGACAAAACCATGAAATGGCTGGGTGGAAGGATAAGGATTCTTCCAAGAAAGGACACAAAATTCACAGGATGGAATCACAGGCCCAGTGGACTCGGTGACAAGGTTGCTGCTCATTGGTCTGTATTGCTGTGGTTAGGGCACTGATCCTGCAGAATGAGTGACCATATTCTCACATGAAGGTTTGTGAGCTGTTCCATGGATTTCAGTGGGACTATTCCTCCCTAAAAGTTAAGTGGATGCTTAACAGCTTTGATGAATCAAGATCTAACCCAGTGAACATGATACAACTTTATCACAATGAACCTTGGAAATTGTGTAGGATTTTCCTCAGAAACCTCACTCTGAGTTTTTCAGATTTCCAGACCCACCTAGGACACAAACCTGGGGTTGCTCTCCAGCAGGCACTTGCAATCAGAGGGACTGAGGGCTTTATCTTTATGCTCTGTTACACTGGGGATTGGATAATGTCACTAACTCAGAACGGTGAACACCAGGCTAACTTCCAACGTGCATCCACAGCAATATCACTAAAGCCAGATGAGCTGTATTATGCCTATTTATTATTTAATTATCCCTGTAGGTGTTTGAGGTGCCCCACAACAGCTAAAGCAGTCCTTGCCCTGAAGAGCACGCAGTCAGATCTAAGATTAGAGATGACAGCACTGTGAGGGGCTGGACCTGGAGAAAGAACAAGGTCCTTGTTCAACCAGAAACTTAAATGCACGCATATCTCAAGGTTCAGGTAATTGGTTAAGCACTGCTGTAACTCAAGGTCAGGGTGACTGATGGACACAAGAATTTCAGATGCAGGTTCCTGAAAAACCTACTGTTTCTGCTGTGTTTAATGCTGTGATGTTCCTCTATAGACACTCTCAGGGACACAGACCAGACCTTTAGGAACCATGATTTCATGTCAGCGGAATTATGCAATTTCATTCTGGTTAATGCTTTGGCCCACTGCAGTAATTCCATCAGATGGAATGTGTATTAATGTCCATGAGCATTCCCTGGGAGACACAGCCCTTGTGGCTCCTACGCTGCCTCCTGTTTCCTCCTGCTCCCACTGCCACATTCATCACCACACATCTCTTTTTTCATGCTTTGAAGTCCATGACTCTCCACCAGTTTCAGTATCTTGGGATACGGCCCCAAGATTCAGGGAAAAGAGACCTGATCTGAGTCACTTTATTGCCCTCTGCAGAGCGGTGCTTTTCCACCCCCCAGGTATAGATTCACCTCTGCAGAGCCTCAGACATTTTGCTGGAGCTCTGAATGCCTGCACCAGGCTCTGGAGCTACTGAAGTGGCCAGGATTTATTGCTAGTTTCCCCAGCGTTTTCTCAAGGAGTGTGTTTCCCCTCCTGCTTTTTCCGGATGCCATGTCCACTTAAAATCTTCCAGTGCATGCCCTGTGTTCATTATTTAGCAGTACATGGGAAAACCCCTTCAGCTCAGGCTTGCTGTGAGTGCTGTACAGTTGTATCCCAACTGCCTCCTCTACTTATCTGCTGCATTATTTCTGTGAAAGCAAAGGCTGTGCATGGAACAGATGCTTGGAATGGTATTGGGATCCAATTACTGCACTTTTCCAACCTTACATCTATTGTCTAAACTTGGAGCAGGCATATTTTTATTCCTTGGTGACACTATATAAAGAGACAATTGGCATTGTGTTTGCCTGCTGACTGGCTGGCAGAGAAGGGGTGGAAGGAGCAGCAGCACCATGGTAGGTTTTATCCTTCCCCATTATCTCTGTATTTCTTTCTGACTAATGATTCAAACAGAGCAGGAATGATCACACTGCATCCCATGAGATCTCATCTTAGTATCACATCCAGAATGCAGATACACCCCACAGAGGGAGCTGGGAGCTCCCAAGGACTCCTGTGCGCATTTAACAAAGGAGGAAGGCAGAGAACGTAGCTGAACGTGCTGAAAGGAAGAGCTTGTGCAGCTCTGTCCCAGCCCCACACAGCAGGGCAGCAAAGCCTGGCATGGCTGGTGTGAGGTAGAATTAAGGTCTGCTGCGGTGTGATGGGGACAGAGGGAAAGGGACAGCTCTGGAACCGTGACTGTGTTGCTCTTGTGCCTGTGGGGAGAAGTAGGAAGCACTGCAGAAGTTTCTGTGTCTTGTCTTTGCCCTGCTCACTGCTGGCTTTTAGCTCTGGGACTTCAACAGCCACCTCACTTGATGTGATTCCATGGAGGAAAGAACTCCTGCTAAGGAACCATGGGCAGATTGGGCAGATCTTTGTCTCCTGCAAATTCAGAGGAATGACTACAACAATATCAGAAAAACATTAGTAGTTTATTTTCTCTGTGTTCGTTTTGCTCCTTTTTGCAGGTCCTTTTCAGGCTGTCTGAGAGCAGTGCTGCCCAGTGGCTCCCTGGGGCTATGGAATATTTGATTGTGGAGAACACCAAAGAGGGAGTTGTATTTGAAAAGCTTTCTCAAAGCTTAGTTCAAACTTGATCCCATTTAAGCAGGTGATGAATGTGATCCACGTGCTGTTCTTAGCAGGGCAAAACCACACTCAATGGCATTTCTAAAATCCATGCACAAAACAGGTTCCAGTTTCAGCCAGTGCAAACCCAGTGTCAGTGGTTTCACGCTATTCATGTTCCTCAGCAGTGTTTCAGAAGGGAGCAGTGCCTTGTGCTGATTATGCCTCTTCAGTTGTGGATTTACAGGTTTCCTTTTAATCAGCTTCACTGAAGTCTAAGCCAGCCCTTTTGTGAGGTGGGGAGAAAGTGCTGGGTCTCAGCTTTTCTTTTTCCCCTCTTTTTATTTCTCCAAAATTTCATTTATCAGTTTTTTCCCCTGCCTATTTAGTTCAATGACACACCAACACTCATTGATGTTTGAAGATATTCCAGGACATTCTGTGATGAAATGCTTAAGTTAGGAGACGTGAAAATATAGTGAGAGACTCGTCTGTCTCCTTGCTCCCAGCTCAACTGACGATCCTCTGTGGTGGTTCTTTTCATTGTGCCTTTTGTTTTGGGAAAATCTCTTCTGAGGTACCTTACCATACAGGGACACATGAAACAGATTTAAAATGGAAAGAAAAAAATAGCCTTAATGAAAGAAAGCTGAAGAATATCTTTACATAAGGAAGTGATCATTTTTTATTAATCAGAGGGAAATGTATATGTAATTATGCTAGATGAACTCTGTGGGGAGGTTTTTTTCTCTCTTTATGATGTCTTAAGGGATTTATAAATATTACAGAGGTTTTATAGCATCATAATATTTCAGATGTGCAGTAAAGCTACTTTCAAAGGATTAGTGCAGACAAAGCAGCATAGTAAAAAATAATTACAAGTCAGCCAGTGCTACTAGGCTCTGACATCCAGGGCTGATGAGAGTGAGAGAGGCAGGGTTCAGGGAGATAATTTTTCTAACAAGAGCAGACCACACAAGTGCTGTGGAATGGAGTTCTGAGAACTGTCTACGGCTCTCCGTTTATTCCAGGGAATTTCAGACAAGTTGGGTCTGTGATGTCTCCCCGCATGCCCTGTGCTGATGGGGAGAAGGAAGGGCAGAGGCACAGGGAAGGAGAGGGAAGCCTTTTTCTTATTCCCCAAACACTCCCGTGTTTGTTCAGTTCGAGTGACACCTCGCAGCACATTCTGTATGCTGAGGGGAGCTGCGTGCCCAAAAATAGCCTGCATTCTGATCCAGTGTGCTCTGCAAGCTGGAATGTGCCACCTGGACTGAGACAGGCACTGACCACGGCACAGCCATGCTGACTGACCCCACCAGCTGAAATGGGGCTGCCTGTGGGGCTGCTGACGTGTTTGTGCATGTCCACGTGTGTGACCCTGTGTGTGTCTGTGTCCGTGTGTGTCCCTGTGTGTGGCCATGTGTGTCTATGTGTGTGACCCTGTGTGTGTCTGTCTGTGTCCGTGTGTGTGTGTGTGTCCTGTGTCCGTGTGTGTGTCCCTGTGTCCCTGTGTGTGGCCATGTGTGTCCCTGTGTGTGTCCCTGTGTGTCCCTGTGTGTCCCTGTGTGTGTGTGTGTGTCTCTGGGTGTCTCTGGGTGTCTCTGGGACACCTGCTCAACTTTGCTGCTGGTTGAACCCCCCGAAGTGACGTCTGTGCCCTTCAGCTGGGCAGAGTCATTGGGTCCCTGGGCACCAGTGGCCGGGNNNGTGTCCCTGTGTGTGTCCCTGTGTGTGTCCCTGTGTGTGTCCATGTGTGTCCATGTGTGTGTCCCTGTGTGTGTCCCTGTGTGTGTCCCTGTGTGTCCCTGTGTGTCCCTGTGTGTCCCTGTGTCCCTGTGTGTGTCCCTGTGTGTGTCCCTGTGTGTCCCTCTGTGTGTCCGTGTGTGTGAGCGCCCTGTGTGTGCAGACAGGGACTGCTCATCTGTTGACATGAAGGAGAAGAAAATTTGTCGGGTGGGGAAAGCAGCTGCTGAAATTTGGGTGGTGGAGGTGGAGGAGTTTGCGGTTGGAGAGGCTGGAGAGGTTATCTGCTGCTCTGGGATAGGTTTGGGGAGAGAATGCCTTCCCTCTGCATGTCTGCAGGAGAAAAAGGAGGCTGCGATTGGGAAGGGGGTTTCTGCGGGGTGGAGGAGAATGCTTTAGTGTCCGGGAGTGTGATGCAGGGAGGCTGCAGTCCAACAGATTTTTGTATCTAGCAGGGATCAAAGGTGTGTCTGTGTGGGTGTGTGCGGGCTGGGACTACACACAAAATGGAGTGAGGATGAGAAGGGAGGGATCTGTTTGTGACTGCGGAGCAGGTAATAAAAAGATCTTCTGTTTCTCAGTTCTGATAACGTGGGGTTTATTTGAATGATCTGAGGCTGCTGCCTGTTTGAAATGCAAATTGTGCCCTTAGAGCAGTTTGTGTTGCTTACTCCTCTAGTCTGTTCCCTCAAAGGCACGTGCTTGGGTTGGCCTTGTGCTGCTCACCTGCCATGGAAAGGACCTAAACCACTGCCTACAACCGCACTAAAAAACGGTGACTTGTCCACAGCTGGGATGTTCGGTGCAGATGCAGTGCAAGTTATCTCAGCAGAGCAAACTCGTGAGACAAAAATCAACAAATATCCTGTCCCATGCTGCAGCAATCCCTTGTCCAGACCTGAGATGTAACTTCTGATTCAGAAGCTGTATTTGATGATAACAAAAATTTGAAGACAGGAAATGTCAGCACCAAGATCCCAGAGTGGATGAAAAACAAGGAGAGAGTGTGATGGATGAAAAAGTAATAGTAACTGAGAGTTAACATCGTACAGTGGATCACAGCAGGGGACAGAGTCTGAGCAAAATGATGGATGATTCTGTCTTTTCTGTAGTTGTAGATGTAGTTGCAGAGGAAGGAAGTACAAAATGTGAAACAGTAAAAACCTGGTGGTATTTTATGTCTACTTTGTCCTGGACTGAGAAAACGCTTACGGGTACAAGGCAACAGAATCAGGCTCTCAACAGTGTCCACTGTTGGTGCTCTCTGCAGGGCTCCCTCCCTGCTTATCCACTGAGGTTGTCTCTGGTAGAAAAATTAGAAGACACAAAAGGTGGCTGAGCAGGGAAGTGTTTCTGCTTGTGGTTTTGACTTTGCTGTCAGGAACACCACTCTGTGTTTAAAGATTAAATTCATCTTTAATTATTAGGAGTATTTTCTGAGGGGCTTAGAGCATGGTGGACCAAGGAAGGAAGTGACCTCCCCAAACCAATCCAAACCAAACCAAACCAAACCAAACCAAACCAAACCAAACCAAACCAAACCAAACCAAACCAAACCAAACCCAACCAAACCAAAGCTGTGGCTTGTGGCAGAGTGCTGCCCATCTCTCCTGACTGCCTGTGGAGACATCCCTGCTCTGCAGGAAATGCCAAGTGGAGGTTAGTTACTTCCTCCTTATTGAAGGGTACAAGTGTGCCCCTGAGCAGCCACTGAGGGACCTTGTTCACTCTGCAGCAGCTTGCCTGGTTTTTCATATTTTTCTGGGTTGTCTGCAAAACGCACTGAGGGGTGGACATGATAAAGCTCTGCAGTAATCCTCTGCCATGTATCTGCTCCAGCACCAACCTTTTATGAATTTATCAGGGCAAACAATGCGTCATGTTCTGAAGTAAAAACAAGGTTCAATTTTCATCTCCTTCCTCCTTTGTATGTAGAGACAGAAACTGATTCCCCGCCCCCTTTTCTTCTAGGTCACCCTGAAATCAGATTTCTTCCCTCTGATCCACTTGAACATCCCCCCCACCTTTGCAGCATATAAAAAATGGATCCCTATTCTTACATCCAGAGAGGCAAAGGCCATGCACACCCATTGTCTGTGCCTGCCTGTGTCCCTGCACACCCTTGTTCTTTCAGGCTCCCTGACACTGGCAGGGAGGAGAAATACAAAGAACCTCAGTGAGGGAAACTCAGCTCAAAGCAAATGCCTGGTACAACAGAGTTTTCTTGGGACCAGATTCTGGTGTGGCTCCATTTCTTCACTTAAAACTTCTGAAACAAACCAAAACCAACCAAACAAAACAACAGAAAGAAGACCCTTTAAAATCCAGGCTAATTGAAAGAGTGCTAACACTGGTAAGGCAAATGAGTGATACGCGACAAGCCTGTGGTTTCTCCTCTAAAGTGAAGTGTTGTTTTCTTCACAATGGGATGATTAATACACTCAGGCAGGAATATTAATAGGCTTGTTCAGTTGTTGCAACATTCTTCCCACTGCTGTGCTATTGAGGCCTCGGAATCCGAGCCCAGGGGACGCTCAGCTCTTCAGTTTCTCATCTGGCACGTTTTGTATGTCAGTCTCACGGCACATGTTGCAATGAGAGCTGCTCTATCTTTGCAAAGTGCAGCCTGGCACACTTTGGTTTCAAGAGTGGGGAGATCAAGGCAGGCAGAAGTGGTGTGTCAGTCACCTACTTTCTCCTCTGTGGGTCACCTACTAAATCCTTGACAGTTTAGAAGCCATATATTTGCTCAGTTCTGTGATATTCCTTTTAATATGCCATTCTTTCAGAGAGATACTCTGGAGTCAGAATCCTGGTTGTGTTCGTTAAAAAATTCTGGAGTGTTTGGAATTGTCAGACAGCAGCACAGAACTATTCTATTCTCAGAGTTATTCTTTTCTGTAACACAGACCTATTTCTGTTCTCTTAGAGCTGTCTTTTAATTCAATTTACCCACCAGAAAGACAATGTACTCTGTTCTGTTCCTGCTCCACCTACTTCTCTCTCAGCCTTCCTCCTCATAGCACCTGCCTGCCCACAACTTGTGCAAGATTGGGGTGCAGTTCTTTCTGTCATTACGAATTTCCTGGCCTAAACTGCATTCCCAGTACTGGAAACTGGTAATCCAAGATGCTCTGTATGTTGGATGCTAAAAGACATAGCTTGAACCTGGTGATGGAAGGCCAGCCCCAGCTGGCAGCTGTTCATGCACCCCTGTGAAATGCATGGGTGGTCTCAGCCCCCTCCACAAGTGAGCAGGTCATAAATAGGATCCATACCCACACCTTTGGCACAAAAACTAAGGATTGATTGAGCAACATGGGCACTGATCTCCTCTGTCATCCCTGGAGACCACAAACCCCAGAGAGTAACAGTGAGCAAATATGTTAGGATGAACTCTTCTAGTACTTCTTCTAGGCTGGAAGAAGATGATCTTTAAGGTCCCTTCCAACCCAAACCATTCTATGATTCTACGATACCCCAGTATTTGTTCCCTGTATAATCAGTTTTCAATCTTCTTTGCCTTGAAAAGAACTTCACTAATATAAAGAAGCTTTTTGGGTGGTTTTTGACTTGCTGGTCTGTTTCTAATAGATATTGAGCTGCAGCTTTTGCATTTATCTGATGCTTCCTTACAGCTACAGCCTCACTTGAAGACTTACAGCCCAGAGAACCCAATAAACTGAGGAATAATGGAGGAACTGCCAGGGTTTGGCATTTAGAAGAGCTGGACCTCACTGTCCGTGGTTGTGGAGATAGCTTATAAAATGCAGATGGTTTGCTAGCATGGGGATTATTTATCAGGCTGAACACGGATGCTGTGTTTGGCCACAGCAGAACAGACCATGAGGAGGGCAAAGCCTGGTTTGTCTCCAGAAGGAGCAGCTCCAGGAGCCCAGCAGGACCAGTCCCACTGCTCTGTCCCAGCCTGCCAAGGCCCCAAGCCCTGTGGTCAGTCCCCCCACAGCTGGCAGTGCTCTCCCTGGGTAACATCTGCTTTCCCTTTACCTCAGGGAACAAATACATGTAAATACGTAGGATTGTTCTGAATATTTCCATTCGATCTGGAAGTGTTGAAAGCCTCCACCAGGCACCTCACGTTATGTGGAAGGTTGCCCATTACTGCTCAAAATAACACTTATTTCATGTGTAGGAGGAGGAGGAAATCTGTTTATTCCAAAATCAATATTTCTACATTCATTAAACGTTCCACTTATTAAGTTCTTTTTTCCGTGCCTGTGGTGGCATTCTATCCTTGTTTTTATCCTCACTACAAGTATATTTTTCACTTCATTTCCATTCCTATTTCCAAATTTTAGTTCTTTGAATTAGCTGATAGGAGCTTGACAGGTCTGGAGTGTGGGTATGTGGGAGAGTGTCTAACATTGCCCTAATTTCCCCCCTTCCATATCCTGGGATCTAAACCAGGGTGGCTGAGTGCAGAAATCTGCCTGGCAAATTAAATTGATCAGACAATGTATGCTTCAAACAGAGTCAAGTGGGAATATTTCCTTGAGCTGCTCTGCTCCTCAGGATATTTGAAATCAGTATTGAATTTGAACTTTCACAGGCTTTTTTATTCTGATGAAAGGAGACAGTAGAAGTTGCCTTCTGTTTCATGCAGAATAGCCCAAACTAAGTAAGACTAATTTTCTGTGACACAAGAACCAGGTGGGACTATGATAATGAAGTTTAAAAGTAAAAATGATAAAGAAAAAAGTAATCTGTCTGGAAGGGAACTCAAAAGGCAATGCAGCTCATTATCCTGCCTCAAGTAAGGATAACACTGTGGTTAAAACACTTCTGTAATCCTTTGGAATCACAGATTTTATTCTTTACTGCAGAACAAGAACTGTATTGTCTTAGGCAAGCTGGTTGGGCCCTTATTCAAAGATATTTAATGAAGTCTAGTTCTGACTGATTTTTCAGTGAGCATTAGATTCTTAGATATCATTGTAGCTCTTTCCCCAATCTTTCTCTGTCTCAGCCTCCAGACTTGAGAATGGTGATAAAAGCAGTCCTGCCCTTTCATTTAAGATGATTATCTTGAATATTAAAATAACATGGTCTGGTAAGGTACTGTACTGTAGGTTGGTGCAGGAATAGAGATTCCAAGAGTAGAAGGTGTTCCTGCTTGGGAAGGATTAATCAGTTCTGTCAGTGCTGCTCCAGACTGAGCAGATTTCTAACCATTTCTGTGTGAGTAGGAAATGATATAACTTCCCCTTGTAGCTCCTGAGCTGAGTCTTCATGCAGGGCCTTGTTTGGAGTCTGGCTGCCAGTCCCAGCATGGGAACTGGGAAGAAGGAATCCTTGTAGGCACTCACCTGAATTCTGGAATTTCTTGAGAACAGCAGGCTGGGAATTCTAGCTCAGATCTCCAAGTGACACCACTCCACACCAAGTGATATCACTCCTGAGTCTGCAGAGCCAGTGTGGGAGGGGAGTGGTCCCTGTGTGAAATGGGCTGTGACCCTTTGAGGTGGAGGTGACCCTGCCCAAGGAACAAACAGCTCCTGGGGGAACAAGCAGTGCACCAGGCAGGATGCTGGGTCACACTTTGGGTCCCTCACCTTTTTTAAGGCAACACAGTGACAAAGTGTCCTTGTTTGTCTGAGCTGTCAGGCTCCAGGACACAGCAGGGAGTGGCAAAAAGCTTCAGTCTGTTAATAAGGCAGCAATTTTTATCCCATATATAAATATATATATATATTCAATCCTGTCTATATATATCTAAATCTATCTGTCTATAAGATTGAATTTAAACCCCTGTAATAACAAAGCACAATCCTCTTGTATTACTTGACTGTGTATTTTTTACCTTCTGCTGAAGATGTAATTTGTTTTCATGGGTGCTTAACAGAAAGGAATATGTATTTGATCTTCTTATTTGTATTACAGGCTCCCAAAAAGGCAAAGAAGAAGATAGAAGGTGGTTCCAATGTTTTCTCTATGTTTGAACAAACCCAGATCCAGGAGTTCAAAGAGGTTGGTCGTTACTCTGCTGTTCTCTATAGTCTCCTGTTATTGCTAATGAATAACATAGGTTTTGTTTGTAATCCTTATTCAATTCTCCATCTGCTTTAACAGAACACACAGTTGTTTTCTGAATCATCCCTGTGGTTTTGGCTGGTAGATCATTTTCCTAGTGTGTTTGTTTGTTCTTTCTTTCATTCTTTCTTTTCTTACTTCCCTCACTCCCTCCCATTTCAAGCTCTAGACTTATTTGAAAAGCACCCAAGCCCCCACCCCAAAATAAAGGAAAAGTATCATCTCACCCACTTCAGCCCTGATTCAGGAAAACACTTGAGCACGTGTTTAAAGTTCAGTGGTATTTTAAATAAAATAGTCTTATGTGCTCAAGCATTGTCCTGAATAGAGACGCCAGATTGAACCAGGGCTTTCATTCGTGCTCTGTTCCACAACAGCAACAGAAAATCCTGGTCTGTGCCCTTCTAATACTGCCCACAAACTAGAAATGGAAATGCCAAGAAGCCCTCAGCTGACTTTCTCCACAAATGCCAATAAAACAAGACAATGTGGAGATGAACTAAGCATCTTTCAGTCCCAAGGGATTTGGTATTCCCTGCACTGTTGGTTCTCTGACCAGTTACCTGTGAGGAGCTAAAACTGATGGGGTGGCAAAAGCTGGAGCATATTAAGGACAAATAATCTGTTTGATGAGTTTATGCTCTTTTTCTGTGTGGACAGTCTAGAATGTCCATGAGACCATCACATTCTGCACTGGTTTGTCATCTTAAATTACTGATTTTCCCCCCGTATTTTCTAACTCATATCTCCAAAGCAATTTCCAGTGTGATAAATGTCTGCTGTTTCATTTTGTGCTTTCACATGGCTTTTAAGTTTATTTTCCTTGAGGGTTTCCACCAGGAAAGTTCAGTGATGGAGGAGACTAAACCCCAAGGCAAGGACTGGGAATATGACCCAGCTAAATGAATTGGAACCACTGATCATTTCTCCACAGTCAATGGGAACATGTTTGACTCCCTTGTCCCACCTCTTCTCTATATCCTAGGAACCTGTGTTTTATTTTCTCTAAGGATTACTGTTTGAAGATGCACCAACAAAAAGAAGAACTGGACAGAATGCCATTTTTGGATCCTCTGTAAATCAGATAATACCGGGAGCATTTCTAGGAGGATGGTGGCAGAATAATGGCAAAAGCATGAGGCAGTGGAGTGGTTGAGTGAAACCCAAAACCATGTTGTGTCTAAGAACTGCATATTTGGGACAAGTATTTCTGAAAAGCTGGTTTGGATTAGAACATTTTTATCTAGAGATTTCAACCAGCTCACCAACAAATGTTTCAGCATTGCTGTTATGTTATTTGAAGTTCACCCATTACAATGACCAATGCTCTTCCTGTCTTCTGTGTGCTGCCTGGGTTCGGCTTTGCTCTTCGTATTTTCTTTATCTTTTGCTTCCAAATTGTGGGGAATCACCATTTAAAGCAAGGGGAAAGCATCTCTAAAGAGTTGGGCTTAATTTTTTGTAAGGGGATGGTTTGGAAGGTAAATGTAGGCTTATGAACATGATGGTGAAAGGAGGCTCATGGGCAAAACGGACTGTGAGCAGTGGGGCTTGGCAAGAAACTGGAGGTAAAAATACCTGAAGATATGTGGAGGTAACTTGTTCATGGGAAGAAGTGCACCCTGTAGGGCAGCAGACTTCAAAACTCTGCAAGTTACTGTGTTCTCAGGGGAGCACTGTCTGAAGAAAGAATAATTCCTGGCCATTGCAGAGATACCCTCCCATATTGATGTGCCTGTCAGACAGATAACCAGCTTCAGAGTCATGCCAGGATCAACTAATATTCCCCATAGCATGGCCAGGGGAATTTCAAGTCATTAAAATCTTTCCAAATCAATGAAACATTATAAGTGTGATGGCAGCCAAGAGGTGGACACACAAATGGGTAAACAGATAGATGAGCAGGCTTGGTAAACAATGGTTAGAGCACATGAAGTCTGTGTTGGCTGAAAAAAAAACAAAACCCAACTGATTTTTTCTATCAGAAGTTAAATTTTGCCTGACAGGAGTACTTAAGGTCAGCACATCAGTGTCAGTCAGAGCACACAGCACAGTCTCAAAGATGCAGTGTATTGGAAAGGGGGAAAATCTTTGAATAAATAATCTTATGGAACCTACATTTCTCTGTACTTTTGAAAGTTCAGCTATCTTTGTATGATGGATTATTCTGAGGCCCAGGAGGAATCGACTTCAGGTTGATAGCAGAGAGATATCCACAGAAATGAAATGTTTTACAGAAACATTTCAGCCTCATTCAAAAAATGGAGTGTGGGGAAGGTATAAACACAGAGCAACCTCTGGCTAAATCTGCCCTGACTAAAGCCTCCCTAACTCAAACTTTTATGGGTTAAGGGCTGAATGGCTGGAGCTGCCAGCATTGGCTCCAGCCCAATGCACGCTGCACTGAGCATTAATTTAGTAAGAAGAAGTTTGGGTGGGTTTAATTAAGCCCCTTGCCAAGATACAGTAATGTGTTGAAAGTGAGGAAAGTGCAATGATGTGGAGGAATCAAAGGAAGTTAAATATTCCTTTTTACAGCGTGAATATCATCCCCTCATGGACTGATGTGTGTGATTGGAGAGCTGTCCTGTGCAATGGAAATGGCAGTACATGTTCCTTTTCCTTCCCACAGGCTTTTACCATCATGGATCAGAACAGGGACGGCTTTATTGACAAAGCAGACTTGAGAGACACATTTGCTGCACTAGGTAAACTGATAATTCAATACTTAGGAGATATGCTGTCTCAATTTCAAGCACAGAAGGAAGGTTGGCATTAGAATGACAGTGGGGGAAGAAATGAGATCCACAGGAGGCAAAAGGAAACCTGTTCAGTTTGACCTTCCTGCCTATGGGAGTTGGGATCTCACTACAGAGCTCCAGCTGGGAAGTCTCCTGAGCAGGGAGGGAAATGAAGGTCTGATCCCCGCCCTGCAACTATTTCAGAAGAAGCCCACCCAAGCAGAGGTCCATGCCAGGCATTTCTGATTTGCCTCTGAATCCAGGCTTCCCAGGCTGCACCTTTTTCATCTGGGAGCCATGGAATATCCCCTGATTAGCACTGCTGTCATGGACTAGCTGCCCCTCTGCCCACACGAACGTAGGAGGGCTTCATGTGAGGTTCTGTGGTGCTGTGAGTTTATGTGGGGTGAAATGTGCATGTCATGAGATTAGGTATTGTCCATTCCATGGCTATCACAATCTTGATAATATCAAGCAGATTAGAGCAAATCTTCCCAAGGAAAGAAAAAATTCAAGCGCTCATGATCCCAAACCTGGAGCTGTATCCTTGTTGCAGCATTGGAGGCTTGAACAGTGATGTAGGCATTTGGGCTTTTGCCATCTGGAGCTTATTAAAAAGAGCTTGATAAGAATCTTTAGTGCTCCCCAGGGTGGAATCAGACGCCAGCAGAGTCAGTGCAAGGAGCAGAAGCTCCTGAACTCTTTATTGTGACAATGAGGTTTGCAAACTTTGGCCTGTAGCTACTGTTACCCTGAAATATTTATTTCTTAAGGCCAAGTTCTGCTATCTTTCCTGTTCACTGAAGCCTTTCAATGCCTATAAAGTACATTCACAGCAAATTACCACTCAGTTTGGGGAGGGTTGCCAGGGTCTAAATTCTCATCAATAGGGCTGCACAAGGATGAGGAAGGGATACCACTACTCAGCTCATCCATCTGCCCTCTACTCAGAGAGGTGTCTCAATATATAGGAGGGCAAAGACTGAGACCTTGGATTCACTTCAGCCACTTTGATCTCTGCTGTATTAATATCAGTGGGGCCCATATTTCACCTGAGGTAAAAAAAGAAGCCCCAAACCAGAAAGCAGTTTATTTAGAAATGCCCCTTCTCTCGTCCACTGCTGGCCATGTCTTATTTATCCTTCTTGCTCCTTCAGTCACCCTTTGATCTCAGAGCCAGCTCTGCCAATTTCTTTTTCACTGGGGTATTTGGGAGTTGTGTTCTACCATGTTATTAGCAAAGTTGCACAGAGCCCTGAGCTCCCCAGTGGGAGGAGATGAATGGGTATCGCTTTTTGAAACACAATTTGTGATTTATTATGAAAAATGATCTCTGCTGCAGGTCGTCTGAATGTCAAGAATGAAGAGCTTGAAGAGATGGTGAAGGAGGCGCCAGGTCCTATTAACTTCACTGTCTTCCTTACTATGTTTGGGGAAAAGCTGAAAGGTAAGCACCTCTGGGGGATTGGAGAGGTATCTGTCAAAGATCCTCGGCACTGAAATATCTCAGCACCTTGCAAATTATAATAATGTCTCCACAGAACAATGCTTGGAGGCAAGGAGGGATCTCCAGTTTTGCAGACAGAGGGGAAGAATGAAAGGCTAAGGGACGGTGCAGAGGACAATTCAAAGGGGTCATTTAGCTTACACAAGCTAACATGAAAGTGGTGAGTTGAGGTCCAGAAAGTAATGAAACCTCAGCAGCCTGGAGCACAGTGCAGGGAGTTATTCACCATCAGAAGGCTCCTGGGCTGAACTCGTGCTCGTGCTGTAGTCATAGCACTCCCAGTGTTAGCTGGTTTTAAATATTTCTAAAAAACCCACCCTTTTTGCACACCTTTGGCACATTAAGCAAACATGGGCTTCCCTCATTTTCTGTATTCATTGCAACCCAGTGGCCCAGCCTTGGTGTCACTTGAGGTTAACAGCAATTTTGCCATTAGGTGAAGATTTCACTGAGTAACCCTTAATAGAGAGGATAAATTGAAATAATTAAATTTCTGTGCATTTTATAATGATAAGGGAGAGGGATTTTACCCGCTGCCACAGAATATATAGGGAACAGTAGGGGAAGTTCAGGAAATGTGGGTAGTAAATTTGCTGTGTGAGCTGGCAATTTAGTCATCTCTCTTCTCCAGTTAATGGCTGGAAACTTCAAGAGAGGGGATGTGAGGCCAAGACAGAACTCCAGTCATCTTTCTACAGGCATAAGAGAAAGGTGAAAGCCTTCAAAGCAGGGCTGGCCTTAGCCAAGCACGTTCCACAAGTTTGTTAAAATAACTAATGAATAGAGAAATGGAAAAATCTGATCCTATCTTCTTAAAAACATTTATTATTTTGTTGCTGGATTCTGGCTTAACATTGGTGAACATGATTCCAGTGAAGAGTTTTCTATGCTTGGAACAGAAAATAGAGAGGTCTGAAAGAAAGAATTCATGTAGTTGGTCCTGGAAGAAAGACACTCTTGCTAAAGAGGGCAGGAAGTCTGGGAAGCATGAGAGGTGATGGACAAGGCTGACTGAGGAGGGGATTTTATTCCCCAGACATCAGCTTGTCTGTGCTACCTCCACCAGGTCACTCCAGGTGTCTTCTGGAAGCGTAGGCAGTGCCCTGCTCCATAATCATCCTCCTGGGATATGTGACTGTTTGTGTGGGGTGCCCTGCTGCCTGTTCCATTTGTGAGCACAGAAACGAGCTCTTCCTCCTCTCCCCTCTTCCCCCTTGCCCCGAGCGGCTGCTGGAGCTGGCAAAGCCTCTGGCCCTGCCACTCCTGTGGCCTAAAAGCAGAGCCAGCACAGGAAGGTGAATGGCAAAGCAGAACCCTCTTGTCTGCAGGTTTCCTGTTGGCTACTAGCAAAGGAGGAGGGTTTTTTTAATTTCCATTTGGTGAAGGGAAAATCACAGCTGTGCTTGTCATGCCCTTCTGGTTGGGTTTGTCATGCAAAGGAAGCAGAGCCAAAAGACTGCACATTCCCAATCAAAACTAATTGGGATGAAGAGCCTTTGTAGTGCAATTAGAAAGGGAGAAAGGGCTAGAGGAAGTGGATATGGCAATTTTGCAACACTCTTTATTAGCTAAGTACCACTCAGAGAATTTGGTGAAAGGTGCTTTCTAAGTAAAATTTGTTTTGCTATAATTGATTTCTGTCATAAAGGGGAAGCTGGGATTTTCAGGATGAGCTTTAGCTTTGTATGTTGAGATTATGATGCCAGATGAACAGCTAACAAAACTCGGTTTATGTTAATGCCAACCACATGGAGCTGCTTCTACAGGGAGTCAGAATAATACAATTTGTACAGAAAACAGAGATGCCGCACATCAAAGAAACCACTTTATTTACCAGCTAATCAATAAAGAATGCCTGCTGCATTGCTTCTCTTCAAAGCCAAAGTCCAAGGATATGACAGAGTAGAAAATATAAAACACAGCAAGGAAAAAAAATCCCCCCCACAGTGGTGACTACTTAAAATGCAGCCCTCTCCTCGGAGCTGGGGGATGTTTCTCTTCATGGGACAATCAAAACAGTCATTAAACACCAATGCTCTTTGTATTGATCACAGATTCATTGCACTTTGAATACATCGCCTACAGCTTGGCAAAAAAAATATACATGGCCATTGTGTGGCAAGAAGGAGGCCATCCAGCCCGAGGTTTGTTCACTATTATATCCACTAGGCTCCTGCTAATCCTTGTGAAATCTTTTCAACAAAGCAAACTGTGAAGGCATCAGGAGTGTCTGTAGAGCAGGGAACCTTGGCTGGGTTCTGTTCTGGTCCTACCTCTGCCAAACTTTGAAACAAACTTTGAATCTGCAATCCTTTGTGTTATATCCTTTTTAATCACTCTTTCAGCATACCAAATAGCTCCATTTCGTCCATGGAATCAGTTCATCTGCTTGTAAATTCGGTTTCCTACAGTTACAAAGATTGGTAGTATGCATACTACGGTAGTATTTTGAAATATTGGGGAATAGTCAGAAACAGAGTACACAGTGTATCCTTTGGTGTGGGTTGAAAATGAGTGTACTCAGAATCTGCATTATTACAGAACAGTCACAAGCCCCAGCCAAGATTAAGGCACTGTGGAAACGAGTCCCTGACACAAATTTTTTCCAGTCTAAAGAGATGGAATAGATAATGGAAGGAAGAAAAGGAGAAGACCATTACAATAATTTTACTGCTGGGAACAGAGGGGCAGGGATATTAAAGTCATACCAAAAATCTGTGGCCCAACTCAGAGCAGAAGCAAAATCTGGTGGCCACAGTTTAGTGCTTGAAACCATCCTGTTTCTGTAAGTAACACTTAATGAAGAGACACTTAAGGGGAAGGGCACAATGGGATATAAGTGCACATCACCATCTCACATTGATCATCCTGTTTCCATTGCATTCCATTGGCATTGGGATTTGATGATGAGCTCCATTTCCTTTAGTGAGGGAAATAACCTCTTCTCTATATCGCCAAGAACAAGTAACATCAAAAAGTGTTTTTACAAGGAATGTACAGTGCAAGATTAAAGGAAGCCAGTGAGGGAAACAGTTTGTTATATTTTCGTTTCTGAAAGCCACTAATCCTCTGGGTACTGATATTGGAGACCAGTTCCTGGAAGTTTTCTCTCCTGCAGACATAGAATAGATATGAGTTATTATTTTTAAGCTTCTGAGCATTGAACTATTCACCTCTATTGTTTATCTGACATGACAAATGCTGCCGACTTAGGGAACCTTTGTCTCCAAACCCACAACTGCAGAATTCTCCATTTTGCACTGTTTTCAAGAGAAAGCAATTACTTAGCAAGTATTCTGCAGCCAGAGAAATACATCCAGGCTTCTAAATGATATTTTGTTAATTTTAGGCACGGACCCAGAAGAAACCATTCTGAACGCTTTTAAGATTTTCGACCCAGAAGGAAAAGGCCGCATAAAGGCAGACTAGTAAGTTTATTTCAAATCCTTTAGAAGAACAACAACAATAACGATAATTGCACAGCTTCAAAGAACTGCTTAAAAGATGTATTTTGCACAGTATTTTAAGAGGCAGAGAAACATTTAGCTTTTTAAGCCAGAGTTAAAAGTCTGGACTGTTGTATGAATGTATTTGTATACCAAAAAGAGATATTATTGTCTTCAGACACTGCAAGAGCCAGCGGAAATATAATCACATGTAGGCCATTAGATAGCCTTTTTTTGAAGGTCTGGATATAAATCGACACATGACTCTTTGTAAATTAACTCCATATGTAAAATTAAAATGAATGTCTGCTGCCTAACTCTCCGTGCTTGACTAAAATGGGAAAGCTACTCCCCTCTTTAAAAAAGTGATCAATTTAATTAAATCTGAGACATGCAGATTTTTAGTGCAGGACGTTTTCCTTTTTATGTGTTTATCATTTGAGCCTTCTGCTTCTAAAAATAATTTGCTGTAAAATTCCACTAGATACGGTGAGAGCCAAACCAAATAATACTATTAATAATCTGGCAATTATTGTCAATATGGCTATTTTTAAATAAGGAGGCAGAACCTAGTTTGTATTCACATCCTGTTGCACCAACAAAGCAATGTAAAAGGACTTTAAGTCATAATTGCACAAATGTAAACACCCCTTGCACTGCCAGAACGGTGCAAGCAGGACTTCAGGTGAGTGAGATAAAGGATATCAAATCAGGGCAGTGGATGAGGAGGTCTGACCTACAGCTCCAGAGAAGTGTTTTATGTACCTAGATCTATGCATGTTTAGATTTGTTCATATGCTGAAGTTTCCTGGTGAATTTGGGGTCTATGCTCGTACTGCAGCAGCCACTTCAGGTAGATTTTATAAAGCATGATATGTATAGGAAATCTATCAGGGAACCGTGAGTTACAAAATTGTATTTGCATCAATTATTTCTGCTTATGTTGTGATAACCTCTGACCAGAACCCCATGGAGACTTCCATGACATTATCTGCAATAATTGATGGAAGTTAGTTGAAAATACAAAATTCATGTACAATGTTTTTTTCCTTTACCAATGTGCTTTTCTGTGGCAGTATCCCAGTGGGTGTGAGAACTTTTGCAATATGCAAAATAGAAGTAAAGAGACAGTCTTTTGACTAAGAACTTCCAAATTAATTAAAACACAAGTGGATGTAGCAATCAACCAGAAGGCACAGAGTTGTCCTGATTGTTTTGGGGTTCACATCACCCAAACAGCTTGGGAAGAACAGTCAGGGGATCATATCAGAAGTGACTCAAACAACAGAATAAATGTAGCCTGCTGCCAAATAGGGCAGATCACACACCAGTGAAATCACAGCCATGAAATATGAACTTCTGATACTCCAAAACCCATGAAATGTTATATTTCCCACCACTCTCTGTAACAATATCCTGCATACAAAATCTGCAGCTTGCCACCCTGTGTCCAGTTCTGCATTCTTTGGATGCTGGAAGCCATTTGGAGTTTGGGGCAAATTAGGAATGCAGTATCACACTCCAAAATGAAGATGAGAGAGAAATATTTTATTTTTCCTTGATGGAAAAGGTCAACCTTGTCCCCACCCCCACTGCACTGCTAACATTAGACAATTGTTTTAGTTCATCACCACAACAGAGCATAATGTTTACTTATTAGACCCGAGGGTAATGTTGATCATTACAGAACAAACCATTAAATCAATTCCGTGGATGTCTTTGAGGTTTAACTTCTATTCATATGCTTCCAAAATGTAGACATTTGAAGTTTTGAAATGATTTTTCTGTTGGCTCATGCAGCCATTTCAATGCGACAGTTAATGCTAATAAATAATATTTCTCCGTATTAAAAAAATCCTGGAATGTTTCTCTCCAAAACCAACCATGCTGACCTTTTAATCAGAACTTCTTTTCATGTTCATGGAGTTAACATCCTTCTGGGGATTTTTATGTCTCTTCCCTCTGCATGTTTTCACCTCTAGTCTGGAAATGACTCACTTGGTCCATGTGATGGTAGCTGGGATGGAGCCTTCCAACCTTTCCAGAAGCTCCAGGAGTTTATAACTTACTTCCAAATTCAATGACGGACTTTGTTTGTCTGCATCATTATACCACACATAAAACCCTTCCTACAGCACGATGGCAGAAAGAGAAAATGCCCTCAGTCCCATTCTCAGCTGGTGCAAACTGGGGCAGTGTTTGGAAAGGTTGGATGATTCAGTCCCAAATGCCACTCATGGGGCAAAGTGAGTCAGGCCAACACCAACTGTGCCTGATGCTGAGGCCAATGAAACTTTTCAGATGAAAATGGACCTGGGGGGATGGAAGAGGTCCCAGGCATGTTGGACTTTGGAGGTGTTTGGCTGAACTAGAGATGTCTTCTCACAGCCACAGAGCTCTGCTCCTTCCCACTCACCTGTTTTCCTCCAACACAGCACTGTAGGAAGGGCAAACCCAGTGGAAAACCAAAAATGTCCCAGAGATTTCACAGATAATTTTAAAAAAGCTTTTTAAAATATCAGAATGCAACAGTTTGTTGCTGTATTTGTAACTGTAGAAGGAATTGATGTGAGCCAGTTCAAGAGATAACATTTAGACTCCTAAGTCAAGGCAAATGGATTTTTTTTCCCCCAGAAGACTTGGGATTTGGTTTGGTTTTTCGGGTATTTTTTGAGAAGAAAAATAACTTTCTAAAGAAAACAAGATACACAAAGAAAAAAGTGCATAATTTCTGGCTTTGGAAATTGTGAGTGTTTGTTTCCCTATAAAATAAATAATGGAAAATGTGCACAGATCCTTTAGTCAGTCCTTCTTCCTTATGAGTGTGCCAGAGCCTACTGGGCTGTGCATCAGAAGATTATAATTAGATATTTGATCTTTTCTTTTTCCCTAAATAATTTAAGCATGTGAATAGAAGACACACAGTGCCCAGATCTCTTTTTAATTCAGGCCTGTTTGCGATGAAGTTTATTTGTGACTTCTGTCAAAATTGCTTCCTTCTATTCACCAAGCCCCTTTCTGGATCACACTTCCTATTTACATTTGCTAATGCTGTTTGTCTGGGGCATATATATCCAATAATCAATTTATGCTGAGGGGAATGATCTCAGAACTCTTGCAACCACTGATCATTTGAGAACTTGACTTCAAAAATGCAGTCACATACCAAATGTGCCAGAGGAACAGAACAGAAACAGAAATTTGAGACAAAGAGATGAAGAAACTTTGCTAACTAAAGAGAATGGTGAAGTAACACAGGAAAAATATATCCAACAGCTTCAGCTCTGTCTGTGACTTCTGAGTATTTCCCAAAGCTTGCACAGCTATTTTCACACAGTCCTTGGGAGTAAGATCCTTATTCATTGCCCAGAAGATCATTTTTTCAGTTTTCCTTTTCTTGGCTTCCAAATGTGCACTTGATATCAACAAGAGCTGCAGAAGTGTGTGTGCCCCTGATGCAAGCTGCATGAGCAGCCTTTTCCTGGAAAAAATCACATTTGTCAGAGCCATGAGTGCCACTGTAGCTTTGCCATCCAAAGTGCACTTCTGTCTGGGAGGCTTTTCTCACTGGACATGTGCAGTGTATGGCAGCAGACAGGGAGGATTTTCTCTTTTCCCTGAACATCTGCACCCACAGTAGGTGAATTTTGCTCCCCTGGAAGTGTTCCTGCTCAGGCATGATTTCTATTATACATAGTTAGTTTTAAATATTCCCTTTAAAAAGCAGAAAGGGCTTCTTCCAGAAGAGCTGCTGCTCTCACTCCCCCATAACAAATTCTTTTAAAAAGCAGCCTTTTTTCAAATCTACAAACCAAACCAGATTTCTATATTCGCCTCAGATTTTGTTTTTGTACAACAGACTGCTCACCTGCTATCACAGCTTTACAGTTTGTTTTACTGCTCCAGAATCGGTTCTGATAACACAGAAATACTTTTGGTAGTGACAAAGGGAGACAATTCTGCCTCTTCAGCGTGAATGAAAACTGTGAGATTAATACAGGAACTCTTCTACAGGAAGGGGAAATTATTGGTGTTATTGAAGGGATGCTTATGTGAATATAACTGAGGTTATACTGGTGGATGTCCCAGCACGTGGTGCATGTGCTGCCCTCAGCACACGAGTAACTGGGGGAGGTAAAAAGGCATTTTATCTAAAGGGGTTAGACTAGAAACAGAAAGAATTTTTCCTAGCTTTTCTATTCACCTCTAAACATAGGTAAAAGAAAATTACAGGCTCGACTGCCTTCCCACAATGGGTTTAAAACAGAGGGTAAATCAGCTGAGAGTCTGCCCCCAAAATATTCTCTTTGATGTAATTGCACGGGATGCAGATTGTGTGTGGGATAAGCTCCGTGTTACAGTGCTGTAACTCCAGATCAAGACAGTGCAGCGTGAAATACAACGGGTCTCACACAGTTCCACAGCTCCTCTGGGAATGGCTGCATGCAAATAAAGGATTCTCGGATGACGATTCGGAATAGCGGCTGGAGTTCTCTTTCAAGTCCTCTTTCTCATTTCATGCTCTGTTCCTTTCATCCTCAGATTTTACAGAAAATATTCTGTCTTTTGGTTTTGTTAAGTGATCCAAACTTTAAACAGCAAGTGAGGAAACCTACCATTTTCGGTTTAGATAAGCATACAAAATTGCTGTATTTCAATTACAGTAATAACCTTAAACAATTTTAAACCTCTATAAAATGTCACAAAAACGAAATAAGTTGGCAGAGCGAGGCATTGACACTGATGGGTGCCCACAGAAAATCTCTTACAATATCATGTAAGGATTAACAGCTCTAATTTATGCGGTCACACAGATTTTCTTTCATGCAACTTCAGGAGGGATCTTGCCATCTGAATTGTCATGTGCCATTATCACCCTTTAATCAGGTTATTTCATTTTATTTGAACAGCATCAAAGAAATGCTTATGACACAGGCAGACCGGTTCAGTCAAGAAGAGGTAAGGAACTTTACTCAAAACAGAAATCCTGCTTCAGCTCCTGTTCAGCAGTAAGTCCTTGCCCCTCTTTAAATGCATGAATTCAGCTGAAATCCAGACTGAGAGGAGGTTGATGCCAGCTCTAGCAATTAGAAACAATTCAAAGCATCTCTTCTGAAGAGCTCCATGGCTAAATCAAAGTCAAATAGATTCTTTGGACTCCCATCCAAGTGCAAGTGTGGCCTATCTCGTGCTGTTCTTGCCCATGGGGAGCTGGGCAAGGGATTTACTGGAGTCCAAGTGAATTTGGGTGGGGACCGTGTTCTGGTTTCCATTTCTGTGAGTTATTTGGTTTGAAACCTGAAATGAGGTACTGACTTGGTGGTTTGTGTGAGACAGAGCACAGATTCTGCTGTCTGGGAGGAATTTAGAGGAATTTATTTTCAGAAGAGTAGATGGAGTGGAGTTGGTTTGTGGACAGAACAGACTGGACAGTCTGTTCCAGTCAGAACTGGGCTGTACATTTATCAACCAGGGCTTATCTCCCTGGGTTTCAGGGAGAGCTCTCTTTAACAGGCAACTTGTGGGATTCTAGCAGGACTTTTTTAACCAGTTGTGTTCCAACTCTTGCTTCAATTTTACTGAGCCTAAGGAAAACTTTCCCATGGTGATTAAAGGACCACGGCATCAGGGAGCTGAGCTGGGTTGAAAATGAGAAGCTGTTCATGTTGCTGTGTGTCCCCCAGCCCGTGACACTTCTCTCTGTTTGCTTGGCAGATCAACCAGATGTTTGCTGCCTTCCCTCCAGATGTCTCTGGGAACCTCGACTATAAGAACCTCTGCTATGTTATCACCCATGGTGAGGAGAAAGACTGAGAGCAGAGGGAGGAGCTTCTCCTGTGATGATGCACAGAGTTATTTCATGATGCTCTCGTGTACAAGACAAAGGGCTAAACATCCAGGATGCGAAGCCATGTGGTCATCAGAAGAGAACCAATAAAACCATTGAAATAAGATTAAAGTTATTTAATGCTCCTGTTTTTATAAAATATCAAAATACCAATTTTGTGAGGTTTTTTCCCTATTTTTTTTCCTGCAATGGTTTGAAATGGAATTTTCTTGATGAACTGGTGCTTTTGTGATTTATTGACAAACCTAATGTTCACCAGATGGCCCACTGGGCACTGCAGTCTTACTTAACCTCTTGTCTTTTATACTTAAGCTCCATGTATTAATTGAGAATTCCTCTAACTTATTGCACCAGGAAGAGTATCTGGCAAATAGAATTATGTTCCATTCCACAGCCCCTAGCAATGGAAGTCTAAATTATACAGTCTTAAGCTCTTGTGAATATGCAACCTGCCCTCTCCATCTCAGTGATGTGGCCAGTTTCTGAAACCACCTGACTCATTTGCTTTGGTGCAAATGAGCAGAAATAGTGGAATATTGGCTGTTCTTCTCCTAGCAAATATAAGTAGGTGCACTTAGAAACCAGGAATAATGAATTTCCCCCTTCAGGGACATCTTTATGATGTGGAGGAGGTTGTCCATGACGTAGCAGTAACACCTGGTGTGTCACCCCTGGCCATTATCCTTGAGTTACAGGTGAGACACGCACTGCAAGGATGTGTTTTGTCAAAGATCATCAAATCTAGGCACAAAGAGGAGAATTTGAGAACTGTAGCCCATGAAAGCAGATTACCTCTCACTTTTATAATCTGAGATTGGCCTAGTTTTTAAACGGGCTACAGTTTCTTGTATTTAGACTTCTAGGAACTGGACATATTCTGCCTATGTGGAATATTGCAGGAACACTTCCTGCGTGGGAGTCAGAAGGATGCTGCAGCCAAAGGAAAACAAGCTTCTGCTGTTTTAACAGCTCATGAAAATGCTTTCCTTGTGCATCAGTGCTGCTGGAGCCACAGTCCCACAGACACTGAGAGGAAGCAACAAGCCACTTATTTTCTGTTTCCATCTTCTTCATCTTTGTAGCAAGAAAACTTGAGGGCAACGTGTCCAATTCTGCTCTTGCCAAAAGGGGCAGAAATTCCATGAAAAAGCTCTAACATCTGCAGGACTCGGGGATGTGACATTTATCCCTACCTGCATTTTCTGTTGTTCCAGCAAAATCCTGCACTCTGTGCACTTCAATAATAGAGAACAACTGGAGTGAGAATGCTGTTAGCACACAGAAAGTTCATAAAATAAATCTCCCCCTTGCCCCTGCATGCAGGCACTGTGTGAACATTCCTGCACCAGCACTGTTTTTCCAGTACTGATTCCCAGTTTTATCTAGTAGGAATTATCTCTTTTAAAAGTATCAGTGGACACAGCTGGGACAAAATTCACTCCTTTCTTGCACGAATCTTGCAGAAGGTGTGGACAAGGCTTTAGCACTTCTTGCCCCCTGTTCCTGTAACACTTGAAGCAACACCCAGAGCTGTCCCTCCCAGCACAATGAGCAGCTTCACTGGGCTTTGGGGACTGAGAAAACTTCAATGTAAGAGTCCACACGACCTGTCCTTCCACCTTCTGGCTCACTCACCAGCTGAGCTTTCCTGGACAAGCCCAGTTTTTATTGCTGTTTCCCTCAGTGGGTTTTTTCTCCCCAGAAGGTTCTTCCTCACAGGTCCATGACCACTGCCCAGGGGATGGGGTTGTAGATTGGCAGTGGGAGGTCATGGAAGTTGAGGATTTTTTGGTGGGCACGACAGAAAAGACGCTTTATGAGTTTCTGCTTTAGGCTCTTTTGCAGACCCAAGCAAGTGACAGCTCTTCTCAGCAAAGAACAGAGCTGCTGACAGAGGAGGGCTGCAAAATGGATGTTTCATTTGCAGACTTAATTTGGAAATTTCTTGAGAGGTGGGTCTGTAAAATGCTCTTGTGTGGCACAAACACGTGTACAACGTGTAATGCTGCCTTGTATAAGCCCCACAAAATCACATTTCTGACGAAATGAGTACTGAGCTGAAGTCACTCAGGCATCAGATGTCAGACAGTGCTTGTGGCTCTTACACTGTGTAAAGATTTCAGAATGAGACTGAAGACAAGATGAAACAGCACACAGGCTTACCTTTTGCCTTCAATCTAGAGAGATTTACTTTTCCTCATGCAAGCTGGTAGGCAAAAACTTTGATAATAATGCTCTTGAAAGATGAGGTCACACTTTTCCATCAAAGCACAGTTTTTGATGGGTCCTTTCTCATCTGTAACTGTTGCACGACTTCTTCCAGTGCAGCTCTGTGACTTCTCAGGCTGATGGGGGTCTGGTCTGAGCAGTTCCACGTTCTCCCCTTCCCCTGGCTGCACCCCCTCCCTCCCTCCAGTCAGCACAAGGACTCAAACACACACAGCATGTGCTGACTGAGAAGAAACCTCCTTGATCCCTAAATTTCCTGTCTGGACTCTTGGAGCTGACTGCCTGCTTTAGTTCTGCCTTGTTTGGATATTGCTGAGGTCCCTTTACCTTGCCCTGCTGCTGCTCTCTGCTCCTTAGGGAGCAGCTGCTCCCTCACACCTGCAGATGGGGCAGGAGCATGGAGCTGTGGGGAGGATGGGAACAGGACCACCCAAGTGTGGATTAGCTTGAGCCAGGCTTTACCATGAGGAGGTTTAGTTTGGAGCATTGCAGTTTTGAAGGAAATCACTTGATTGCCCTTTCTTACCTTGAGCAACCCGGGTAACTTTTTTGGAGGAATTGCTTGGAATTCAGTCCAAATTCCCTCCAGTTCCTGATGGGACCAAACCAGGGTGCAGCTGTGATCCCTGCAGCAGCACCAAACAGGGATGCACCACCAGGGTGCTCTCAACCACCAGAGCTCTCCAGACCCTCTGAAGTGGTTCGTGGCTTTCCAAAGCCCCAGGTTCCATCTGACCCTGCGTGCCTACAGGCTTTTTGCAGTTCTGCTCCTTCCTCCTTGCTGCACTTTTATCTTGATTCAAAATCCACTTCTTCCTTTTTTATTTTCTGTCTGTTACCCCAGAATTGTGGCACTTCAAGGGCAGTGCAGCTGAGGTGCCTGTTACAGAGTGCTTGAGGAGATCTTTGGATTGGGCTATGCCACCAGTCTGATTGCTCATTTGGACTTCTGCACCGTGGGCCCTTGGACCATCATGCAAGACAATTCGGGGCTGTAATGCTCCCCTTCTATACAGGGGAAGGACAAATGTTCAGATAAACATCATGAAAATATTCAAGATTCAAAACAAGCCTGTATCAACCCCAATTTCATTTCAATCTCCATTTTCATAGGGGGACATAGGGCTGTGCTCATGGGGTTTGGATGCAGGTTCAAATAACCAAAGGGAACAAAGGGCTCAGATGAATTCCACAAAACAGATTTTCACTGAGCATCATTAAAATGATCAGACAGGAACTGAACTTGCATGAACCCTGGCAGTTGCTCTTCAGTGTCAGCCCTTTCACAAACAATGACTATTTGGATGGGAAAAAAACAAAGAAGCAGGGTAGAATTGATAATGTATTTTATTAACTCCTAAAAGTTTAATCCCATAAGCCTTTCTGAAACCTTGTGAAAGGATAGAACAGCCTTTGAAATAGACTGTCATAAAAGGCAGAGAAAGGTTCTCATGAGTTCCCCCAGTTTGTTGTTCTGCTTAGAGGCAGGATTGTTGTTACAAACATTTGTCTGACCTGTCTAAACTTTGTAGGTAGCCTCAAGTCCAAAGCTAGCCTTAGATTTATGCATTTTCCCCCCTAACCTAAATCTTTCTGTCTGCAAATTAAGCCAATTTCATCCTTTGCATCCTCTCTGTAATGACGTTAGCACAGTGGAAGCCTGTTTAGTTTCCTTCTTTCAATATTCTTTTTCCAACTTTTCCTCCCAGTAATCTTTTCTCCGCTCCTAATTTTTCTTGCTCTCTTTAGGATTACCTTGAGTTTGTGCATATTTTGTTTTTAAACATCCTATGCCAACTTGGACACAAAATTCCAGCACCAGCAAGATTGGAATAATTATTTCAGAGGTTGGTTGTCTGTAAAAAGCCAAACAAACCAACCCCCCCTTGTGATTCAGCAGCACTGAAGGTTATGAATGTTTCTAGGCAATGTGGGTAGAAGTTTATTCCAGACCTCTCTTCCTTAATAACTGCTTCTTTCTGATCCCCCTGTAGCTTCTTCTGTCTATCCCAGAAAGTTCCTCAGATCGGACTCCCTCTGCCTGTTACCTTGGCAATGTGCCAGCAGGGGTTGTCTGAGGACATACCTTGAATTTTCACTAATGTTAACGAGGTGCAGATTGTCTGGAACCTCCTTTTTCTACCTGAAAACAATGTCAAAGCTGTTTGACATTTTCATCAATGACCTGGGTGATGGGACTGAGTACAACAAATCCATGCTCTTCCCAGCAGTGTCCATGGACAGCATGAGAGGCAATGGACATGCTGGAACACAGGAAAGCCCCTTTAAACTTTTTGACTGTGAAGGTGATCAAATCTCAGAACAGCTTGGCCAGATAGGTTGTGGAGCTTCCAAATATTGCTGGAGATATCCCAAATCCAGCTGGATTTGGTCCTGGGAATCCTGCTGTAGCTGATGCTGCTCTGACATGAGGCTCTGTCTGGACAATCCCCTATGGTGCCTCCCCACTGCAGACCCCTGTGATGCTGAAGTCACACGTGTCAGCATTGTTAGCACAGCCCAGGTGACACTGCCCTTGCACTGGGGTGACACCTGATCAATCCGTGCTGGACTTTGAGCCTTGGATCCTCTCCTGAGCAGCTGCAGCCTGACCAATTACTCCTTGAATTTTACTTTCTTCTAACTTGTAACAACCTGCACTGATCTTTAGTTCCTCCTTGTTGGCTTTCTATCTCCCCTTCAATTTACAGCTGTTCTGAATTCTATCCCTGTCCTCCAAACTCCACATAAGCTGCCTTAGCTTATTGCCTATCATCCACAAATCTAGCATGTTCCCTGTTTCACTCTCCAATTTGTTAATATTGAACAGTGTCTGACCCTGGGACAGTCTCATGCTCCTTTTCCATCTCCCTTGTCATCCTTGAAATGTCTCCTGATTTTATCATTGATAATTCACGTTGGACACGTTTTTAATTGTACTCTGGGGCACTGGTCTTTAATCTGCCTGCAGGTGCAGAGAAAGTTCTGCACCTGTGGGCCTCACCTCATTTCCTCATCAGTCTGTTTGAATTCAGGTGGTCACCAGCAGGATGTCCATGAGCCACATCTCTCTGAGCCATCCCATGACAATGCTCATGCCCAAGGAGAAGGGATTTCCCACTTGGAATGGGGAAAAAACAACTTCAACCCAGCTTGTTTATGTGCAAGAGTAAATCCACTTGGATTCCTGAAGGAGAATGGCTTCTGCCAGAAAAGTCAGCAAATCCCACAGCCATGGCTGAACCCAGGATACAAGTTCCCAGCTCATGAAGGAACGCTCCTGGGATGTTGATGCTGTGCACAGCTGCCTCTCCAGCTGCAGCATCTGGGGTCCCTTCCCCGCTATTGAGCCCTTTTCCAAACTCAAGACTTTGGGAGCCATAGAAAGGAGCCAGAATTTGGATACTTGGAGCACATGTGGGCACGGTATTTGAAACAACAGTTTCCTGACACACAAATCTGGAAAGTTTTATCAGAGTTATGGAATTTGGGGGATTCTCACGTGTATTGACTTCACTTTGGCCACTTAGATGTGGTGTATATTCAAGGAGGTTCCTCTCTGCTGACTTCTCTTCAGAGGCTAAAGGGAGAAAGGTCCTTGAACAGGCGTTTTGTGGCCCTTAAGCTCCTCTCTCCTCTGATTCAGCCCCTGCAAGCATCTGTCCAACTCCACTGGTAGTAAAGCAGGGGCCTCGGAATGCTAACTCAGGTATTTAAGGTCAAGCATGGCAGTACCTCCTTGAGTCCTTATCTGGTGAACTGTTGCCATTTGTTACTGTCCCTTTCACTTTAAATGATTGCTTAATGTGCCTGTTGACCTGAGAAACATAAATTTTTTTGCAAAATATATGAGCAAGCTTGTGTTTGGTCAGCTGCTTCAGCAGGAATACAGAGCTCAGATGCCAGGCCAGGCAGGAATTTTTTTTCATAATGATTAAAAGACAGCAGCTGCCCTTTCCTGGGGTAAGAGGGCTTATGTACAAGTGAGGGGAGATCCAAACAGCCTTGTCCCTTTAAGCTTTGGAAGCTGCAGGTACCACCACAGCTGTGATGAGTAGGAAGTTCATTACCAGAGAGTGGGGTGGGATGGGGAGGGGCTTCCTCTGATAGGCCAGAAAGAGATAAATCTCCATGAATTTGCTGGTAAGCCAGTGCCTTTAAGCTATCAATGTAAAAAGGATGCAGTTTAAGTAGCAGAAAGGGGGTTTTTTGGTAGAATGGGAATTAGCCAGTTTCAGCAAGGATTGTGCCCCTCCCCAACCAGGCTGAGCGTGCAAAGGCTGTGACAGAACTTAATGCTTGGAAAAATAATACTGGTGTGAATCAAGTGCTGAAGCAGTACAAGTATCCATATTTTGTCTGGAATTGCAAAAAGCCTTGTGGAAATACCAGTGATTTCTTTTTAAATTGGTGTTACAGTTCACCCGGGTTTGTACAAACAGGTAATGCCGAAATACTGTGTTACTGCCCTGGAAAAGGTGGAAAAGTCCAGTTTTGTTCCAAAGTGGAGCACATTTGTGGCAGTGCGGGCAGACCCCCGGGGCTGTCACAGCCTGGCTGCTGGCAGTGACCCCCCAGTGTCCCCTCTGCTGTGGCTGTGCCAGCCCTGGGCACCAAATGCCACCAGGTTGTACCTTCCCACACCGAGCTACAGCCACCGGCTGAGGGCTCTGGGCAGGGCCCCTCTCCCTGTGGTGAATGTGAGCTTTTCACCTGCATTTTTACATTAAACTGCAGGCTCGTAAGTCCATATGAAATATTTTCAGGTTTGCTAAAATAAATCCTGATTTGTTAAATACTGTAACGCCTTCGAGCTGCTGCTGAAGACAACTGGCAGGTATTTAACGCAACGTGTTTGAAGCCTCTTTCTTAGCTCCAGTATTTCCGTGTCTTTGGAGAAAAAACACCGGAGCACGGACGGCAGCTGGGGCTGTCCCTCACCTGGCGGGGGCTGGTGATGCCGAGGGGCTCCCCTGCCCCGGGAAGCTGCCAGGGAGGACGAGGAGGGTTCAGGCCGGGGCCGCTCCCGTCCGCTCGCAGCCGCGGCTCGGCTCGGCTGTCCCCAGCCGAACTGGAGCGGAGGCCTCGGCACGCCGAGGTAAGCCGGTGGTTTTTCCCAAGCTGAATGTTAATTAGGGGGTTGGAGGCCTCGGAACAACCCTGGGATTGTGGCTGGGGAACGGGTTCTTTGGGGAGGTGGGACGGGAAGGTTCTGGGTTTTGTTGTTTTGTCTTCCCTTGGCTGTGAGTGACTTTCAGTGCCCTGTTTAGTCAGCTGCGGCTGATTATATAAAGTAACCCCCTGGCTTTTCATATAACACAGAAAGTTTATCACCTTTTCCAGCCACTACAACACTCATTAAAGTCCCTGGAAAAACAACCACCTGCTTTTACTGTTAAAGATCTGTGTTTTGTGCGTGCTGCAGTGGGTGAAGCCCTGGGGCCTGGGGTGCTGGGAAGCGTGTCCTTACGGCAGGGCCCTTCCAGGCTGCCTGGCCGTGGACCTGGCTGAGGGAGGGGAAAAAAATCTTTTTTTTTTCTTCCCAGATGGCTCCCTCTAGTTATGTTTAAATCTCGAGGTAAAAACAGTGAGAAAAATGGAGCCGAGTTCCTCAAAGCCCTACTGTCATTGGTTTTCCACGTTAGACCTGGGAGGAAAGTAAGAGGCCTGGGCCAGTTTAACTGCTGTGGGTATTGGTGGCATTTTGTGGAAGGGCTGGAGTGAGGAGTATGATTTTTGGTGCTTTTGTTACATTCAGTGTAGTGAGGGACAGACCAGAGGCCACTTCAGACTTCTGAAGTGATGTGCTGGGTCTGAACTGCTTCCTTGAAGAGGATGCCCCTCCTCTCATGACCACTACGTTGGTGGCTAAATTCACCAGATAATTCGGGTAAATTGAATGCATCCAGTCACTCAAAACTCTTCTGGCTTCACTCAGTGCTCCTTGCAAGTACCAAGGCATATTTCTTGAGCTTTGGGTTAAAAATAAAGCCCCAGTGCTGTGTGGCAGCATGGGGGCTCTGAGGAAGTGCCCCTCAGCCTTCCCTGTGACCTCCCAACAGCTCTGCTGGCTCCCTGTGGGGAGAAAGGTGTAGGGATGGATTTGGGAACAGCTAAAGCAGAAGCAGCTGAGGCAGAGCTTCAGCTGCTCTCACCAAGACAAGAGCAGATGTTCCCAATAAAACATCGACTCCTCAGATGTGGGTGCCTGGCTGATAACACACAGCAGGAGGGCCCTGTGCTATTAGACCACAATGAAGGCTGGGGTGGATTCTCTTGTGTCTATTAAACACTTGAGTTTGGTGGAGCCCTCTAATGCATCTTCCTCCTTTACCCAGCTGCCTGCACTGTGAAACCCACAGGAACTTCGTATCTTTGAAACCTCTCCCACTCTGTCAGGCTTGGCTGAAGTTTGCATGTGGTTATTAGAGCAGAGGACAGGCAAGTGCATGTTTGATTATTCTCCATCCCCCCCCAGTGTGCTTTTTCGTGTGTGCATGTATCCTGCCGCTCCCGAATCAATTTGCTGGTCAATCCTTGGTTTAGTGTAATGTAACTGGCAGGGATGGGAACTTGGAGGCTTTCTTTTCTTTTTCTTCTCAGTTGTTTCCATCTACTGTTTTATGAATATTCCATTGCTCAATAACGGGAGGTGGAAAATGAAATCCCAAGATCATCTTTTAAAGGATGTTAATGACCATGAATGTAACCAATATAGTTAATAACAGTCCAGGCAGAGATGGAAGACCATTCCCTTCTTTTGAGTAAGGGCCAACATAGCTTTCTGATTATCCCTACTAGAGAGGGATCTGGATATTAAAGGATAAGTCATGCTAAGTAGTTCCTCCTTAGACTCCTTATTCATTTATGCTTACTGGTTCTTGTAATCTTTAAAGGTGTTGTTTAGCCTGGTTTGAATTACTTTAAACCAAAAAGTTTTAAAAGACGGCTCTTGAATCCATGGAGATGTTTGCTAAATCCTTTGATTAAAGGGATGAGGTTTTTCTTCTTTAAGCAACATTTGGTAACAAAAGTAAGAATTATTCTTAATTTGAAGTGTGAAAGGGAGGGATGAGGACTTCAGATTTCAGAAAGCTGCTCTTGGTGGAAGGGCTAGCGTGTGCTTGGTTTTCTTGTGCTTCTCTGAGTTAAACCTTGTGAGGCTCGACAGTGATGTACCATGTCACAGATCCCACCATGGAATTCTTAGAGAAAAAAAAAGAATTGTTCCCTTTCTATAAAGCAAAAACCAGTAGAAAACCCCCTTTTTTATCCCTGGAGCAACGAGAAGATAAGGAAGTACTGGGTAGAGGGAGAAACAAAGCCCTTTAGCTAAAGTGGCTGTTGCCTCCAGGTTTCTCTCGGCTCCACCTCTTTCCTTTGTCCCTGTATTCTTCAGTCTCCTCCTCCAGTCTAGCTGCCTCTTAACCTCATTAATACTTTGCTTTGATGGTCTTAAGTTCTTGACAATTTATTCCAGATGTTTGCTACTTTGAGTGAAATAGATTTCCCAAATTTCCTGTTTACTCTTAGTGTCTTTTGTCTTTTTCTTCTTTGAAAGTGTGACATTTTTTTTAACCTCTTAGCAATCCAGACATGTTAGTTCACTGTTCCACCCCCTCTTCCTCCTGGCATCTCCTAAAGTTTGTGGTGCTTTCCATAGAATGCACACTCCTTTTTTGTTGTCTTCTTGTGGGGCAATCTTGATCTTTTTCACCTTCCCTGATTCTGCACACATGAAAGTCTGACTCAAAGGTTTTTTAGGTGTGTTTGGTGTTGCTTTTTTTTCCTATGGGTGCACACCCAGAGGAGAGCAAGAAAATTATGGAGAGAAAAAATTAAAAAATCATACTTTTTGACAGGCTCCAGACCAAATGTCCTTCAAACGTGGGTCTTGCTTGTTCCTTCAGGTGCTTTCCATGAATTATGTGGAGAGCTTTGAGCAGACAGAGCGGGCTGGTATCTGCTCCTTGAGCTGCTCAAGGTGTAGAGGTTGTGGCTGCTGTTAACAGGGTTGGCACAATTCCCTACACCAGGAGTGCAGTTGGAGCAGCACAACCGACCTGGGAACGGCTGTGCTCTTGGAAGTTCCCATTATAGCAATAAAAATGTGTCCGTTTTAAAGTGGCTGTATGGCTTTAATTATTCTCTTGTTTTCTTTAAAAATAAAACCAAAAACAAAACAAACCTTTAAGTGAACCAGGTTTTCAAGTACAAAAGCTGTGCCTAGACCAGGCCTTAGGCCTCAGTCTTGCAGACACTTTCACAGGTGCTTAACTTTACCATTATGAGTAATCCTATTGATTTTCAACGGCACTGCTCAGGCAATAAAGAGTGGATTTGTATGATCTGGGGCTTACCATGGGGTATATCAGAAATCACTCTTC
Organism: Machaerirhynchus nigripectus; assembly: GCA_013397975.1. Classification (NCBI taxonomy): domain Eukaryota; kingdom Metazoa; phylum Chordata; class Aves; order Passeriformes; family Dicruridae; genus Machaerirhynchus; species Machaerirhynchus nigripectus. The sequence goes on along the minus strand of VZRQ01007461.1, from coordinate 521,712 downwards.
TGAAATTAATGATTACATGGGTGTAAGAGGAGTGTCCAGCCCAGGATTTAGTTAAAATTAATAGGACTTTTGCTTGTAGGCTTTCTTTGAAGTATTTAGCTGTCTTGTCTGCTCCTTTGAGTGCTGTATCTCAAAGGCCAATCATTTTTTGACTTTTGTTATCATGACCTTCAGAAAAAACATTCAGGTAGTACTTGGTGTACTGTGACTTTCTATCTCTTGGCCAATTGTAACTTTCCGTGGAGGCCCTTCCAAGCGTCAGTGCCTTTACAATGTCATTTTTGTGGTGTCTGACACTGGCTGAGCTCACTCTGCACGTTTCCAGCCTCTGGATCTCTCTTTTCCATCCAGTTACCTGTTTTCATGAAACTTGTGGCAACATGACAGCTCTGAAACTCCTGTCTCGCTCTCAAATTGGGCTGAAAGCAACCAACTCATTCAAAAGTTATTAGAGATGCATGCTCATGCACACCATGATCATATATATGCAGTATTTTTGAAGGAAGTCAGGCAGAAAAAATAAAAAGTGATTTGATTAGGGATAGATGCATTATAATGTTTCATGAGCTTGAAAAAAAAGACTTTTCTGTATGGCTGGTCTTACAAATATGCTTTACCCCAATTTATCTCTTACCTCTCTTAACAAAAACAGGCAAAAAGCTACTATTTATGCAAAATATTAGGGAAAAGCTCTTCCCCCAGAGGGTGCTGGGGCACTGAACAGGCTCCCAGGGAATGGGCACGGCCCCAAGGCTGCCAGAGCTGCAGGAGCCTTTGGACACGGCTCCCAGGGATGCATCGGTGGGATTGTTGGGGTGTCTGGGCAGGGCCAGGAGCTGGGCTTGATGATCTTTGTGAGTCCCTTCCAGCTCAGGACATTCAATGTTTCTATGAAATAGATATGGACAAGCCTTTTTGGAAGCCACAGAAGGAAAATTCCCCTTTTCAGTGTTTCAACAGTATAAATGTAAGCTTGGCACCAGGGGCTGAGAGGTCTGTGCCAGTTGCCGACACGGTGGGTGAGTCATTTCTGCTCAGGTGTTTGCTGGAGAAGGAAGTCTTTGAGTTCTTGGAGAAATACTTGGGGGAAACAGCCCTGTTGTGTTAAAGCAGCAGGAATCTGACATCCCAGCCAGCTTTGTCCCTGCTGCCTGTGCAGCAAATCACCAAAGGGAACAGGGATTTGACTCAATCCAGCCTGTTTTCCCCTTTAAAAGGGCAGTTTTAATTTACAGAGTTTCAAAATAGGAAAAGAAAAACAACAAAAAGCCCCCAGGTACTGAGATCAGGAAGAGAACATCCAGCTTCAGCTGGAGCCTGCAGAGAAGGAATGTTCAGGGTGAGGGGGTTTATTCTGCACCTTGTGCTGCACAGCACTGAGCGCTGCAACCCCAGCTCCCAACCTGTGAGTGTTGTTCATGCAGCAGTTGTGCAGGGAATGCCACAGCTTTGCCTGGCAAGGACCTAAGCTGCAAATTTTGCAGAAATTGTGGCAAATTTCCGTTGAGCTCAGTTGGAGCAGGTCAGCCCAGACTTGGCTGGATGGTGCTCTCTGGCACTGTGGGGTGCACTGAGGAGCCAGGGGTGGGGATGAGCAGGACACCAGGTGAAGACCGATTCCCAAATTCTGTCACTGACTCAATAAACTCTTGAAGAAGTTGCTTTTGCACATGCCCATCTGATTGTCTTTGGAATAATTGTGGCACTTTGTCAGGGTTCTTGGCACTGTGCGAGTGGCTGCTTTGCAGCAGTCTTTAAGACCCCCAGGAATTACCAGGTACATGATGATAATTTGCATATCCATTATTGTTTCCTGGCCTGTGTGGAACTGCCTCATCCAAGTCCTATCTGCAAGTTAAGTTAACAGGACAAATGTCAAAAATTCAAGATCCAAAGGTGCTGCTGCTTCTTTCCTGCTGTTCAACAGTGTTTGCTGCCAGTGTCATCGTTCTGCCTCTCTTTTGGGGAGATCTGTGGGGCTTTGGAAGGGGATAAAGGTTACAGCTGGTTTTTCTCCCTCCTTTAGCTTGTAAGACCAGACTCCTGGGTGCTACCAGGAATCTTGCACCTTCCCCAGGGAGAAGGATGGGATTTCTAGGTCTTGGACAGCCCCAGGGGCTGCTGCAACTGCCCTTACTCCTTCTAAGTATTGTTCTTGGGGCACTGCCACTGCTACTGCCAGGACTTGAGGCTCTGGCTCAGCCCCTGCTGGTGATGTTGCTGGCTCAGATGCCTTTTTTTGCAGCTCTCTGGTCAGACAGTTGTTAGCTGCAAATCTGAGGAAGATTGGTCACTTCTTGCCTTAATTTCTTTTCTCCTCTTCATTTGCTCTTCACCATTTTGTAGATGAGTATAAACGAAGACACACTGTGTAGAAATAATGTTTATTTTGGGAATGGTCCACAAGCTATTCTCTCAGTCATAGCCTTTGGTTAGATTAGGACTGAACAGTGTGTCCGTGTGAGGCCAAACCAATGAATTTGGGTTTGAAGGCAGCAACATCCTGTGAGAAGACCTGGTGAAACTGGAGGTTGGGGTAGAAAAATGTCTTTACTGGGCTGTTGGAGGTGTGCAACTGTTCTAGGATTTTGCTGTTAGCCTAAAAAATAATTAATTCCTTTTCCATCTCAAAGATGCCCCTCAGGTCCTGCCTGTAAGGAATAAGATCAGCCAACGTTCTCCACACAGGACCTTCCTCTGTCCTATGTCATTTGGCAAAACAACACAGTAGAATCTTCAGTGTTGGTTACAAAATACTCATAATGGGCATTGAAACACACTGAATTTGCTAATATGTCTCTTCATAACTTTCATGTCTAGAAGCCCCAGCTGAGATCAGGGCCTTGTTGTGTGAGATATTATGCAAATACATATTTTGTACAAACAGGATGATGAAATCACATGGAAAACTTTTATAATCAAAGCAGAAAAAGAGCAACAGGGGAAAGAAAAAAAACCACATGGAGTTGCTTCTTCAGGGTCATGTGGTGGGCCACTGGCAAAGGCAGAACAGCAGTGGGTCTCCTGGGTTCCAGGCTGGTCCTTATCCACCAGGGCATCCTGTCTCTTCCAAACCATCCCTGTGCCTTCCCAGTGCTCCTTTAAACTCTGTTGCAGAGCTTCAGGACTGAGGGGGTTCAGCTAATTCAATTTACCCTTCGTTTGTCAATCTGCTCCCCTCCCCAGCGCCCTGTGGCTGCTCTGTGCTGCTGGGAACTGAGCTGGGCTTGTTTGGTTTCCAGAGAGGAAACGGAGCAGAGCTGGGATGCTGCACTGAACCATGGAGATGCCATCCCAAGAGCAACTTGTGGTCACAAGCCAGGCTACCTGGGTTTAAATTGTGTCCAACTGCTTGAGCCAGGCAACTAAATACTTCTGAAACTTATTAAATTAACCAGTTAGACCAAGGCAATATACAAGGTACACAGGCCAAAGAAAGCATTGTGGGTGTAACCTTTTGAAGGAGAATTATAGTTGCTGCTGATCACGCTGTTACAGTAAATGTGGTGTCAGTGTTTCCATATTGGTCTCTTTTTTTCTTTTCTTTTTTTTTTTTCCCTTTTTTTCCCTGTGTGAAAAGGTTTGCACCTCATGAAAAGGTTTTCATGTGCTGTGAAATGCAACGTGAAACCACTGGATCTTTGTTACCCAAAGAACCTGATCTTTGTTACCCAAAGAATCTGCACAGTTTATGCAGGGAAGGAGCAGCCTTTAAAACTGGGATTTGAACCTGATGCCAAACACCCAAAAGTTTGGGGGAGTTCAGCTCGCACTGGATTCTCCCCGTTGTGAAAAGTATTCCCCTTGGTTGTTGTTTAGCACCGGAGGGGTGACAAATCCATGGGTCAGGTACTGCTGTGTGGTTCAGCTCTGGGGACACAGACAGCTTTGCTGTGTTTGGGATTTGTCTCGGTGTGGGGTGGCTGGGGTGAGGGCAGGGTGCTGCTGCATCCCCACAAAGGGCTCTGTTACTGGGCAGGCTCTGTCAGCCCACACAGACGTGCTGCACTTGATTAATCACCTTCATTATGGTCGTATTCTCACCCAGCCAGGAGCAGGGCACTGTGCACAACCAGCCTCCCTTTGTTTCCCTGGAACTGCCAACCTGTTTCCCAAGACCACACCTCCTTTCTAATTTGAGTGACAAAATTAGAGAAAAACTGGTTTGCATCTTGCTCTTCCATCCGCCTGGGCATGTTTGGGAATCCCTAAGAATGACTGAAATCAGTGGTTTAAGCTATTTTCTTTTTTTTTATTACACACCTCCCACAATAACTCTGAAGTAGCTTCATAATGGAAATGCTGACACGACTTGATCGCCTCAGCGCTGGGAGTGTGTTCCACCTTCTATTGTTTGCCTTGGCCTCTGTAAATTGTGTATTGCCTCAGTTTAATTGGTTAATTCAATAAACTTCTGCAGTGCTGTATCAGTTGCCAGGCTTAGCTTTTATCCACCAGGCTGATGAAGAAAGTATAAGTTTCAAAAGCTTTCCTGTATGAAGTTAATCAAATAAAAGGTATCTCCTACTGTACTTGGCATGTATGTCTTGGAAAGATGGCTTGAATTGTCACATTTTTATAATTAAAACATTTAACAAAACCTTCTAAAAATCTTTGTGTAGCTTTTAAAAGGGGACTTTTTCACTTAAGGCTGTGCAATGCTTCAGCAGCCACATCTGAATGATATCTTAGGCCAAAAATGGTATTTTAGATGGACTCTTGGGACTGCAGAGAGGGGAGAAAAGTGGGGAAAACATAACAAAAATGATCTAAAGGTATTATGGAATGGAAGTCTTGCAATCCAGCCATGTGTGAGGCTTGGGTGACCTGCACTGATTTTCTGGTTCTGGCTGAAGCTCCTCACAGCCACGAGCAGATCCTTTAACGCCTCTCTGCTTTGTTCCCTGTTTTTCCCATTTGGAGAGTCTCAATTCCAGTTTTGAGGTTTGGGGCTCACATGCTTCAATGGGGCTTTTTCTTTCCTGAGCTGGAGTAACGAGGAGTCTGAAAGCGCCGAACCTTCACGGTGGGTGCAGCAAACCTGCTCCAGGCCATGCAGAGAGCCCTGCAGAGGCCCCATGTGAGGGAGTGTTTATCTGTGCTCAGCACAGCCACAGAGCCCAACGCACGTGTAACACGAGCCCATCTTTATCTATTTTAATCCACAGCTCGAGCATCCCAAGATTTAGGGGTATTCATCTATCAAGAGTGATTTAGATATACTTGATCATGCCTCAGGGCAGGGGGACAGCCTAGGTTACTTCTTGATATCCCTTCCAGCCCTGGTTTTTCATGACTCTATTAGATCTGACAACAACAGGATCGTATGCTTTGTTGCAAAGGCTTCGTCCATTAATTAGTACTTTGTGGTGCACATCTCCTCTTCCCTTGAGGAGCTCTAAGAGGTTGACAAGTGCTAATTAAGTCCTACAAGAACTGGTGTGTTGGGTAATTATTATTTTACAGGTAGAGAATCTGAGGTGCAAATGTAACCCACAGGAAGTTTTGGGACAGAATCTCACTTCGATGCTTAGCATTTTAGCTGCTTAAAATTCTGGCTGGGCTGTGCCTCTGGGCTGTTGTCAATGGAGGATAAGGTGGTGTTTCCCTCCTCCTGCCCACATCTGAGCCAGTCAAGGCTGTAATGGGCTCACCAGCCACATTTGGGCTGCATCAGCATCAGAGGGGCACTGCCGGTAAAATGAATCTGGCCTGCGTGCCAAAAATAAGTTTATTTTTTCTCTATTTCATGCTTCCTGGACTTGCAGAATTACAGTGACTTTAAAGGGGAGCTGCCCCGGAGTCCTGAATCAGGCCTCTTGTATGGAGAGGGAGGTAACCTCTTGCAGTCCACGCCATTTGAGTGTAATTTTCTATCAAACATTTGCCAGTGTAATTAGTCTGCTTCAGAGTTCTCCGGTGTGGAGTGACGCGGCCAAGTGGCATTTGAGAACACTTGAAGAGGAAACCGGTTAATTAGTTTAGCTCTGGGTCAGCAGCACCTCAGGAGCCAGACGGGGTCTCTATCTGGGTTGCTGGTGTTTAAAGTTCTCTGCTCAGTCAGCAGTGCCTGGCTAGAGGAGGGTCTCTGGTGTGGATGCTGAGGTGTGGCTGGAACAGTTTCTTTTGTCCTGCAGCAGGGTCATCAGCCATTTCTGTGTTTCCATCTGGGATATTCTATCCCTAAGAGAGACATCACGTGCTGGTTTTTCCATGCTGCTTTTCCTGTATCTTCTGCATCCCACAACACCTGTTTGCAAGGTTGGGCTTTGTGTAGAATTCCAGGAAAACTCACTGATTCCGGAAATGATGTTTAGTGTCCTAATCAAATTCTGTCCTGAAGACTCGTTGATTCCACTGACTTGGGTCTGTGAAGTCTGTGCACAGGGATCTGAGCTTGATCAGCTGTGGATTCTGATGAAGCGAATTCCATTCCACCACACCAGTCCTCAAACATCCCATTTGTAAATTATCCCCCTGAATTTCCACCTTAGGTCTGCACTCACAATTAAAGATCAATTTTTCGAGAGCCCTTCCTGGCTCCACCTGAAACACACATTTAGTGTTGGCAAACCAGGAATGCAGACCTGAGAGTACAAATTCCAGCGTGGTAGCAAATTTGTCCTTGATGTGCTGCAGAGGGGCTGGTTAGACAAGTTAAACTCCAATTAGCAGCTTTCGTGTGATGGAAATTGTTGTCTTGTTGCCTCTGTCCGGCCCTGTCACGCTGCTGCACACCAATTCCCTCCGCTCCTCCAGGGTGTGGTCTCCATTAACGTTTGCACGCTGTAATTTGTGGTGCTGCTCAGTTTAACAGGACCACATTTGCCAGTCCAAGCCGTGTCTCAGTGAGAGGGTGAGGTGCCTGTTGTACCCAGGAGGGGTTTTCCCATTCACACACAGTCTCTGGTAATCCCGCAAGCCAGGGTGTGATGCAGCTCAGCATGGAGCACAGCCTGGGAGGGAATGGGCTGGTTTATCAGGAGAGCGGGAGGAAGTGGTGGGAATGTGCCCCAGAGATGTTTCTGCCTCGTTTGTTCTCCCTGATGAAGGGGTTTTCTTGACTAGGACTAAAGAGTTGGGCTTTGCAAGTAATCTCATCCCAAACTGTGGTGGACGGGCAGGTGTTCCCTGTGCTGTGCTCTTGCCAGAGCAATTCCACCATGGCTGGACAGATCATACCCACAGTGCTGCACAGTCCCTGTGCAGCGCCTGTTTTTTGGGAATTCTGCCACAGGGTTGTAAACCTTAAAGAAACCGTTCATGCAGTTCTGAACATCTCTCCCTGCATTGGCTGTTTCAGGGATGGGGCTCCTTTCTTCTCATAGGTGGCACTGCAGAATGCAGAAAGGAGACAGGCATGTCCCAGCTCTTTCCAAGGAAGCAATCCCAACCTGTTCTGCTGGAGAGGCAGTGGCCAGGTGCAGAGGGACAGAGAAGCATTGGGAGCAAGTAACACCCCTTGTTTTTCCCATGATTACAGGCCAAAAAGGCTTGTGAATGGACATTAGCAATGAATCCTCCCCCATCTCCACTCATTGTGGGCCACACCTCCTCAGACCTGTCCCACTCTGTTGTGTCCAGACCTGGAGCCTATTCCCACCAGGAGAGGCTGCATTTTATGGCTGTGCAGGAGGATGGGACCACTAAGGGAAGGTTCAGTATTCAAGGGCTGCAGTTGAGAGCCCAGCTGAGCAGACTGGCCAGTCCCCAGCTGCTAGGAGAGCAAATCGGTGAGCAGAAATGTCCCTGAGCGTTGCCAGAATGGCCAATGGATCCGTGTCCATGTCCTAGCAGAGCTGGGCATTTCAGCCTGAGCATTCATGTGAAATCAGAGGTGAAGGACTGGCAGGGGACAGCAGCAAACCAGTCCAGGGGCTGTTAAACACCCCCTCTCACTGAGCCAACCCCTCTGAGTACGTCCCTGTGCATCTGGCAGGTAATTAGCTGGATCTCTGGTGGAAGAATCAGTGAAGGGATCCCTCTTGCCACATCTCCTTGTAAAGTGACTACTCTAATTTTTGTGACATCCAGCTGGAGGGGCTCTGTATCTGTCATTACAGACCATTAAACTCCTTCAGATCCATCTATATATTTTAAGTAGTTTCTGACCTCTGGGTGACAGTGGCTGAGGGGGATCTGGGTTTTTAAATTTTTTTTTAAGGAATTTTTTTTGATTGAATGAGTCAAAAAGTTTTTGGCTAAGGAGGCTGCATGTTCACGAGCTCCTGTCCCAGCAGGCTGGGCATGGGCAAAATCTGCCTTCTGCAGCAGCTTTGTATTTCCCAGAATACAACAAAACCTGTCGGATTGTCCCTGATCTTACCAGCAAATGGGACAGTTTTGTCTCCAGCAAGAATTCCTCTGGTTTCTTAATTACAGTAGTCTTGACACTGGTAGGCACAAATTTTCCTGGAAGAGGCAGTAAGGAGTTGAAATGCTGCAGGGAATAAACAGGCGGAGCAGTCTGCTCCAAAAAGCTGCAAGGAAAATGTTTCTTAAGAAGATTCTGGAGGGATGGTGATAGTAGTGAAGGGACCAGAAAGGGGAACTGGTTCATGTTGAATAAAATGCTGTTTGACTCAATACATAATGCTTCCTTTCATTAAAGTGCCTGCAGTATTTTCTTGTTAATTGAAATTAATTTATTAATTTCAGTTTGAAAATGTGTAAGCACTTTCAGGCTGATGACTTTTATTTTTTCAGCTGAAGCGACAAATCCAACATAAATTTGCAATGTTTTTATTGACCCAAATATGCCTGTTTTCTTTGGGCTGGGATAAAAGTTTGAGCTGAGAAATTCTGCCTGCTTCTGATCTGGACAACACCTTCTGCCTAAGGATGCTTTCATTTATGAATAAAGGGATAAATAAGGGGAATCAAAGCCCAAGGAGGCAGTAGGTGCTCTGTGAGGGCTGAGGATTTCAGACAAAGAAAGAAAAACTGAAAGGAATGGGCATTGCAGATATGTTGGACGAAGTTTTCTGTCCCTGTGTAAGGTGTTGTTATGATTTCTGTGACGCTCCTGTATCCCGAAGGGTCTGTAACAGTGGTGAGATTCTGTAAATTATCTGAGCTAGAGATTTGCACAAATAATAGTGTCCATTTAGAAATGTGTGGGGCAGCAGAGGAGTAGGAGACCTGACCACTCCAAACCACCATTTCCAGGCCATCTTCATCCTTCACCTTCTAACCAGTGGTGGGAATGATGTCCCAGTTGCTCATTAACCATCCTTCAACCCCCAAAATAGTTCCCAGCCTATTTTCTTTTTGGCTAAAATAAAGGGTCCTTTTATCCCTTTGTACAACCAGGGATGAAAAGGTGAAGTTTTTTTTAGTTGTTTTCAATAACAACAATATTTTCTTCTTGCAGAAGGACAATAGGAAAAGTTTACAACACTAATTGTCAGTGGAAGCAATTTTCTAAAAGGGGGATCTGGGCTCAGCTGTTTAAATGTTTACTTGCTGGTGCTTGATTAAAAGCTAATTAGAGAAGTATGATTTTATGTAGTTTCTAAATCTGTGAAATCTGGTGTCACTCAAGGATTGAGCTTGTAATTATATACCATGTGTGGGAAGAGTCCTATTGACAGTCCTCACTGATGTCCAAAGAAACAGCTGGAGTCAGTGTAAACATGGGACTCAGTGGAAAGGATAACTCACTGGGGGCCTGTAGAATTTTCCTCTAATACATATTAAAATTTTATATTACAAGTATGGTGTATTCATATATCATATTTGTAAGCTGCTATATAAACAAGTCTATAAATATATATTACCTATTTATTAATTTGATTTAATAAATGAAACTAATGAGCTGAAACTTGAATTCCTGCTTCCTGAACTACTTTTTCTCTGTTAGAAATCTGGAGGCTTTGGGGTTTCTTCTGAGAGAGGCAGAACATTTTTCTGGAAGGTGTTCAGAACTCTAATTGAGATAACCAAATAAAAGCTGGATTATCAAAAGCATGTGCCGTGTTTAGTATTTAATAACGCTGAGACTTGTGGGGTGTCCAGCTGCAAACCCAGCTCCAGAGATCCAGCTCTGGTGCCATCCTGAGTACGTGCAGGGAAGCGCCTTTCCCAAGGGCTCTCCCTGGAAGCTGTGGTTTGGAGCTGCTCTGCTCGAAGAAATCGTGTTGTAAAGCCCCGGCAGTGACTGAATGTGCATTTCTGCTGCGCTCTGAGACACTTCCTCCAGTTTGGAAATCTTCCACTAAGCCCCTAAAGGCAGGGAATAAAAAAGAAGGTAAAAATCAGTTCATGCAGGATGGAAAGGGAAGGACGGAGGAAATATTATTCTGTAGGAATTAAGAATGCACCGACCTTGTACAAATCCAGAGCAGAACAGTTTGCCAGTGACTACCTAGTTTGGGAGAGCGATGGTATAATCACCAAACCCATTTTGAAACACATTTCTAAATAAAAAAGCGTTTTGTGCAGTTGCAGTAATTACTGGTTGCTCTCTTGCAATAGCCTGCAGAAAAGTAACTCATGCGTTTGACAGCAAACATGAATATGCTTGTAAAAGTGAGGGGAATTGTTAGGCTTGTGCGAGCTTGAGCTCTTAGGAACAGTCCAGGAAGCTGAACACAGCAGCAAGTCACGACTTAGGGCCTCAACTGAAGTTGAGGGGAGTTTGTTGGGATTAAATCCTACTGATGCCTTAGGTTTTAACTTTTATATTTTTCAAATCCTGCACTGCCTCGTGTGTAACTGCAGTTCCGTGTGGCCTGTCAGCTCCTGGTCTCTCATGCTGGTCAGACACAACCAACCCTCTCTAGGTTTGCTCTCCAAAGACACCTCGATTGTCCCAGGCCCCAAAATGTGTAAACTAAAGCCTTGAGAGGAAGGGCAAACTTGGGGTAATGACATCATTAACTGAAGTAATAATTGGAGAATTAACCCTGATATGCAAATGGACCAAACTTATAAAAGTGTGAAGATCCCATGACCCAGGGTCCACCGTGGGTGGAGGCTTTTGACTGCCCAGGGTGTACCTTTGAAGGCCTTTCAAATAAATACCCACTTTTATTCTCTTATTTTTGTCCTGTTTCTGTTCTCAGGTAACCACTTTGAGGCATCACTATGGACAGAGGGAAGGCCCAGCTCATTTCCAACCTCCCCAGTGCATGTGCACATTACAGGGGCACACCTGAGTACAAATCCAGAGCGAGCACATTTGTTTTGATGGATAAGGATGTTTTGAAGGATAAGGACAATTGTCCCAGCACTGCAGCAGTGGTTCTTAGAAAAACTGGACCTTGCTGTAGAAGATGGTTATTTGAGGTTGTTGTCCACACCTCTGGATTGGGTTTGCCTCTAACTTGCATGAGGGCAACTTCTGTCCCATCCCTGGAGTTCCTGTAAGAGGAAACATGATTTATTCATGAGGGTAAAAAGGGAGGATTGTGACAAATCATGCAAATACTGAAAATTTTAAAAAAGCAAACAAAAAGGTGATTCAGTTTGCTTCTCTCTTTGCATGTGCTTACCCTGATTATTCCATCCAGTGAATTTGCAGGCATGAATTTTCAGGAGTATTTACTGGAAAGGCTCACAAGGAAATATGGCAAAGCTTGCATGGGGAGTGAATTAATTTCAAGAAGCTCTGTGTGTTGCTGATTCTCTTTTATACACCTGAGCAAGGGACAGAGACACAATCACGTGACCCCCCAAAGTTTCTACTTTGGCAATTTGAATATTTTAGATTTTGTTTGGACATTTAGAAGTTACAAATAGCAAACATCAGTTTACAAATTCTTCCTGTACTGCGGAAAAATTCCTCAAATGTAACAGGGGGAAAAAAGCCCTACTGCTCTGCTGGAAGTCTGTCCACCCAAGGGGAAGATAACGTGCTGACTTGTTGAAGATGAGGTGCATGGAGTCTACTGAGAAATTCAATTCATGCTGTAGAAATTAAACATCTGATCTCTATCCATTTTTCTTTTGCATCACAGAGTACAGCTCAAATAGTCAAAACTTCTAGTTAATAGTCAATTTCAAATTTTCTATTTACAGGATGAGCGTTCTACTCCGGTTTTGGAGGAACAAGTAAGTTTTGCATGTATTTACAGAGACCTGAGCTCTGCTGCCTGTTGGATCTACCCATGTGGATAGAGAAGGACAGTGGGAGTGGTAAATGAACTCTTTTCTCCCTAGAAGGGCTGAACAAAATCCTTTAGGAGCAGGATTTTCATCTCCTCTGTGTTTGTGCTCTCTAATGTTATTTCTAGCTGCTTCCTGCACTGTGTAGGATTGCTCAGTCCCTGGCATTACCTCAGTTATGAATATGACAATTTCCTGATAGATTGTTTATCAAAGAAAATATTATGTCAATAATGTCTAAAAGCTGTAGCAACCCTGCTCCCAGCCCCGAGATGTAAATACTCTGTTATCTCATGGCACAGCCTTAAATGACGCCACACATCTTGAAATAACATGTTCCAATGTGTCAGAGGAAGAGATTGTTAAAGCCTTTGCCTTATATTACCTGCCTGCTAGCAAATGGGTGGTGAGAGACCCAGAGTTTAATTTTTCTTTTTTTTTTTTTTGCTGTCTATTAGGCAGATCATGCAACTATCTAAACACAATTCTGGAAAACCTGTTTGCTGGCTTACTCACAGCCCCAAATGGCTTTGAGTTGCAAGAGTGTGGTGCCTAACCCTTCAGGGGAAAAGAAAAACAGAGCAAACCCAACCCAGTGCACCTTCTAGAACAACATCTTCAGAATTTGTGAAGACTGGGGGGGAGGAGGGAAGGGAAAAATGGCCTGTGTGTGAAACCACGAATTATATTATGTCTGCCAAACCCCTTTGAGAATTGGACCAACTGTCGGTTCAAATGATTTGTGCTTATCCAAACTTTACTCATCAAAGGTTTTTATGAGTTCACTTTGGCAATGGCTGTGTTTTTCCATGTGGTGAAATCATACACCTGGAAAACATGCAGCCAAAATGGTGTGGAGCCTGAATAACTCTCCTTGTTCTCCAAATGCTCTTGAGTTTTAAGCATCATGGTAGTTAAAGTGTTTGTGGTCCTATAAAATTTGTACAACTTTACAGTAAACCTGACTCTTGCATAACCCCCTTGGCCAGATGATTGGCAGCTTGGTTGTGATCTTGTAGCACAAAAGGGAACAAATATTGGGCTTTAGTTTTTACTGTACAGAGGGAAGAAAGCTGAAAATCTTTACCTTGGTACAAGCTGTGCATGGTGGCATGGAAAACATCCTGCAAAGAGGCAGCCTAGGAATAATCCTGTTTTGTGGTGTGCTCCACTAACAGTGTACAGAGCCCTATCCAAAACCAGTCCTGGGGTGGACAACAGCCACCAAGATGATGGCACTTCCCAGAAGTGATGGGGAGAGGCTGATGGAAGATACCAGCAAAAAAGCCAAGAGAAAGGGAATGTCAACAGCAACTTGATCTTGACCTTGAAGTCACCTTAACCAGCCTGTCTGTTGTTTCTCACAGCCTGCAGCAAAGCCAGTTATGTTGCCCTTCTCATTTGCAAGTTGGGCCCTCCTGGGACTTGTTTCGAGGCCAGCCTGCCTTTCCCGTGGGCAGAAGGGAGCTGCAGAGGAGTGGTGAGAAGCGGGAATGGTGGGATTGTTGTGGGTTGGCTTCTGTGCCTCGTGCCTGTGCTGGGTCCAGACGTGGTTCAGGAGAACACCAGGCTGTAGGACTGGCAGCAGAGGGAAGATCTCTGACCTGTGATTGAGCAAAGGTTCTAGGATCGTGGTGGAATTGGAAACCCCAGGGTTAATCCCATGGGTATTCTGGGCATTGGGGAGGGTCTCTGAGCATGGATGAAGATGTGCAACATTTTCTGTTTAGCTGGAGGGCGTTCTTCCCCTGCAGTGTAATGGGTTTTTTCCCAGCTGTCGTTAAACTGGAGTTGTCTAGGAAAAAGGGCACAGCATAATTCTCAAATGGCATCATGAAACAAAAGATACATTCAAGTAGTGTAACAAAACTGGTGAAGTTGCAAAGAATTCCGGCTACAGTGAGCATCATTTTCTCGCCTGCAATGCCCAGTCACTTGTCTTTCTGTTTACACAACAAAATAGCCTGAAGAGAGTTAATATGTTTAGAAAACGGCACTTGCGTGTTTTTCTAAAGGGAGAGGAAACTCAGCAAATTGATGTGACTCAACAAATTGAGGATACAGAGCCGACCACAGCTCTGATTAGGCCATGTGCAGATTGGTTTGAAGGGCGCTGGCCTCTGGCCAGGGAGCTCCTTCTCCCTTGCAGGGAGCACAGGACACTGAGCTGATGCCTCTGTGCTTTGACTGAGGGATGGTGATCCCAGGCGTGGAGCCTCCACCACACCAGCACTGCAGAGCTCTGCCACAGGGGCCTTGGAAATGGCAGGGATTAAAAATAATAGGGGCGGCCTGCAATGGAATTTAAAAGAATGTGAATGGCTTAATGCAAAAGCCATGAATAATGGTGCCTAAAACACCTGACCTTTTAGTTCACTTCCCAGCAGTGAACCTGGGCACAAACCTGGGCTCCTCCTGCCTGCTGCAATATAAAGGTCTTTGTTCTTGCCTTTATATAACAAGACCCCACCTAATATCTAGGCAGCCTTGTGTGTGTTTTACGCACACATCTAATTTAGATGTTAAATATTGCTCCCAAACTCACACGTACACCAAAAGAACCGTGTATAGTCAAACTGGTTTGAAATCCATAAAGAAGCGGTGCTTGGGAAGGGTTGAAAGCTGAAGAATTAAAGAGCATTCCTTTTAATTTAGTGGCCTTGGAATATGTGAGGAGGACAAAAGAATGAGCCTGGTGGCTCACTGGGGTCTTGTTTCCTCTGTTGACCAGAGGTGGGTGGAGCAGGATGGTGAGGCTGTCCCCAAGCCTTGGAAAGAAGATCTTTGGAGTTTAACTCTAGGACAGAGTTGTTGGATTCACTGCCCAGGCTGTTTTTGCCATTTCAAATCCATATTAGTGCTTCTTCGCCTTAAGCTTTAACCTCACAGGCCCGAGGAAACCCTTCCTTGAAGGTTCTCACTGCTGTTGAGGTGTGGGACCCCTCCTGTGGTGTCCTGAGGCCATGGTGCATTTGGGAGGGTCTGGGGTCCCAGGGATGATCCAGGGGAAGGGTAGGAACAGATGTCAATTACCAAGGAATCTCAACAAGGCCAAAACACACGAGGGATGTTCATGAATATCAGTGTTGGACTGATGATTTTTTATCCTTTTTTCTTGGTGTCTCCCATTGTATTAGGGCAGGAATCCACAAAGAAAACCCCAAAGGCCCAGCCCTGAGGAGCCTGCAGACAAAGCTGAACAGTTCGCACATGAGCTGCCCTGCAGCAGAGGGGAGGGGAAGTTGCTTTTCATTTTGTGATGAGTTGTTAACTGGGAGTCACTTTGCCATGTGCTTGTGGGAAAGCCCAAGGAGGAGGCTTTGAGTACAGCCCATGGAGTTCCCACTGCTCCCCCTCCAAACCAGTGTTCGGCGTGGAAAGCTGATCCTGCTGTGAAAGCACCACATGTTGGAAGTCTGCCACACTTTGTGGGGAATTCTGAGGAGAAATTCTCAGTCTGTGCCCTCATGTCCCTCTGCACTGCGGGGGCAGCCAGTGCTTCCCTACCACATGGGGTGTTTGTAGGGATTATTACCATTATTATTTTTATCATAATTATTATTTCCTAGGTGTTTGGGATGCTGGAGTGGTGGGACAACCAGCCTTGGGTGATGGGTACAGTGGGTAAGGGGCGTTCTTCCCCAGTGAGCAGAGGTTTCTCTGCAGGCTGTGGGGATGTTCAGAATTACAAACTCTGCAGCTGTGGCCACCCCTAGGCTGGTTTAGCTCCTGGCTGCAGTTGTGCCCTGTTCCTCTCCTCCACATCCCCTCGCTGCCCAGCCAATTTCCCACAGAGGATTTCCCAGAGGCTGCAGAAAAGTTACTCCGCAGCCTCAGTTCTCAGGTGCCCATTAGAGATATGTTAAATACATAAATTAAAAACATCCTCCCTGCTCCTGTCCTCCCCCACGTTGTCTGGAGCACCCATCACATGACCTCCTGCTCGCTGGGGCTGATGCAAGGATAGGGATTACTGCTGCTTGCAGGAATTGCATGGCAGCTCCAGCCATGTATTATAATTTTGTGCCGGTCGGCGCCAACACAGTAATCTCTGTGATAGCCTTAGGAGCAGCTTTGCCATGAGATCTTAGGAATGATATGTTGTCTCCCTGTGAAAGTGCTGAATTAAACAAGTATTTGCAAATTTTCATGACCGTGAAATTCCATTCCCCCCCCCAACAAAACCGGGGAACTTTTTTGAATCTGTGGAACTGACAGACATAGAGGAATCTTGTGGTTAAAGAGTGACTCTGCCCTTCTAAAATATCCTGCCCTCTGTTACTTTTTTTTCTTTGGGAGTGATAATATTTCTAAAAATTCCATCATTATGGTTCAATATGTTCTGAGGGGAAAGACTCTGTAAATTTTTGTTATGAACTCAGGAATTTTGCTGTATAGCTTTCCAGAAGTGAGCAACTGCCCCATGTTTTATTGAGTGAAGGAAGTGAATTTTATTAATTTATTAATTATTTATATTTAAAGTTGTTAACTTTGTGACTTTGATGTCACCCAAATTATCAAGTTCCTTCTATTAACACATGATAATTTATACCTGTATTGATAGACAATTATAAATGCAACTGCACTGTATCATATGATCCTAAATATGTGATTCATCCTTTGTTTCTTGTGAATCTAAAACCTGGATCTCCTGCCTTCCCAGGCTGTCCCCCTGTAATTTAGGGACTACAAGCTTGAGGCATCAAAATCTGCTCTGCTCTATCTGTGGTTGCCACAAGGAAGTGTATTCTTCACCCAGTCAAGCCAGTGAGGGGAAGAGCCTCCCTCCAACCTGTAGCTCCACTGGGGAGGTGCCAGAGCCGAGTCCTCCTGTACCTTTGGCTCTTGTGAGGACAGTGGGTACATTCTTCCATTTAATGCGTATTTAGAGTAGTGCTGCCTGAAGATCAAAAGAATTACTCTGGATTTGTACCAGGGTAGCTAAACATGGAATCATACATAATTCCCAAGCACATTTGTCTTGCAAGAGCCACACCTGATCTGCCTCCCAGCCCTTATTTACATAAGACATGCTCGCTGTGTTGGGAACATCTGGGGTGGGGCTGCTCTCTGCCAGGGTGGGCAGAGCCTGGACCCCACCTCTCTGTGCCCATGGATCCTGACTGCTCCCAGCCCCTCCTCAGACATCAGGAACACCTCTCTGCTGGGCTCATGCATTTCTGTGGTCTTAGCACTAACCTATTTTATCCCTGAACACAATGGGATAAAATCCCACACAAGAAAGACATATCTCGGATGTTTCCAGGATGTGTACATCAGTGATGCATGTGTAGTTTCTAGCACAGAGAGGATTAGAATAAATGCATTCTTAGTAGATACTGTTTTAATCTTCCAGGCTAAACTTAGATCTCGGACACCTGTCTCTGCAGCAGTCTGTCTCTTGAGCTCATGAATTTTGTGCACAGCTGTCAGTGCTGTATGTGGGGTTCTCTCTTTTCAGCTGGCTTTATTCCCAGTTGGCTGAAAAGTAGGAGCCTGTCTTAGAAAGAGAATTTCCACTCCTGCATACTTTGATGGAAACAAGAAGATATAAAACAAGATTTAATGACCCAGGGTTTTTTTGAACCATTTATTAGCTGTTCTGTACATACTCAGTCTCTGGGGAACTAAGTTACATATTATGATAAGTATAGAGTGCCTGTTCCCTATGGACTTTGTTTCATGATTTATGTGGATAAAATAAAGCATATAAACCAAATAAATTACCTTGGATAGCTTACTTTGAAATAGGACTCCGGGAAGTGCCACGAGGTGGCCAGATGAAATGCTGACTTGAATCAGTGGTGCTAAAATGGGTCCAGCATCTCCTGGTCCTGCCAAGCCCTTTCTGTAGCTCTGAGATTGAGGGTCACAAAAGGAGAAGAACGCTTGTTCTTGGGAAAAACATCCACTTGTGTCTTCTTCATTCCTTGGGGACTGATGAGATGGGATGTGTCACAAACTGAGTGGCTTCACCAGGAGCTTAGTGCCGAGTGGTGTCTGCAGTTTTGCAGTGTGGCTGACTGGAACTGGACTTCATTGGTCCCTGTGGGTCCCTTCCCACTCAGGACATTCTGTGATTCTGTGACTGCCTCCTTTTTTTTCTCTGAGAAAGGGCCACCTGAGACTTCAAACCCCACCTTGCTCTACTCACCCTCTTGGGATGGGAACAAAAGCAAAGCTGCCCAAAACGAAGAGTTGCCCTGTAGGATCTGCAGTTTGTGTGGGCCTTGCCCTTGTCTGCCTTGGGTACCTTCAGCCCTCCAGCCTCAGGCTGGGTCACTTCAGGTGTAGCTCCAGACAAATGTCCAATTCAACCTTCTCAAAAGCAGGAGTAACTGTGTGTTCCTGCTCAGAGGGAAATCTTGTTCTCAGATTGTTTGCAGAGTTTAAGAAACCTGGTGCTTTATGAGGGAGTCGTAAAAGCGAGGCCTTGTCCTTTGTGGGCAGTAACAGGGATGCATTTCCAGGGGAAGGCATTTCCAGGGAGAGGCTCATGTGGAGATCAGGTTTGCAGAGGTGTAAATAGCTGAGATTTTTGCCAACAAGTCATTCCGTGAGTAGTAACAGGGAGGTGGAAACAGGGCCCAAAAGTTCCAGTGCCACTCTCTGCACAGCATGAGCCAGGCCTGGAGGACATGGCAAAGCTGGAAGGGTCAGCAGGTTTAGCTGTGCTGGGATGTCTCTGGAAATGGAGATTTCGGTGCTGAGAAGAGATAACTGTTTATCTCTCTTGTTTTTGCACGTTTTCTGTGATAACACTGTGGGCACAGCAACTCTTTTTGGGAAGCAGAAAGCAGGGCCTGCCCTGGGTGAGCACGAGCCCAGCACCACGGGGAAGGCGCCGGCCCCAGCCCTGTATCCTCCCTGGAAGAGAGAAGCAGCAACTGGAAGAATTTGGCTCGTGTTAGATGATACACCTACACCAGCAGATAATGATTTGATCAATCGGCAGGCTTGTCAGATCGGACCCCAGATAGGGTGGCTTCGTGCCAGGAGCTGGATCAGAGAGACTTTGTTTGATGTTATCAGAGCACAATTAGGTTACATGCTTTGCTCCACGGCACAGGCCAAGTGCTGGCAACCAGGAGGTGAATTTACCTGCCCTCGGAGGCCTGGGCACACCTGGCACCTCTGGTCACCCTCTGCCATGGCTGGAGGGGTCCAGAGGGGGTGGCAGGAGGGCATCCCACAGTCCCTGCCTGGGTTTTGGTTCCTGTCAGCCAGCAGATGAGAGAACAAGTAGATTCAGTTTCAGGAGACCTCGGGGCTTAGTAAAAAAGAAAGCTCAAAGGAATTACTGTGTAGAAGAGTAAAATACCAGGTGTAACATGCAGCTAATTATGCCACTGGTTTACAGGATGGATTTTAAATGTTTCTTTCTGAAAAGCCTGAAAGGAAAAAAAAATCAAAGGGGAAAGATTGAAAAACAAGTATGAGAAGATATAAAACAAGATTTATATCTAAATAATTTCCTCTAATTGCTGTTAGAAGACATTAATTTTCCTTTTGATGCTCCACTTTACCTTAGGCTTTGCTGTACCTGCCAGGATGGCAGGGAGTCAAAGAGGATTAGCTCAGCAGCTCTCTGCCTTAGTAGCCTCTGTAAAAGATTTAGCAATGGGAAGAATATACAGGTTTAAAAAAAAAAATCCTAATTTAAACAGGCCAACGTCAACCTTCATTTATCCCGTGCAATCATGATGACTTCACCAGCATCCTATGGGTACAAATGAGGTATAACCTGGGTTCAGGGTGCCAGGGGGGTGTGTGTTGCTTTTTTAAAATACAGAAGTACCTGGTGTACCTGTGGCTGCAGAGGTGTCAGTGGTGGTTTCGAAATAATTTCAAGTGGGAAGCGTTTTGTCCATACAGACAGCCAGCCTAAAGCCCAGCACCAATTAAGGTCTGCCTAAATCTTGGTCTGGAAAAGACTTAAATAATGTAATGCTCAGGGATGAGCTATCCCTTTGCCAAGGGGGGACTCTGCCTGGGGAGAATCCAGACAGAAACAATATGATAACATTTAATTTGACCAGATTTTCATAAGCTTTCGTTCTGGTTTGCACATGTGTGGGCCATCTCTCTGTGTCTGTGGTGGCATTTGGGCTGTGATTCCCCTGTTGTCCTTTTTTCTGTCTCCTCCATCTGAAGATTGCACAATTTTCTTGACAGAGACTGGGAGTGCAGAGGTTGCAACTCCCCTCAGAGTTCTCTTGCTGAGCCTGGGCCTGGCAGCAGTGCCAGCTGGATGGGTCAGATGCTTTTTCTTTCACCTCTTTCCTTGTCAGAAATTTTTGGTTTAAGGGCACTTCTTGATCTCTGACTGCACCTGAAATGCAGGATTGCTTTTGGTGGTTGTGGCAGCCACTTCCCAGCTTGACTCAGAGGCACCGACGCCCGCTCGGTTTGGAGGGAGTGGGAAAGTCCACATTCCTCAGGCTGTGCTGAATATCTCAGCCTGGAAGTGTTGTTTATCAAAATTTCTCTTAGATGAACCTTGCGGTAATTCTCCATTAATTTATTTCCTCCAGTTATTACAATGAGTTCTGCTCAGGGGTATCCTAGAAAACCACTTGGAAGCACCAGTGGAGAGAAATGAAGTGCGGTTGGCTGGAGGGAGCACCCTATGCCACATCACAAGACTTGATCTCTTATTTTCCCACTGCTTTAATCTATTCTGTTCTCTGTGTAGGGCTTAAACAAAAGTAACCTAAGAAGATCCTGTCTCTTTGTTTTTGTCCTGCATATCATTTTGTAGGAGGCAGCAGTTCCTGAACACAGCTTGCAGCTCAGCAGTGGTGCAGATGGGCCTTCTGGGTGAACAATAAAACCAGTGCAGAAAAAATGAGACTCAAAAGCTGCTTTTGAATTGCAGGTTGAGGTTATGAATAAATCCCCTCCCTCAGATGGAAATATAGAAATATATAGTGTGTATTAACTGTCCAGTTCACTCAGGTCATGGTTTTCACGAGAGTCATTCTCATTTCAGCACTAATAAATACCCAGGCTGTCCAAAGGAGTTTTAAGTGTGTTGAAGACAGACACTGGTTGCTGAGCTTTTCTAAAAATCTGGTCCCACTAAATCAAGAGCAGACAGTCTCTCTTATTCATCTCCTTGTCTGGTGGTGGTTAAACAAATGCTTTTGAGTCTGAGGAACATTAAAATTCTGCAGCTTCCATAAATGACTTTGATTTCGAGATGAACAACGAGATGTTCCAATCAAAACCAAAACCACTGCAGAATGTAGCATTTGAAGGAAGCTGTGCTAATTTCTTCAGAAACAAATGTAGAAGTCAGTAACATGAAACAGCTGACCACGAGCCAGATGCTGCAAAGCGATAACAAGGAGTTCAGGAAGCCCCCAATAGCTTTGGCTTTCCAGAGAACTCGAAGATCCATATGTGCACCTTTAGGGGTAGAACTCCTCCACTACATGCAGAAGTGCTCCAGACACAAAAATAAGAACAGACAGTGCTTGCAGACACCAGTGAGTGAGCACCTCCTCACTGTGGGGAGTAGTATGTTTGTCCCTTTGAATATCAAGTTAAGAATCCAGTTAGTTTGCACAAAAAGCAGCTGCAGAGTACAACTGATAAAAACCAAAATATTTTCATCTGCTTTGATACGTTTCATGAATTCCCCTTGCCATCATGTTTAGAAGAAGCTCACAAGCCCCTACCAAAATTACAAAATAACTACTCAAGGAAACATGCATCATTTTCAATTCTGCATTCCTGCTCAAGAAACTGTTCAGTGCCTCCAAATATGACTGTGGCCTCTATTAAATCCATTGCATCTTGCCTGTATTCTGACCCACTGCACACTCTTTAATCACAATTTGACCAAATCTGACACTGAGTAACAGTGCAGACTCTGAACTAAGTAACAGTGTTGGAATCTTAAGCAATACCAGAGTTACTGTGACTTTCTCATATCAGACATATTCTTCTAAAGACGTCCTGTTCTGCTGTCAGGCTTTTAATTTTCAAAACAATAGATGAGAGTTTGGGAGTTGAGAGAAAGAAAACCAGTCTCCTACAGGAGATAAGATCTGATATAGAGGCCTTGGAAAGAAAATATGGCTGAATTTATGGTTGCTGGAGTGGCTGCTCTGTATCTTATTTATCATTTTTTACATATATCCCAATGTATATTTATTGTTTCTCAAACAATTTTGTGCCACTAAGAAAGTTCTTTCTGGTGAATTCAACGAATGATTTAAATATTAAGAGAAATGGGCAGAATCTCATAGAACCTCCTACCTGAGGTTTTATGGTTTTATCTGCTGAGGGCAGATGCTCTAAGTTGGTGATCTGTGATACTGAGGTTTCTTTGCACTGGAGGGTGGTGGGTACAAATCCACCCCTTGAGGGGCCTTGTTCAGCATCGGGGCCTCTACAAAACAAAGGGAATCACATCCACGTGCCCTTTGGAATCCACTTGGGCTGTGTGCTCGTGTCGTGCCTGGGATCACACACGAAGCCCTCAGGAAGGCAAAGGGCAGGAATTTGACATTTTGCAGTGCTGCCTCCATGTCCTACCCAGGTGGGTGAGGCACGAGCAGCACTGAAGGGGCTCCGGTCATTGCTGACATCCTGTGTGTGACCCCTTTGCTGGGGGAGGGAGGGGTGCTGGACTGGGAACACTGGGAGGAAGACCTCCCATTCCAGTAGAAAGGAATGTGCTAATAGCACGTGTTCCTTTTTATCTTTTCTTTTTTTTTTT
>VZRQ01007461.1:458557-498865 GCA_013397975.1 Machaerirhynchus nigripectus | reverse complement strand
CCCCGAGGAGGTGCAGCTACCAATCTTTCTCAAAGCAAAACTCTCTGCAGGACTCACCTTCCTTCCCACTTTTGAACATTATAACTGTTATTTAATCTTCCAAAATAACACCATGGCTGAAATCCCCGCTCTCAGGATGCAGTGCTTCTCAGTCTTTATTCAGCCTGCAGTATGGATCTCTTTTCCATGTTTGTTTAACACAAAAATGCTGTGCTCTCCATGTATCTCCATGCCTTTGAGTGTTTCTGTCTCAGAAATTCACCCCAGCTCCCCTCAGCTGGTGACTTTATCCAGAGCCATGAACACTCATGACCTCTCAAAGTCAGTCCCAGGCTCTGAGTGACAAAAAACAAATTAGGGAGTGATTTGATTTTATTTTTAAGTAGGGGTTTATTTACTTGCCTGGGAGCCTGGGGCATAGCCAGGGAGAGACCCGAAGGTGTTCACAGCCCTGGTTGTGCCAGCTGTGCTAGACAGTGCTGCTGCCTTATATTAGAAGAACTTGATGATTAAAAAGAAGCAGCTAGATATATCTAATTTAATAAGATACAACCCATGTGGATCATAAAAGGGAGATCATAGCTGATTAAAACTGCATGAATTGTTTTAAGTGCATTCCTCAATTTTTAGACTAGAACAAAGGAGATGACCTGATTTATCCTGGAATATGGAGGTAGATAAGAGCAACTACGTCGACTAGACTTTTCCTCTGCCAATTCAGGATTGTATATTTAAAAACTAGTCTGGACAAACACTAGCTGTGTGCCAAGCAGCAATGTTTCCATCACTTCCCTTGGAAGATTATTCCATACACTAATAGATCTTGCTGTCAGGAGGCTTTTTCTTACAGCCTAAATCATTCACCTCAAGACATTAAGAAACTCAGGCAAGAGTCTAATGGGTTGGGTTTTTTCCCTTGTGCCCTGCTCCTCTCCAGTGTCTCCAGGCTGTAGGCACAGTACATGGAGCTGCTGTTGAGCTGGATTATCAAGACTTTGGGAAGACTCTGTATGAAACAGGCTGCTCTGAAAGGCCAGCCTAAAGACTGGTAAAAAATTGGCTTTTGGACAGAAAATAGAGGGTGTCGCAACCAGGAAAGAGTTCAGGATGGGGAGGTGTGGCAAGGTTTGCTTTTAGCTACACTTGTTTCCCTTTTACATTAAAATGGTCTTCACCCATTTTGGGGCTTGAAACAAATTGCTATTGAGGCAAAAGGAGACCAAAGAGAGGAGGTTTTTCAGTAATACCAGAGCAGTGCTTGACTGACCTGTCTGGGTGTCTGTCCTTTCCCCCAGCCAGTCCCTGATGTGGTGCAGGACCATCAGCCTTACCTGCTGTGGGTTATCTGTAAATAAATACAACAAGAGCAGAAGTAGTTTAATTAAGCTGCCTTAACGAATTGGTCTGATAACAGATTTATGGGACTGTTCCTACTGCTGTGAATGGGCCCCGCTCCACCGACCGAATCAGGGCTGTGCGGATTTACACCGGCCGAGGATGTGGCTCATTGCCTTTCATATACCAGGAACTCTCGGGCCAAAAATAGCCATGGATACCTTGAAAGGAAATGCCATGTGAAATGCTGACTGAGAACAAGGCTGCTGGGAGGAGGAGGAGGAGGAGGAGAAGGGGAATGTTGGGGTGACTAATACTCTACAGCCATCTGCACAAATTGGCAGCTGTAAAGTAAAGCAGCAAGGTTATTGCAGTGTATATATATAGATATAGATACTGAAGCATTAAGTGTAAAGCGTGTGGATATTCTGTATGGAAGCATTCAGCATTAATCAGTGGGGAACGTGAAATAAAACACGTAGGCCATTGTGTGAGGGTTTAGTTCCCTCATTACGGGGAGCGTGGCGCACGTTGGAGCGCGCGGAAGGGGCAGCGCAGGGCAACCAAAGTTATTCAGGGATTTGGGGAATGAATTATAAAGAAAGATTAGCTAGGCTTGGCCTCTATAACTCTGAAACAAGAATTGTTGAGTTGAGCAGCTTGCTCAGGCACGGTGATACTGAATTGGGAGCTCAGGGAAATAATTCCTTATCTGAGCTCTTTGACAGACTTGCTGGAAAAAGCACCATGAAAGATTTGGAGGGTGAAGCTCCGTCTCCGTGTGCTGAGGCTGACCCTGAATCCATGTGTGGGATTGGAGTGCACGGATAGATGAGAGCATGGGGAGTTTAGGCACCTGAATTACATTCCACTTTTGAAGTTCCAGGATACTTTTGTGGCGAGGGAACAGAAAGAGGGTGAGACCATGGCCCTGCTGAGGTTTGGCGGTGCTGGCTTTCACCAAGGCACTCCCCATTCCTGGTTTTGTACTGGAGTCTGTCATTGGCTTCTCAGGATTTAAAAAGGGTGACCTTCAGGGCTGGCATCAGGTGTGTTTTTATTTTCAGCACATTGTAGCTTTCATTGTGGTATTTCCAGACGGGTTTTCTGGAAAGCTTTTTGGAGAACCCATCCCAGTTTAGCCTTCCCATATTGAGGACCTACTTTCAGCCTACCCTTATTATCCCTGGGAATTAAACCAGGACACTTAAACCTGCCCATGACATCTTAGATCCTGTCTATACAACGAGATCAGAGATGAGCTTACAGAGCTGTGGTGATCTGGATATTTGTGACCATCTCCACGCGTGTGGAGTTTGTGGCGTAATGAACATCTGAAAAGGGATTTGAGGTCCTTGGGTTAAAGGCCCATCTCCTGTAAAACACCACATTGTGGTTAACATATTCCTCCTCATTGACGAGCTGTCAGGGGCACAGACTCAGTGCCACTTGGCTGATGAAATGGCAGAACACCAATGCCAGCACTGCGCCATGGAGCAGCTTCCAGGAATCCTGCCGGGCGCGGCTCCGGGAAGGGCCTGGCAGCGACACAGGCGGTGGTGCTGCTCCATTGATCAGCTGCTCATCCCAAGGCTCCAGAAGTGCTCTGCCCATCACTGTGGGCTCCAGAGCTGCTCAGAAAACTCCAGGAGACCCTCACCCAGCTGGTGGGAGTCCTGTCCCAAGGCTGTAGGGACAAGGCCTCCAGGATTTATTTGGTTTCCTGCTTTCCATCTTGGCCACAATGGAAAATAGTGCACTGGTGCAAAATTGTTCCACATGGGAGCCCAAGGCTCTGTCTGATATTCTGGGTGATTCCCACCATCCCCTGCCCTCTGCTCTCCCATCCAGCCCTAGGAAAGGCTCTGGCAGAATTGTGTGGATGTTTCGGGGATCTGTACATGCAGTAATTCCTGTACCCCCCCCAAACAGGAGCAGTAAGTGTTTAATAATAATGGAAATACAGCAGTGTCTGCACATGAATCACAACTCTTTGTTTCCAAGGCTGAGGGTGAGAGGTGGAAAGGAAGTTGATCTGAAATGGAGCCAGAACACACTGTTGGTGTTTTAGCTGGGGACTCTCTAAAAAATGTGCTCCTTTCTCCTGGCTGAAGGCTCCTGAGGAGCAGGAAGTGTGCTGCTGGGAGAGCCAGGCACGACTGAGCATGGGAGATGGTTTGGCACGAGCTGTTTTTCCTGGTGTGCCACTGGAAAAGAATTGATGGAGGTGTTGCTCTGTTGTATCCCACAGTAGCCAGTCCAACCCCCCCTGGGTGGCCCTCTCAGGGCATGCATCTCTTTTTTATGTAGGTTTTATGTAGGGGGGTGGAGACCACCCCTTTAAGGTCCTTTAATTTATTTATTTATTTTCTTTACCTCGGAGTGACTATTTCTGAGTTCAGCAAAGCTTCTCTGCAATAAAGGGGAGCCCAGACAGACTTTGGGTTCTCCCTGTGAGGGGCACCCACCAAACCCATCCGATGATCTCCTGGTGTTAGCACTGCTGGATGTACTGGTGAACTTCAGGTGTCTGGTCTTTACGTGGTGTTGAGGTTTTTTTCTGTTTTGTTTTGGTTTTATACCTTTTTTTTTTTCCCTTTAACCTCAGGATAGTTCAAATGTGTTAATTACTCCAAGGTAAAGGAGACATCTTTTAATGTGAAGGCTACCCCTGCACATGTGAAATATTTAACACTTGGTATGCTGAGACTTGCTCTTCAAAGCAATTTTCGTTAGCTCCAGGGGTAAATAATGTTTGGCAAGGATGATTTAGCAGGCACCAGAGGGAGGGTGCCATCAAACAAGGAAATCACCCAGACATCCCTCCAGTTTTCAAACTAATTTCAGTACACCCCATGCACCTCATTGTACTGTGCTGCTGAAGCCTGGGAAGTGCAAAGGAGGGGCACACACTGTGTCCGTGGCAGGAATCTCATTTCATCTTGTAAATTTTATTAGCATCCTTTAATATGTACCAAATATTCTATTGGCATTTACAGAAAGAAACCCACTTGATTAGATTGTAGAGGTGGGATTTGGGACGTGCATATGGTTAAATCCCTGATGTTTTCTTTACAAACTAATTCCTGGCCAATTTGGCTACGTGAGTCAAAGCCTTAAATGGCTCCCCAGCATTGAAACTTGGTGGAAAATTTTAGTCTCCTTGATGAAAGGCTGTATCCACAACACAGAGATCTTCTGAATCTCGGTATAACTGCAATGCTGAAGAGTTTGTTTCTTGGAAAAAAAAAAAAGCTAGAATTAGTGCCATAATAAAGCAGACAATTTAAATGCAAACTAAAAGGAAATTAATTTTAGGGGGATGTTTTTTGATCTGCCGTTCCCAAGAAAAGTGCTTCTTTTATGGTTCAGCAATTCAAATACTGAAAAACTCAGGGGTTTGGCCAAAAATACTTTTGTTTTTAGGCATTTGGTTTTTCAGGAAAAATAGGACAAAAATTTTCCACACAAACCAACACTTTTCACAACCTTTCATGTTTCCTTGGAAATTTTCCTTCCAATTTGTTTTTGTTGGAGAAGTCGGGCTCCACCCGCCCCCGGGGAAGGATCCGCAGCCTACCTGACTGGAGTCCTCAAAAGCAGGTTAATGCAAAGTTCCTGCACTTAGCTGAGCTCTGTGGGCAGAGGAGGGTTATCCTTAGCACAAGTCACGGGTATTCCTGGGTGTCCTTAACCCTTCCTTTCCCAAGCCTTTGCTGTGGCACCCTCCTGGTTATCCCTGCACAGCTGCCAGGTGGTGACTGTGGGCATCCCACGGGAGCTGGGCAGGGCTTGCAGGAGTGTTGGGGCTCCTGCTTGGGAGCTCTCTCCTTAGCTCAGGCTTGGAGGGGAACCCCACGAAGTCCCAGGGAGCCTCCCAGAGAGGTGCTTCTCTCAGTCCTGTGGCCCAGGGCAAGGCTGGCTCAGTCCCTGAGGGGTGACAGGGTCTCAGCACAGGAGCTTTGCATTTCTGGAAGCTGGAGGGGAAAGGAGGAGCCAGGAAGGAATGCAGAGAGGATTGCTTTTCTGCTGGGAAAAGGTATTCTGCAGGCAAAAAGTACATTATGGCAGTCCCCAAAAGCTTTACATCTGTGGTTTTCCTGGAGGAGTTCTGGCTCCGAGGAGTTTCTGCTGTCACTTGCAGGGTAGAAAAAGTATCCCGTGAAAGTGCATGGAGGTGTGCAGAAGGCACCCTGTCCCCACGTGAGTCTCTCACTGAGGGAGGGCTGTGGGATTCCCAGGTGTGGGTTTACCTGGGAGCTGGGCAGCAGCAGGGACAGCGTGTTCCTTGTCCTCTGCTGATGCACAAGTGGCCATGAGCCTGCAGGTGCCCCTCTCTCCCTGCCACCATCCTTGTTACCTGGTCCTGACACGGAGCTTTCCATGCCTGGATTCCCTCTGTGCTCCTTTGGCTTTATCCTGTTGGGCTCCAGTTTCCAAAGTGTATTGTCAAAAGCACCAGGATGTGCTATTTTTACAGAAAATCAATGGGGTTTAGCTATTAAGTGCTTTCACCTGAGTCTTTCGAAAATGTCCCCCATCAATAACAAAACAAAAGCAAAAGCCCGTGTGTGAGTGAGCCAGGGGTTTGCACACTGGCTCCGTGCACAGGCCTGGCCCCGAGGAGCCAGGAGGGGCCCGAGGAGGCGGCAGCAGCCGGAGCTGGAGCTGCATCAGCGGGTGCAGGGATTATCTCAGAGCCGCGATTTCCACGGAGGAAAGTTCACACTGCTCTTAAAACGTTTATTCTCACAAAGTGAGGGTGCCGCAGCAGCAAAACACTCAGCCTTTTAATGTCTTGTATAATTAAGGACCACTTTATTTTCTCTTTTTATTAATGACTTACCTTTAATGTTAGCCCGATGACACAGTTGTGTAATTTAATGTGAAATGTATTATTCAGCTCGCTGCTGCCTTACAGAAAGGTTTTGACAGGCTGGAATGGGTTTGGTTTCAGGACAATAAACCATCTTTTTATACATGTTGGGAAGAAACTTGAAGGAAGTGAGGTGGTTCTTTCAGTAGTTTGATGGGATTAATTTTTTTAAAAGAAAGTGTAGCTGAAGGAGAAAAATCCAGTAAAGGCCCTATCACAGCAAAGGCCAATTAGTTGTTCAGTCCCCAAATCAGAGGAAGCATTTAGTCATATCCTTAAGTCTCACTGGGGACTTGCCTCAATGAAGCTTATGCTCTATTGACTAAACACTGAGTTTAAGCAATTATTTACCCTTTGCATAGTAAAATTTGTAGAAAGAGATAGAATATCTTTTATTAAACCAGGGTTTTGTAAGGCACACCAGTATGGCCTCCGTCTTTGGCAATGCCACTTGGAGGCAGCTGAAGATTAGCAGTTGCCTCAAGTTAAACAAACTTAGGAATATTCCTGTGATTTTGTTGAACTGGGGGCAGAAATATTAATAATTAAATGGGCTACATGAAGAGGCTTCCTGTGGGAGCAAGAGATTTGATTCAGTGACCCAGTCCTAAATTCCATTTGCTGAAGCAAAAAATCATATAGGGAAAAAATGAGAGAAAGTTTGTTGCAGTCTTGTGCTTTAGACTTCCTTCCTAAAAGGGTGAAAACATGGAATCTTTGTTTTTAAGTGTCATTTTCTTAGGAAACAGAGCCATTGTAGTCAGCCTGTCGTGCTCAGTGACTCTGGATCTGATGGCTGATTTCTTCCAAACTGGATGGAGGTTTTGGCAGAAGGCTGGTTCCTGTGGGATGAGGTGCCTGGGGAAAGAATTCCCAGATCCAGGTCAAGGTGTGCCATGGGAACCTCAGCACTGAGGCACCAGAGCATTCCCGGGGGCACGGAGCAGAGGACACCTGGCCCAAGGTGAAGCCCTGGTGGGAAGGAGCACTCAGGCCATGGCACACACCCTTCCTGCAGGGGCTCTCCCAGTTCATGTCACTGGTTTCAGGAGAGACTTATCTGTACCTATGCAAAATCAGGTTATTTTATCTATCCCTGCCTGCATGACAGGGACAGATTCCTGAAAGAGAGTGCTTAGGAGCAGTTTAAATGCAGATTTCTTTCCAAAATCCAAGTCTTTCGCACTGCGTTGTCAATTCCCCCAGCATCCCAGCCCTCATGAAGGTTATTTGTTTTCCCTATAAACCTGGTCCTAGACCGACCATCCATCCATCCATCCATCCATCCATCCATCCATCCATCCATCCATCCATCCATTCCTGGAATGTTCCCTACCTGCATTCCAGCAGCCTCAGCCAAGGGGAGGATGCATTATTGCTCTTGTGGTCAGACTAAAGGAGTGACCAAAGGTGCACAGAGGGATCCCCTGAACACAGACACCCCTAGCAGGAGGTTAACACCTAAACCACGAGGGTTTTTCTTCCTTCCTCCCTGCAAAAAGCAGATAATTCGGAGTCAAACACCTAAAGGAGGGAAGAGAGGTTTGCACTTAGGGCAGTGCTGTTTGCTGCCTGCCCTGCTGCACTCGCAGGGCCCTTGTGGAGCTGGATACCAGGAACAGGGGGAGGCTGTGGAGAGGAGTTTGTCTCACATCCCGTCTGCATTAGGCAGCACTGATATGCTTAAATTATGATCTTGCAATTAAAAACTGTATTAAAATCTTCTGCTGGTTCTGGAGTGGGAAGCTGTAGTAAATCAGATAGCTACATGGAGACTCTTAGACAAGTTACAAATTATTCATAACCAATTATGTAAATTCCTCTGGAGCTGTAATAGTAAAAAACATCCCAGAGCCCTGTACAAAAAGTGGGTTGGTTTGGGTACCCCCAGAGAAGGAGCAGCACTATTATTGTTTAAGTCTACTCTGTAAATGTGTTAATGGATCCACTCTGAAGTATCTGAGGGGAGAAAGAACAGACGCAACCTATTAACTGCCCATGTCCTAGTAATCATCGAATAAATTGACTTTTATTGTATCCAAAAGTAAGAAATCTTCTGGGATAAAAAACCTTTTGCTACTTGGCTGCTGATAATTGGAATCAACAACTCAAGGAATTAAGGAGGCTAGATCAGCTACATGCTTTTAAGATGATTTGTAGCTGACGTATTGCCAGTTATGCACTCCATGGGCTAATCTCTAATTGTATTTTCATGTATGGCTCTGGACTGAGTGGGTGATTTATTTGACACACGGTTTGATCCACTCATCACCAGCCCTTAACATACAGGGTTTGCCATTCCACACTGAGCTCTTTGTCCAACAAGTCCCATCCTCTGCCTTTGGCAGTGGCTAAAAACACCCTTCCATGGCAAAGGGGTTGGCTGCTGCTGCAAGTGGTGGTGGTAGGGACGGCTCCCGGTGGCCCCGTGGCTCTTCCCACTGTTCAGACACCCTGGTGGGGCCTGACCTCTGTGGGATAGAGACCAGAGGCACATTCCAAGGCTCCTTCAGAGCCATGAGTTGTTGCTTGGGAGCAACAGGCAGCACCAGGACCCTCCTGTGTGAGGAACCCATGTGGGTTAGGCACCGGTTCAGAGGCCAGGAAACTCAGCGAGCTCTGCTGTGGGAGATACTGAATCTCTCTCTCTCTCTCTCTGAACTTGTTTCCACCCACTCCTTCTCTTGCATAATTAGTCCATAAGCTCTCCAGGGCAGGGACCATCTTTTTA
The DNA here is from genome assembly GCA_013397975.1 of Machaerirhynchus nigripectus. Taxonomy (NCBI): domain Eukaryota; kingdom Metazoa; phylum Chordata; class Aves; order Passeriformes; family Dicruridae; genus Machaerirhynchus; species Machaerirhynchus nigripectus. The sequence continues at coordinate 489,923 of VZRQ01007461.1, read as the reverse complement.
TAACCTGTTTTGTGTAACACCTAACACACAATGGGGTGCCAGTCTCACCTCAGGCCTGCAGGCACCGTGCTGCTAGGGATAATTAGTATTTTTTTAGGCACCACTGTAGTACAAATAACCAGGGTGTTTTGTTGTTGTTATTTATTCTTGGCCAAGGCCTGGTGAAGGCAGCAGATCACAGAGGACTGTGGACAGGCTGAGTTTAGAGAAGAGCAAACCTGTGAGCTTGCGGTGAAGATGGAAGGGCTCTGCAGACCTCTGCTTTATTCCCAGCTCAGCTGCTTCACAAGTTGCTTTTAACTGGCCACTTCATTACTTCTCACCAAAGTTTCCTTGCTATGAAAAGTGTAATTAAGGACCAGCTCCTTTGTGAAGGTCTGTTAGAGGTTTGGCTAGAGCAGAAAGAATAAGAAATCAGACATGGCAAATTCAGTTCAATTGTTCCATGCCCTCGCACAGACCAGAGGATGTTCTCACAGCACTTCTGTAACACGTTTTGCTCTGGGTGGGCAAAAGCTGGGAGAAATCACAGAAGATCAAGTGCCAAAGTGTGTGCGTGTGCTCATCAGACCAGCCGGGCGTGCATCACGTGCGTGAGAAATGCCTCTTTTTTTTCTTTAAATTCACAGAACTGCTCTTTGTTTCCTTAATCTCACCGTGATGGCTTCCTCTCTGCGTGCCCATGCTGTAATTCCCCCAGTAGACATCTGTCAGGAATACACAGAAACGAGCAGCAGCTTTGATGCAACAACAGAATCCTGGAAACTAATCAAGAAAAAAAAAATTGCCCTTGTAAAACTGGGTCTGTAATTATTATGGGAGCCAAGATATCGAGATAATAAGGAGACAGCCCTAAATAACTTGGGGGAATTACAGAAGGTAATAATGTACTGCACCACTGCCAGACAGGGTTAGACAGACAGAGTGGCTTTGGGTTTTGGCCTGGGTTCTGCATTGTGTTAAGGCTGCTCCAGCACTGCCAGACCGAGGGAGGAGTGTGAGGAGAGGGGCTGTGCCTTGGGCTGAGCCTTCCTGGGCAGCACTGGGGGATCTGCAGGTCCTCACCCCCCTCATCCTGCAGCCTGGGGAGGCTCCAGCTGTACCACGCACCCCAGAGCTGCTGCAGAGAGGCCTGAAACCTGTTCAGTTTTTGGGGATCAGCTTTTCCTTCCTACGTCAGCTTGGCCTTGACATCTCATAGCCACGAGATGCTCCACTCTGTGCCAGCAAACCTGCCCTGAGCACGGAAATCTCCGCAGCTGCCCCCCTGCAGTGTGATACCAGCGATGCAAAATAGGCAAAGGGTTACCAAAACCAAAAAAAACCCGAGCAAAACTGTTGCTGTCTCTGAGGGAGGGAGTGTCAGCTCGGCTTTGCTGGTTATGGTAAACTGTTGTACACAAGCTCCTATCCTCAAACAGGAATCTCTGTGCCAGGAAGTCCATGTAGTCTTGGAAAACAGATGGTGTGGGAGCGAGCTAATCAGGAGTGGTTGCCCTGCTGCATTTGTGTGTTGCCAGAAGAGTCAAGCCAAGCTCCCGTTGCTTTTTCACAGCCACCTTCAGCAGAGCAGGAGCAGCCCAAATTCTCCTGCCGAGGAAATGTGCCGGGTGCTGCCGGGGCGAGCCCCTTCCAGCTCCAGAGAGCTCTGGGAGCTGGCATGGGCAGCCCAGCACTGTGGTGCAGACATATCCTTTGGGTGTAATAACAATAGAAAGATGAGATATGTCGTTTTCAGAGGGTTTGGAGCAACAGGGTGTTAAGATAATACGGGCAATCAAGCTCAAAATATATCTGGTGGTGGTTTCTAACCCTGCTGGTATTTCTCCTCGGGGTTCAGTGTGTTAAAAGAGACCAGGGGCGTGTTTTAAAGTATGCAGAACCCACAACCAGGAGTAAAGACTTCCAAGGATCTTAACACTCATTTAGACAAACAGAAACCACTCTGTGCTACAAAGCTGCTCTGCAGACTGGGGGGCTGAACTCATTTGGAAATTCAGCTTTTAGGTGCCATCAGTTTACTAATCCTCAAGACAAGATCTCTGCAACTTTTTCAGCAAAGCAAATGCTATTTAAAGACACAAATCGACACTTATATTATTAAACTTAATGTTTCTGTTTTGCAAGGCTATTCCAACTCCAGGATGGGGATGGAGAGCTGTTATCCCTTCGGGCTGACTTCAGTCCTCAAAACTGAATCTTAAACAGCAACCTCTTCACTTCTCCACTCAGTCTTGGAGATGCACTAAAATATTCTGTGCCTTCCTTAAACAGAAGAAAAACCCCATGAGTTTCAGGTGTGTGAGCACTGGAAATTCCAGTGAATTCCACTGAAGAGTCCCCTGTATAGCAGCACTTTCCAGGGACACTTCCTCCCTCTCTTTTAATGTCCTCGTACTCAGTACCTGGAGGAGCATAGCATGCTACTGCTAAGTGCTTTTAAATTAGGATTTTAAAACTTCTCCTGTGGCTGCTCCTGTTGATTGCAAATCTGGGTTTTTTCCCCACAAAAACGCAGTGTTTTGGCTCCAGCACCCTCATCAGTTGTAATTACTGTGCCCTTTTACATGGAAAATGTGATCAACTTCAGCTCCTCTGAGCTGCTTCATCCATCTGCACCTGTGGCCATGGAGGGAATGGCTCATGCTGGAAATTCTGACTCTATCAGAATGGCAATTATTAATCTTAGGAACTGCATTAAAAATATCTCCCTTTTTATTAGCACTATTAAGAGAAGCCTTACTCTTGATGATCTGCTAATCGCTTGTCATGTTAATTCCAATGGAAAGTATAAAGTTTGAGCCAAAACCGTGTGATTAAAGACACAGGAATACAGCTGATGAATCAATGTGGTTGACTGAGGGTAAATATGGCCAGGGTATGTCTCTTCACTCCCTGCTCTCCTTGAATCCTGTTTCATTCACACAGCAAAATGGCCACACACATTTTAGATTCCAGTGGGTTGTGCTGAGCACAAATGGCCTTTGCAAATCAAGAGTTCGAGCTGAGCTTGATGGGGTGTTGTGTGGGACACTGCTGGTATCAGCCAACTCTGCCTGTCCCGCATCCTGCCACAGCTCACAGCAGGGCTGGGATTCTGCTGTGGCTTCACCTTCAACAAAAATCTCTCCTGATGAGACCAGGAGGAGCAACTCCAAAATTCTGCTCATTTAAATACCTGTTTTGGCTGCTGCTTTTGGTACTTCAAATAAATCGAGGGCAAAAAGACGAAAGTTCATGGTGTCTGTGCACAAACAGGAGAGGGAGAACAGGAGCAGTTCCCAGGTCCTGCAGCAGCCCTGGAAGGCACTGCATGTTTGTCCTCCTCTGCAGCACCACTTCCAGAACCAGAGCCAGTGCTCCCTGGCCTCAGCCCTGTGCTCAGGTGAAACCTGCCCGGGGAGCTGGGATGTCCAGGTCAAGCATCACTTGTGACCTTGTTTCCATTCCCAAATCCCTGTGGGCATCCCGTGTCCCTGAGCCTCTGAAATCCTCTCCCGTGGAGCAGAGGTGGGGCACAAAATCCCCTTTTGCAACCACCAGCTTTTCCTGCCTCTGCCCCTGCCTGGGTGGCACAGCAACCACAGCTCTCATCATTAGCAGCCACTGGTGGGTCCCAGATTTAGCCCTGTCACCACAAACCCTCTCTTTTGCTCCAGCTTTAGCAAGTGGCAACTCCCTTAATTACACATTTTTCTCTCCTCCACCCCAGCTACTGTGCCCGGGGCTGGGGGAAGGGAGGGAAGAGCAAAAAGAAGGAATCAGAGGGGGAAAGTTAAATGAAGAGCACTCCACAGAATATTTTAGTGCATCTCCTACTACTCCACGGTAGGAGTGCTCCATCCTACTGGCTATGGCATAACTGTTCCCTGCAGCACGAGTTTAGCAGGAGCCCTGGCCAGGTGAGTTTCATGCTGGGGCTGCAGCTTAGGGCTGGATTTTGGGGTTTCCCCCTGCCTCTATCCTTTTCTTCCTGCTCAAAGAGTCTTATAGTGTGACTGTCCTTCTCTGGCCTGGTTTGGGGTGAACCCAGCTTTTCCCTAAGCCCACCACCATCTCCTCAGGCATCCTCCAGCCCTGGCCCGGGCCTTTCCAGGTCCCTTGTTCCTCCCAGCTCCTCTTTCTCTTTCCTTTGCTGCCCTCTATCCCCCAGCCTTGCTCTGCTGCCTGGCACAGAAACCTTGGATTTGCTGCATAGGCATAAAATCCTGTGAACTGCTGCACCTTTTGCACATGGATAGGTCAAAAAGAAGTGTAGCAATTTGCTTGAACATGTGCACGGGCAGTATTAATGCAGATCAGTTGCAAGAAATAACGTAATACAGATTTGCCAACGTATGTATTGCATAAATGCTGACAGGTGCTGACAGAAGTGTGTGCGTAAACATTTAATAGCACTGTTAATTCATAGCACAACAGTTGCTGTTGGCATGGTTTGGAATTTATTATATTTTGCTATTTATTCCTAGTCAGCTTGTTGTCCATCATCCTCCCAGATGGCATGTCTGCCGCGATTCCTTCCTCCTCACATTTGCATGATGCTTTTCCTGGGAGGAAGGCAGGGTGGCTGAGAGCTCAAGTTGTGCTTGCGGGCTCCAAAGCCTCCTTTCTTGTTCAATATAAGCCCACTCGGTGACTGTGAAGAGTTCCCCTAATCTCTTTATATCTTAATTGCTCTCTGTGAATAGGGGGAAATAAATATTTCATTTCCTTATAGATGTGTTTCCCTGTTCTGTTTTTCTTTTCTAATCTGTTCAGATCGCTGTGGTGAAAACCCGGCCCCACTGAAGGCAAAGGCAGAACCACCGCTGATTTCAGTCCAACAAAGATTCACCTCAACTGACTCTGCCTAAAAGTCCAAGATAATCATCAAGGCTCCTTTTATAGTCCCTGTCGAAAGACACTGGCACCTCCAGCATCAATCCACCCTCCCTGTCTCAGACAGGTATCCTGGGAATGGATGAATGGCCCTCCAGAGGTGCCAGTTTTCCTCTCCATTCACCACAGCAGAAAGTTTGAACTCAAACTAACTTTTAGGTGGCTGTTTTTCAGTTGAGAGTGGCAGGGATGAGTTCTTGCACTGTGGTAGTCCTTCCTCTCTCCCAGAGCTGGGATGTTCCCTGCTGCAACACCGCCAGTATTTATAGCTGGGTCGACACTTGTGTGAGATTTCCCCCTCAGGTATCCCCCTGGGAATGACACTCAGGTGGCCTTGGACTATGCCTGGCTCTGCTGTGTGCTGGCACCCCTGTGTTCATCCATGGCAGTTTTCAGGAGCAGCAGGAGGAGGTGTAGGGATACACTGAGCAGCCTTTAGCTGGGTATTGCCAAGGGAAAAACTGAACCAGCCCGTAGGTTTCACATTTGGCTTTTCTCAGTGGAAAAACTGGACAATATCAAATGACAGGAACCTCTTTCCAAAAACATTTTCTTCCCAGCAGTGAGGGAGAGAGGAGCGTTTTCACTATTAATCTCCAAAAGTACACAGTAACTGGTCATGTTTCAGGTGTGAGGGGCAGTAAATGGGGTCTCTGTGGGCCTGCTCATGGTGGTCTTCAGAAACATGGCAATAATGAATGACCACGTGTGACAGCCTCTAAGACATGTTCCTGATTGTTTCCCCCCAAATTCAGGATGCTGGTTAGGAGGTGGCACTAACAAGGGCAGTCTGATGGGATTCATTCCTTTAATTTCACCAGGAGCCCATAGGAACTGCAGTGTGGCCTGGCTGTGGCAGGGAGTGGTGCTGCCAGGCCAGGGTGGCCATAGGTGCTGAATCCCAGCCCTGAAAGCTGCTGGGATGTCCTGCTGACAAGTGAGAGGGAGAGAAGTTCCTTGGTTTTAACAGTCACCACACAGGAAAAGTCAACATGGAGAAGAAAATCAAGCCCTTGTTCCTCTGAATTGTGAAAATTGTTTCCTCTGTGGGTGTAAATGGATGGGGGATATTCTGATTTATCAGGTAAGGATCTGCTCTAACGTGCAGTAAAAGCTTCAAGTTCTGGCTGTAAGTCAGGGGTTAGTCCTTTGGGTAGTCACAGAGGAGGTTTTGCAGGGGGATCAGAAGGTAGAGCCCTTGGGAACCCCAGGAAAAATAAACATAACCCAAAAAGCTGTGAGAGATTGTGTGACAGCCTCTGGTGAATGAGAAGTGACTGAACACCAGGTTTTTCTCTTTCACAGCCATAAACCCGGGCTAAGGAGCCTGTCCATTACATCTCTGCTGTGGTATCACTCCCCGTGTTTGACATTGCTCACATGATCTACGAACTGGGGCCTGGTTTTGATTTAGCACTGTTTATTAACTGAGCAGTGCTGACATATTTTAGTGCAACATATAAAATCTAAGGCTTTTTCTTAAGCTGAGGAAATGAGGTTATGTGACATTGATCCAAAATGGAGGGGAGTATTTTAGGTTTCACGTTAACAGACAAGGGAGCAGAGACAGGGGAAATGCAGTTTTTCTCCTGTCCTCCCTGCCAAGTCCTCTGCAAATGGGGCAGAAACACCAGGTTTCAGTAAAGTCTGGTGCACATTTAAAACCAGCTGCAAATGGCTTTTGATCATTTTGTCATGTGTGTGAAAGATTGTAAGGATTGGTTTAAAACCTAAATTGAGACAATGAGAAATTCAAAGTAACGTCTGCTTGAGTTATTCAGCTCCGAAAACAATTGGACACGAACGTCCCGTGGCTACAGTGAAGGTCCAAGATGTTGTCCCCATTGAATGGAAAAGGAAACTGAGGCCAGAAATGGGGGAATGGTGATTCAGTGGGTACAGAAGAGGGTGGCCCTTCAGATCTTAGGACCTTACGGAATGCCACCGGTGCTAGGAATGTCAGCTAAGGATAACTGATTAAGGAAATTTAGAGCTTACTGGCACAAAATAGTGATCTGCAGACAGGCAATGGCAGGCCATTAATAGGCCTGGTAATATGGATTTGCATTAACTGTTGGAGGTGTTTTGTAAGGCCCTTGGCCCCGCGTCAAAGCACTAAAGCTGGTGCATTGTTCCAGCACTGGAGTTACTGCTGTTGGTGTGAGTCCAGAGCTGCTGTGGTTGTGCAACGCTCCCAAGTCCTTGCTTTTCTCCTGGTTGCCTCTTGAATGGAAGTCCTTTCCTTGGTTTTGATAAGAGCTATTAAATTTGGCGGCACCCACTCAACATTGCTGTGCTGCTCGGAAGTAGGGCAGCGTTGTGTAACTTCCATTCATCTGTCCATGCAGAGCAGTTAATTTCCATTATTGAGGTTTCCCAACATCATCAGAGAGTTGCATTAATGGGGCTTATCTGTGATAACCAGTGCAAACTAGTGCAGGAAAATCCGTGAACAGAGCCAGCCCTGTTTAATTCAGCCTGGTGAGTGAACATTACACCATTACCCTCCACCAGCATCTCTCAGCTTCCTGCTCCTCCCCACGCCTCTCCTGACCTGTGCTGTGGTGCTTGGAAACCCACTGGCCATACTTTGGTCCCTGTTTCAGCTGGAGCTGCCTGCAAGAAGTTCCCACCATCAGTTACTCTGTGATCTGAGCAAGCTGTGCTGCCATTTCCCTCAATTCCCACCAGGAGTGTGGGGTTGCCCATTTTCCTCCTGCAGCCAGCCCGGAGCTCACTGGTACATCTCTCCTTTCCCATCACTCCAGTCACCCCAAGAAGAAGGGCTGAAGGAGCTCACACGTTGCCCCATGTAATCTCACTGCTAGCTGACGTTCCTCCTCCTCCTCCACTCATTTATCCCAAATCCCTTCCTTTTCAGATCCCTTCATTTCCTCCTGCTCTCAGTTTTTAAGCCTTCTCTTATGTGACTTAGTGTCTACAACAGCTTCCCTCTGCACTTCTCTCCCCTTTCAAATCCTTCCTTAAACCACAGCCACTTCAGCAAGTCCTCCTTTTCAGAGCAGTAATCCCCAGTTATGCCGGAGCCCACAAACATTATCTGGTGTCATGTCAAGCCTGTGCACAGCCTCTGAGGGAGGCTGGGCAGGTTTCTGAGAGGGAGCAGAGCTTCTAAATCCCTTTGAAATGGAACAGAAATCAGGCACCTCGTTCTTCTCTTTGGTGTCAAACCCCCCGTTCTTGTCCTAGGGCAGGGCGTGGGTATGGATTTAGGGACAGGATGCAGCAGCACCATCCGGAGTGTGAGAGGATTGTGTGGAACCAAGAATCAGCTGGCTGTGTGAGTTAAGGGCATGTGCCCAGTGCTAAGATGGGCTGGTTTAGATGTGTCTCATGGGGCTGGTTCTTGCTCAGTTGCTCCTTTCCAGATGTGAATTGTGAGAAAGGCAGAACTCACAAGTGCTGTCTCCTGTTAGGGATCCCCCACAGTCAGTCCCTATCTCTGTGTAAGTAACTGGGATTGCTCCCAGTGGGATCAGCAGCAGCAGGACTGTGGATGCTTTCCTTCTTGGTCACCAGCTGTGTATCAGGTTTGCTATCAGGGGATTCCCTCTGTCCCCAGCAAGGCTGTTGCTGTGAGAGTCCTGTACAAAAGGTGACACTGAGCATCGTGGAAATGTCAGGAATACTTAGCCTGCTGTGCTTCTCAAAGGCAAAGAGGTTGGAGCTGGGATTTAAGATGAGGGGATTGTGGTCAGAAAGGGGTTTAGGACTAGGACTAGGCATGGGTGTGACTATGGGGCAGCCATGTGGGTTGTTGTCTAGAGGGCAGAGCAGAGAAATCATTCGGGTGATGGAGAGTCTGCTCCTACATCCCCGAAACCAGGGTGTTCACAGGGGCCCAGCAGTCCTGCACTGGGCTCAGGAAAACTCAGTGGTAAAACCTCTGTGAGGAGCTTCACAGGTCTCAGGTCCTAAACATGTTGTGACCCATTCCATTTGCTCCTCGCGCTGTGATTTAATTCCCAGCAGCCTCGTTAGGAGCAGCCTGTGAGTGGATGGGACTCCAGTGGCTGCTCCAGGTGCAGCTCCCAGGTGACTCTGCCTGATCAAAAGTGCTACCCAGGAAAATGTGAATTGTCAGTCATGGTCAGGCCTTAATGAGTGCTGGATTCAGCTCAGTTAGAAACCCACTTCCAGGGGGAGAAAAACCCCTACCATGTCCATGTCCATCGAGTGGAGTAAAACACACGTGTCCTGGGAAAGGGCTGTGTCACAGGCTGAGAGCAGATCCCACACACCACATTTGTGGGATGCATTCTCCTCCTTCAGAAAGGTGAAGGGTAAAAGAAGGAGAAAAGGCTGTTCCTGATCAATTGCCAAAATCATAAAAGGCAGAGAGAGGGAGAGAGGAAGAAACCAGCTGTAAATGTGAAAACCAGCACAAAAATCCAGCGAGCCCGTGCTGGAGCTGGGGATTAAACCCAAGTGTGCACAATTCCAGTCAGTTCCCGTGACACGAGGCCACTTGCACGTGCTGAGTCCCTGCTCCAGGTGCTCCTGTGGTGAGGCAGCAAAGAGTGAGAGTGGCAAAGCTGGGGCTGGCCAGCGGTGCCCTGTGAGCAGTGCAGGTCCTGGCAGCCCCTGGGGCACCGCAGGCTGCGGGATCCCATCCCCTCCCGCTGCCACGGGAACTGGGATCACCTCAGAGCTCCCCATGGAATTCCTGCCCTGGGCTGGGGTGGTGCAGGAGGAGGAGGAGGAGGATGAGTGACGGGAGAGGATGAACAGTGAGTGGGGACAGGCTTCCCGTTCCAGCAGCTCTGGATTTATTTCTGCTCATTCGCTGCAAGTCAGAATCCATTCTCTTCATTTTTATTCTTCCATGCTGTGACACCCTTAAAATCCGTGGTACATTTAACTTTTGATTTCCATTTAATGCCTTTTAAAGTGATCTAATGCAGACAGATTACAGACAGCGAGGGTTACTGTCCTTTGGTGGAAATACCCTGTTTAATAAAATATTGAGATACAGACTGGCCCCTCCATGCATTACAAAAGAAAGATACTAAGTTTAGATGCTGTGGCAGTAAAACTTTATGGACTTAACAATTTTGGATGGTCATGCTCGCCTGAAGTTTTCAAATCACCTTGCAAAGGCAGCCAACTCTCCTGGTTTGGAAATCAGAACCAGTTGTTTTTGCAGTTTGCACTATTTAATGTAGATCTATGTAAATTGCTAGGGGAGGGGAAGGAGAAGAGTTTGATCTTAAAATATAATTTGGATTGTTCTCATCTTTTCTTGTAAAGGCTGTTTTGATCATTTGTTGCCACCTCCCAGTTTTCAAACATCTCAGTCTCAAAAAGTTCTGATACTTTTAAAGATAAGGATCAAATTTTATGTATTTTTGCTTCTTAGTTCTCATGCCTTTGACATTCAGGTTTGCCAGCTTCCCCTATCAAAGGGCTTTAACATCTTTCCTTTTCCTTTCCTTTTTTTTTCTTTTTGGTTTTGTTTTTAAATGAAAATTGACATTCTCATTTAATAAGGTGACCCTAGGAGCCAAGACTTCCAGAAAAATGCCAACTACCACAATACCTATGGGAATTTGCAACCTTATTATTAGTAATGGGCGCCTCTCGCTTCTCGTCAAGCCTCCTGAGAGTTCGTTGTTTCATCTAAATCCACCCAAATTCTGTGATCTTTAAAACTGGGGAGAGTAGAAAAGTACTTCCTCAAGAGAAGAACTGATTACAAAGCATGGATCTCATTTCCAGTTTGAACCTCTTTAAATATCAAATATTTTCAGGTGGAAGGTTTGGTTGCCGAAAATGTTGTTTTTCCCCCACTTCTTTTTGCTTTGCTGGTAGACTGAAGGATTTGATTTAACGTTATATGCCTGGAAAAAATAAAGCATTTAATTTACATTTTACAAGGCAGTTATTGCAGGTTAATTAAATATCAATTGAGTGTTATAGGCCATATTAAGATTTATTAATAACCCGGCAGATAAATCTCCTTGGAATTCAATTAAATGAAAATCACATAAAAATATATGTGCAATTTTATTCATATAATACATAAAACTTGTGAATTATTGTGCAGCATTGTACAGTAAGTTGATTAATGGGAATTAATTGCTGAAACGGAGAAAAATCAATTTAAACTTCCTGTAGCAGCTACAAGAAGCTGGGTATTCTTCTCCCACACCCTTGGAAAGCTGAGTCTGTGTCTGCACTTGAACTGTTTCACTCTGCTATAGGATAAGTCTTGGAATAAATGTGCTTCCTCTCCTCTCACCTGCTTTAGCTCAGCGTTTTGGGCTCAGAGAAAGGAATTAGGTGCTGTTGCCAGTGTGTTCTGTGGGGCTAATTGTGCCACTGAAGCTTTTAGAGGTGAAAAAGCAGCAGGGAGGTGACACTGGTGGGTGTCCCTGGCACTGAGAGCACACGTGGGCTTGTGCCTCGTGTCACAGGCAGGTCCCTGCCTGGCAAGGAGAGGCTCACGGGGGTATGGAGAGGTTTGGGAATGTTTGGCCCCGCAGGTGCTGCACCTTTTGCCCTGTGGATGCTGTTCCCACTCTGCCCCGGTGTTCCCAAGGCAGCTCCTGCCAGCCAGGCTGGCTGCGGGCAGAGGGGCGTGCGGGGCTTTACCCAGGATCAGTGAGGGGCTCAAGGCCCTTTTGGGGAAGCAAACTTCCGACATCTCAGATGAGGTTCAGGAGCTGGACTTGGAAAATATCCTTCCAATCCTTGCAGGCCGATGGGGCCTGGCCTGGAGCCGGCTGCTCCCCGCGCATCCTGAGTTAAACACTGTCAATATGAGATTATGGTCCAATTACAGGACCAGACTGACTGGTTTAACTCCTACCATGAATCTATTTTGCTTTATTACCATGCACTGACTCTGTGACTGATGTACCAGACACCAAAAGAGATGGGCTCTGCCCAGAGGGCTTTGTCTCACAGGAACACGCCGGGAGAAGACCGAACGTGGCAGAAAATGCAGATGAATGAGTAACTCAGTCGAGATTTTCTTTTTAATTTGGGGATACTTTGCTTGGTTTTCTGTTTGGCTTGAGTTTTAATGTTGCTAAATTTGCTTCCTTCAGACGTTGCACAAGAACAGAGACTTGCAGAGAGACTCAAACAGGGTCAGGCATGTGGCTCTTTGAAGTGTGCGTGTTGGGGGGTGAGCGCTCAGTGTGCACACGGGAACACTCCTGGAGCATGGAAAACCAAGGGAGAGCCCTGTTCCAGCTCACACAGCCACTCCAGCTGAGCCATGGCCCGTCCTGGGGAAGTTTAGCCATGTTGAAAATACAGGCAGGTGTCACTCCATACTCATGGTCCCTGCTCCTGCAGCAGAGATTGCCTGCATCTGTCTCCTCTGCTTCTCCCTGCAATAGTTGTCAGGGATATTAGCATTAAATACTTACTGCCTGGCTTAACTAAGGGGTAAGATAGGATTTAATTTGTATGGCTGAAATCCAATTATATAATGGAGCCCCTGGGGGAAGCAGTTATACCTGCTGAATCTCTTGGATGAGTAATTGTGCACAAAGGCTCCTCTCCAGAAGTAGAAACTGATCTGAAATATTTTTTCTTTTCTCTTTTTTTTTGAAGCTGCTGTTACATAATAGGGCTGAGACCCTGAAAAGAAAAGCCAATGACAACCCAATGCAGTAGAAAGAATTAAAGCATTGCCAGGGGAAAACAAGTTATAATCTGATAAAATCAAGGATCTAACAGGAAGTCTGCAGCAGCATTAGCTTGGAGGAGCCAAAAGGCAGGGCAGCCAAAGGAAGCTTACTCATCTTTTTGGAAAATAGCACAGAAGCTTTGCTTTCTAACTTTTCCCCCTATTTCTACCATGAGCAGGGAAAGGGAATCCTCTGGTTGCTTTTGTCAAAGCTTGGGAGGTGAGTAGGTATTAAAAAAGCTGAGCAGCCAGCTAATTCAGATACTTTGAAAAATCCTGCACTTAACCACCTTTGAAAATCCCTGCTGCTTATCCTGCATGTCATCTGCACCCTGATAAGCATCAGAATCATAGGTGATGATGAGCAGGACAGGAACAAAAGCATGATGAGGTTCCCAGCAAGGTTTATGAAAGCAGGCAAGCTTGTAAGGCATTAATCTCTGGGATGGTGCTGGGGCTTGACAACTCTCCCATCTGATATCTGCAGCAGCTCCAAATCCCACAAAGGAATTACCGAGGGACTGGGACTGAAGGCATCGGCCTGTTGTACTTGTGCAAGGGTTCTCAGAGGTCAGAGCGCCAAATTTCATTCTATTTTCAAAAATAAAAAGCAAACTTTTATTCTTTTCTAGTGAGCTCTGAGTGGAAAAAAATTGATTTCCTCAGTTTCTTTGATTACCAATCAATGCAGACAAAATGGTGACAGCTTCCAGCCAGAGGAGGGAAGGCCAGAACTCCCAGTGCCACAGACCAAGGACAGACCCTCCAGCCTCGCTGCCTGGGCAGGGATTTGAGCCCTTGCAGAACGCAGTTGAATCCCAGCGAGGCTCCACGAGGAGCGACCCGTTCCCAGCCTCGCAGCTCCACCCAGTGGCCCTTTTTTGGCAGGATAAATCCATCGTTTCAGAGGCATCAAAACCTGTTGAAGCCAACGCAGATGCACTGTGGAGATGCTCTGGGATGTGCACGTGGAACTGACAAACTGTGTTTGTTTGTCACATTCTTCGAGCTGTCAGCTACCATTTGGATAATGGGAAAAAAACTGCAAAGAGACTTCTAGTGAATATAGAAAAATCAGAAATCATATTATCCCCTTTCTTAGCCCCCCCCCCAGGAAATGGAAGGGGAAGAATAGCAGGGAACTGGTAACTTACACACTTTACCTTTTCAAATTCTCTATGAGCGTGTTGCAACAGTTTGGGCCAAATTTATTTGTTATATGAGCTTAGTAATGAATTACCAGAGCAACTGATTTCTGATTTGTAAGCTCATTTTGAAAAAGAATTCTCTTGTGAGTGAGAATTTCAGCAAATTTAACTTGGCAGCTCTCACAGTATTGCTCCACTTTCCTTCCTGGGTAATTACCAGGACTAACAGGAAGAGAATTTTGATTATTTCTATCAAGGATGACATGCTGAAACTTGCTTTTTCCAGAAGTATCAGGGCACTTGTCATTAAAATAAGCTTCTACCTGTGCATGTGCACACTTTTACTCCAGGAACACTTGAGACATGGGTACAGATTCACAGAAGTGTAATATCAACAGAGTTAATTTTAAATTTGAGCCAGTATTGTAAAAATATCCCATTGCTCCAAGCTCATCTCAGTTGTGCATAATGTAGATTTACCAGCCTCTCTGCAAGTCTTAAAAATAGAGAAGCTGATAAACTGATAGAAACCACAGTTTAGCTGTGAATCTCCTGGAAGTGCCTGCCCCATCTGTGTGAGGAAAATATCATCTGTGAAATGCTGCTCCCAGATGGGCTGTGCAGCTCCAGTGCCACGGAATGAGCTGAAATGACCTCTTCCTCCTGGAGTTCAAACGTTATTTAGCATAAATGCAGCCCCTAAGGCCTTCACTTGAAGTTGCTTTCTGCCAGCACAGCAGCTGAACATGGGCTTTAATCTGCTTTGCTTTGCTGCTGGAGTGCTCTGAGGGAAGAGATTTGGAGTTACAAACTACGTGAATCCCACCTTTAAGCTTGTAGACATCAGTTCTCCATCCATGCAATTCAAAGTTGAGTCAGCCTATGCATTGTTAGGACAAGAGATAGCAGGTTTTCCTTTTAGAGGGATAATATTTCTAAATAGGTATTCGATATTCCATATTTTAAGAATAACAGGAAGCATCTTGCAAAAGGCAGCTTTGGAAAAGGGAGTATTTTTTTTTTTTCTATTTATTAAACCCTAGATCAGAGCAAGAACCTGCTGGGTTTTACTTGTCCTCCCCAAAACCATCACTGAAGAGCCCTTCAGTGTCTGAGCCAGGTACAGCTACCCCACCAAATGGCCCAGACTGTGGCTCCCCAGGCTGTGGAACAAAACTGGTTCACTGATTTTACCCAAAAGGTGTTTGCTGGGCACCACCTCCCACCTGAGCTTGTTCTCTCTTGTTCCCACAAGTCATCCAAGCAGTGGTGGCACCATGGGAATGAGGGAGGCCAGCAAGCCCTGTGTGTGTGCAGGGAAGGTTTCAAATGCCCATGGGACACAAAATAGCTGAGATTTTAGCACGGCATGAGATTTTGCAGCCTGTGAGTTTTTCTCCTTCTCTGTTTCTGTACCAGAGCTTCCGTGTTTGCAAAGCTCCTGTCAAAGATCCGTGCAGGTTGTGAAGCTCAGATGAAACCTGCTGGTGTGATAAGCTACTTCCTTACCCCTGAAGTGCTCTTTAGTTCTTCTTTTCATGCAGCTGGGGGGGTCCCAGGCTCCCTGCAGCTGCTTTCAGCCACTGTGCAGTCCTGAGCCTGCTCTCCTGCCACGTGAAGAGGGGTTTGTACCCGAAATGCCTGGAGGCCTTGTCTGTCTCGAAGGAGAAGGTGGTGACTATGGTGTTCAGCAAGGGCACGTCGAGGAAAGGCTGTGGCCTCCAGAAAGGGGACAGGATGACCCTGATGATCCTGTGCAGCTGTATCATCAACCACATCTTCCAGTAGGGGATGTGTGAGCCCAGTCTCACCGAGGGGTCGGCACTGGACAGCAGCTGGTGCCTGACCAGGAAACCCTTCCTGCTTGGAGTGTCGTCATAGGAGTAATACACCTGTCCTGCCAGCAAGTCTGGCTTCAGCTGCAAGTTCCTTGCTGCAAGGACATGCATCCATGCCACATTCCCTGGAGAAATGAGAGAGGGGGAGAAGCAGGTATTCACGAGGAGCTCAGTTTCCCTGTTTACCGTGGAATGAGTGCACTGGGTCTGCCAGCTTCAGTGCTGGGGAGCAGGGAGGCACTCATCGTGTGCTCAGCTGTGCTGCAGAGAGACTGAGTAGTTAATCCAGGCCTCCAAGACCCTTTAAACCTTTGGTCTCCCCTCTGAGCTGGACAATTAATGTGCCTTGTGATCCTGGTTTGTGTGAAGCGAAAGGGCAGTGTTTTGTAGTGAGAGCAGGATGAATGGGAGGCAGTGCTCCAGGGTTTTATCCTTGGCTCTGCTGCGAGCCTTTGAAGGAGTCACTTGATTTATCTGGCCTGATTCTTCTCTAACAGCATTTTCAAAATACTGTTATCTGCACTTTTGGAAAAAGACATGTAAGTGTGCTGCACAGGAATCACTGAATGCCTGCATGATCTAATGGTGAATTCCACCCCTCTGAAAGGCACCAAAACAAACTCTTCCTAGAGGTTTTGTGAGTAATTTCTTGTGCTTGCTAAAGCTCTTTGCGTAGTACAGCCTTTTCTGTAAAGAATTTGACAAGAAGTGAGAGTTTAATTTTTTTTCTAATGAAGAAGTGTCTTTTCGTAGCAAAAACATTTTAAAAACACAGCCTGAATTTCTCTCTGCCCCCCCATATATCCCTGAAACTCTTCTCAAAGGGAAAAAAGAAAACCCTTCCCAGGAAAACAGTAGTAGCAAGAAACTGCTTTAAAAATCTTTAGGCAGTCTTAGCTTTGTGGTTACAAACCCATTTGTGCTCATTCACCACACTCATCTCTCTGTCTGGGGAGATTATGGCTAAGCTGACGCATAAAATCCCCTGTGAGCAAAGCTGGTAGCACCCCATGCGAAGAGCTCAGCCTTCACTCACCCACGTAGGTGTGATTACGCTCCGTGTTTTCAGGCTCCAGGAAGTTCAGAACACCATTCCTGGCCTTGGCAAGCAGATACAGCTCCTGGAGGAACGTGGCCTTCTCCCCGTACACGGTGTTGGCACGGATGATGCAGGTTCTGAGTTTACCACCATTGCTCAGCTGTAAAATCAGGGAGGGGCATCAGTGAGGGATGGATCCAGAGAGGGAACCTTCCACGGTGACACTGGGTTTCCCAGATAAACCTAAACCCTGGGCATGCTGGCCTAGAGGAGTCAACACTTGCAGAGGTGCTCTGGATGCTTGGGGCCTGGTTTGAGTCCCTAAAAAGACAAGGAGGTGCCCAGTTGGATTTCAGGCTTTTTTCTTCACAGTACACCTGCACCCAGCTGGTGCTCCCTGAGAGGTGCTGGGTGGAGAGTGCTGGTGGCACCAACTCATCTGCAGTTGTGATGCATAAAAGAGGATTTGCTACAACCAAAACCAGGTACCAGAGGAAGCCAGCCAAACTGGCTGGCCTCAAACCGGGACTGGGAGAGAGATGCTCCAGGCAGTGATTTAGAGCACAAATGTAATTTTTACATTCTTCTTTGTTGTCTGGAAGAACTCTTCTGTCTGCTGACTGCACTACCAGTCTAAAACAGTGAACTTGGGTTTAAAACAAGCAAGCTGGCCTTAAACAGGTCTAAAACAAGCTGCCTGGGGTGGGGGCCTGGCTCTGGGTACACCAATATTGTTCATTCTTAAGTCACTCTGGAAAGCCTGGAAATGATGCTTTTATTCAGTATGAACCAGGTGAAGCCGGCTCCTTCGGCCCTGATTTAGCACAGCCCTTTCCAGAGTCACACTCCTGCTGGAGCTGAAGCACAGGCTCGAAGGGAAGCACCCTTTGATCCTGGGACAGCCTGACAGCTTCCTGCTGATGTGGGAATATCGGGCTTTGGGAGGCTTAGGACAACGTGGTTTATGCATCAAATGCAGGCAGAGGTTGGATACACACTTAGGAGCTGTGGGGTCTTTCCAACCATCTCCCTCCTTTCCCCCATCCTGTGCCCTAATTCCAGGGGTGCTCCCACTGCATTTTGTACCTTTTTACCATTGGCTTCAAGCACCATTTTTTCTGCCATGGCTTTTGTCTTCCCATAGGGCAGCTCCACTTCCCCGCTGTACTCGGTGTCCTCATTTCCTCTGGAACAGATTGTGGGAGACAGAGAGTGACCGTGGAGCAGGGCACAGGGCTCGGGGACATCTGTCCCAGCCTGGTTTGCTCTGCATTCCCTGCTCCCCAGGGACTTCTGCTGCCTGGGAGCTATGGGAAGCTGAGATCCTCGCTGCGCTCTGGGAGGAATAAGGCCTCAAGGAATACCAGGTGGTGTGGGGTGCTCACAGGAAGGTTTGCACGAGGGCAGTGGTTTCTCAGAGCTGGATTTAGTTTTGTCTAACAGCATGATTGAAACAACATTCCATCAGGCAAATTAGAAGGCAGCGGAGTTCTATTTTTAAGCAACTTACAGAAGCTGAGCAAGGTAGGAAGAGCCCAAGAAGATGGAGGGCAGGAAAATGAGGGCAAACCTACTTCATTTTTTCATTAGAGGCAGAGAAAAGCCTCTCATGAGCCATAAACTAAAAGGAGAAACTGCTACTTAATTTTCTCATAGAGTTGATTAAAGTTGGGAGGCATTTGCTGGGGATGTGGTGGCGCTGCTGGAGATCTCCTGGAAGCCTTGCAATCAGCAGGGTTGTGCTGGGATTGCTCCTTCATCTCCCCTTGCAAATCACCCTTGAGGGGAGGGAGAAGCAGAGGGCACACGGCCAGTGACAAGCAGGGGACCCTGGGTTGTGGCTGTGGAAGGCAACCTGCTCCTCAGGCTCCCACCTTACAGCTGCCAAGGGGAAAGCCTGTGGGATCTAACATGGAACTGGCCTCACAGGGCCTGGAATAATTACAAGGAGAAAGCAGAAAGGATCTCTATTCCCCACAGGGTGTCAGCGCTTCGTCCCAGTGGTTTTAGATCAGCCTGAGGCCATCATGGGGTTTGATTCAGCATCTCCAGTGGGCTCTGGAGTGAAGAAACCTGGCTTGCAGCATGGGAAGGAGCATCCATGTGCTCCCGTGCTCCCCTGAGTAGCACAGACCAGCTCTCTCTCCCACCGTGTGCTGCTGGAGATTTTCTTCCCATTTTTAAATTAATTTGCTCTATATTTTGCTGTCTGAGAGAAATCCACCCCAGCAAACCAGGATCTGCCAGGCATGGGGTACCCCACGCAGGGCAGTGAGGAATCCTGACCCTCCTGTGGCAGATGGGCTCGGAGGCACCTCCTGGAAGGGTTCAGTGGCCTGTGAGGGATTCACACAGCAGATCTGCAGCAGAGGGGTTTTTGTCAAACACTGGGCCTTGGGAGAGCCAGCTCTGACTCAGGCTCCCTGTTTGACCTTGGGCAAGTTGCTTTCTCTTTCCTGTGCTCAGATCTCCCTGTGTAAAACGTGGCTGATGCTGCTGCCTGGCTCTTGCCTGCTCAGCAGTCTGGCGTGTTGTGTGTCAGATATCCCAGCTGAGATCAGGCTCTCCTTGTGCTACAGCAACAGAAATAAATTAGGAGCATCAGAAATGCAGCCTCCTCACACACCCTGGGCTTCTATCACAAAACCCTCCTCCCCTCCCCGTGTTTACAGGGGATGAACAAGAGACAAACCAAAAAAACAAGCAAGACAAAAGATTGATTGTGCAAGGTTTGTTGCAAGCCCGGGAGAGGCCCAAGACAATTAGTGGGGGGTTATCTAGAAGTTCTAGTTTTAATTGCTTTCTCTCTTTTTTTTTAATCAATTTTTTTTTTTTTGGCCCTGCAAAGCTTTTAAAAAGCAGCAGCTTCACAAAGGGACAAACCTGCCTGCTGTTCCTGGGCTCTGCTCTGTGTGCCTTCCCCCACCCCTCCAAAGCTTGGTAGTAACAAAGAGCTCAGCATAATGCTCTTGCTTTTCAAAACGATCCCAGATAAGTGAACGCTAATCAGACTGGAGCAGCATTGTCAGAAGGTATCTCAGCAGTGCCTGTCTCCCAGGGATTGAGACTGACAGAGGCATTTTCTATTATTGTGGGATGCTGAGGTGTGAGCATTATCCCTGCGCCCATCACGCCGGCCAGACACTCCTCCCGCTTTGTCTCTGCCAGTTCCCGAGCACGTAAAAGGGAGTTAAACGAATTCTACGAGGAACGGTGGAGAAGGGGGACAGAGGAAAAGGCAGGCAGGATCATGGACTGTGAGGGAGAGGGCAGAACAGATCGGGTGGGGATGGGGAGATGAGAGGAGGAGGAAGGGGAAAGGCATCACCTGTGCTTTCAGTCTGGAAAACAGAGCCGTGTTCTGCTGCTCCCAGTCATCCCTGGCTTCCCTCCTGACACAGGTGGGGTAGGCTTTTGCTGGTGGGCTGATACTTCTCCCATTATCTAATTCCCTTAGTTTAAAATCAAAATAATTGGAGAATGAAGACCCCTCTCTAAGGCTTCCTCTCAGGATAATGGGAGAATCTGAGTGTGTTCTGCAAAATGAGTGAAAGGCTCCAGGTGTGGCTTTGTTTGCATTTGTGGTGAGGAAGGCTGTTCAAAGCTCCATGAGCATCAGCCTGGGTGGGTTTTGCTTGCCCCTGTTGGTGCCACCATTACAAACCAAAGGACGGTGATCAGGCAAGATCTGGGGCTGATTTTTTCTAGGTATCTTTTCACTTCTCTCTCTTAAGTCACAGGACTAAAGCACTGACAAGGATGTGCTTACAAGGATGTATCTACATGAAGTTTCAGGAATTATTTGGGTATGCTGGTGACCAAATTCCACAGCTTTGCAGTGACGCAGTCTCTAATGCTTGTGGTCCCAAGTGGATTGAGTTGCTCTCATGGATTTTTTCATAAACCAGACATTTATTGTACAGATTTGAGTGCGTAGACACTTCTCAAAACAACTGGGTTATGCCTTGACTTACTTGTGAGCATGAAATTTAGGCTTGTAGGTCATTTAAAGTTATGTCTTTTCTAGCTGGGCTCAAATTTCTAGAGCTAGACTGAAGGCAGCTGTGTCCAGCCTGGCTGCCTGTGGAGACACCACTTGACTTGGAGCCAGCTCCCCTGGCACACAAGTTTCCAGGGTCTGAGCAGTTTGTGTGGCTACAACCAGCAAGGAGCCTTACAATAGTACATATCAGACTGCAGATATCTCTACCTGACCTCAAATTTAACCTACAACTTCAGCCCCTGGTCTTCAGAAACAGCAGCCCTACTCTCAAGGCGCAGTTACTCCTGCCCCAGGAATGCAAAAGGGATCCTGATGCTGAGCCCTGAGCTGATTGTCAAAGTCACTTCTGGAGATCAAAGCAAAAAACCCTCAAAATTATTATTTTGACCATTGTCTTTGTATGGATCCAAATCCCAGCTTTGCCACAGAGGGTTTTCTAAAGCTCTGCTGCTGCTTCTGGGTCTGTGGGTAAATCTCGTGGGAGCCACAGACAGAGGAGAAGGGTTGAGATAATGCCCTGAGGTGGTGACATCCAGGAGCCCAGCAGACACCCCCCATGAGCCTGTTACCAGGAAAAAGGATTCTGAGGGATAGAAGGGTACAATTTACAGGTCAGAAGCAGCTAACAGAAAGGTGTGACTACACCTGAATACTGCAGGGCAGCTCACACCAGTGCATCTGTCCCCTAAGACTTCATGGCCAGTTACTTTTTTCTGGGATAGTGCTGCCTGAGATTTGCCCACATTTGATAGCAGGAGCTGGGTACAGGCTTGCCAGCAGCTCCCTGTGGAGCTGGGAGGAGGAGGGGCAGTGTGGTGGGAACAGCAGGGCACCACCTGCCCTTTGGGTTGGCTCACTGTGAGGCAGGGCTAACACTGACCCAACAGCAAGGTATAGTTTGACCATACCCCAAACTCTGAGCACCTGAAACCTTATCTGAGAATGATTTTAGGGCTCAGAGGAGCAGGGCTGTACATCCAGGCACAGCCTGGGCGTGGCTGGGGTGTACAGCTCTCACCTTGGGGTGTCACTGGCCAGGCTTAGGTTGGGAAGAGCAGCAAGGAAAGGTTTTCAAGAAAGAGAAGACGAATAGACAGGAAGGGGAACACAAATCTTCTCCTTGGTAGCCACGGCTCAAACCTCCATCTGGCTGCAGTTCCACTGGCATTTAGCTGGACAAACAGCAATGGAGAAGGTTTGCTGGGCCTCACCTGAGCATGGGCTCACGGGCGGTGTTGGGTCCCACGGCAGCGATGGAGCTTGTGTAGAGCAGGTATGGGATGCTCAGGTCACAGCAGGCCCTTAACACATTTTCAGTACCTGTGGGGCAGGATGGGAAGGACAAACATCGACCATCTTGCCTTGATTCCTGCTGTACAAATCAAAACAGATTCCCAGACTTTTTCCTACTTGGAACTAATCCATCTCTTTGTGGCTAAAAATATGTAAAGCCCCAGGTCAGGGCTGCAGTTCCTCAGAAGGGGATGGTTTAGAACGTGAGTAGGAGTCACATCCACATCTCTAATGTGGCTGAACCTCCATGGCCATTGGCAACTGACTTAGCTTGGACTTTAGAGCTGCTAACAAAGGGAAGCTGAGAGCTTGGCAGAGCAAAACTCCACCTTTTTTAGTTTGTGGGCAGACTGTAGCTGAACTGCAGCCTTCTAGCAAAGGATCAGTGTTTTAGTTGCATGTGTTGCTCTGCAGAAGCTCTGCAAGGTGCTACAGGGTGAAGTCACTCCATCAGACTCCTGATAGCTGCAGAACTTTAAACAAAATAATGAGGGCAGCTTATAAGTCCACATGAAATCCAGACAAATCCAAAACATGGTTTGCTTTAAGGAAGGTTGTTCTGGCTGAACTTGTTGGTCAGTGTGTGGAGCCTTATCTGGTTATTTTGGAGTATTTTGGTGGGTTCAGATGATTTATGACTCTTGCAGGGGTGGTTTCTGCATTCATTGTGATTTTGATCCAAGCTGATCCTGTGAGAAGCTCAAGGACAAGGGCTGAGGGCTTCAGGTCTGATAAGGCAGATCTGGAAGGAAGCAGCTCGTAGGCTTGGTTTCCAGAAACCTCCACACTATTTGTACCTGGCTAAGCAGGCTCTGCCCTGAGCCCACCTGCAGATCTTGTGTGAGAGGGCTTGTGATTTCTCTTCTCTCTGCTATTCAGGGCATAATCTGAAATTACCGAGGAAATCCTGAGTTTAGGATAATTTCAGAGCACATGAATCCATCGGAAATCCTGGCGGGAAAGAATCAATGTGCTTCTCCATGAGCCTGTCACAATATGTAAAGTAAACTGAGAACCCCTGGTGAGAAACATCACCGGAAACAGCTGAGTTAAAATCCATTCAGCTTAACAAAAAGCAGATTAAAAAGTCTTTAAGTGACTAGATGAAAAAAAATAAATCTTGTAGAAGAGAACCCTTCAATTTAGTCAACAACACTGTAACAGGATTCAGCAGCCAGCGGCTGAAACAGAGGAGGGAATCAAAGCAGAAGATGTAAATTTTGCCCAGAAATGGTAATTAACCATAGCCACACCACCACTCCTCAGCATTGTTATGGCTTGCTGAAAGCCATGATAGATAGCCCATTAGCTGGCACCCTTAATTCGAGGCAGCAAGTCTTTTAAAAAGGAATGGTCCAATTTAGCCACAAATTGTTGGGCTTAGGGCAGTAATTGGATGAATTTCTGTGGCCTGAGAGCCAGCTAGAGGATTATATACTTGACCTCTCCTGACCCTATGTTTTTCCATGAAGTCTACAGCAGGTATCAAATACCATTTTAATTCTTTTATGTGCCACGATTTTAATAGAGAACTTCAGACTAACCTCTCAGTTCAGGATTTGGAGGAGCCCTAGCGAGGCCAGCAGCCCTGGGTTAGGGATGTCCATGTGGAGCCATCCAAGGGGAGGCAGAAATGCAGGACAGGCTCCTGTTAAGCCATCCCAGGCCGTGCTCCTCAAAGAGGCACTCGGTCACACTGGAAAATCCTCGCGTGTGTGGTTTTCTGGGAATGTCACCAACATCTGCAAGAGGTTTGGTTTGCTGAGGAGGGGACTTGCTCAGTGCTCTCTGTAAATCCTTCCTCTGCTGTTGCACAGAGCTCACAGCAACGGTGAAGGGGAAGAGCTCACAAAGCCACTAAAAGGCAGCAGGAACCCTCAGGCTCTGAATATTCTCAGTACACAGAGGGCACAATCCAGGCTTTTAAAAGCACTGAATTTTGAAAACAACTACAGTGATGAAAAGAAGGCTGGAATTTAAATGTTACCCTTGAATGTATCAGCAAATAGCAGAAGCCCTAAGCAGTAATCGAGTTGGAGATATAGGTATTAAAAAAAAATAAAATTCCTTCCTTTTGGTTAACGACTATTTTAGTAGCTAACAGCCTGAGGTGCCACTGGAATTGCTGCTGTAATAGGGATTTCATTATTTTTATAGCCTGTGCTTATTTCCTAGATTTATGAACAAATTTTCTCTAAGCAGATCTTGCACTGAACATGAGATTGGCTCTTGGTGGTGGGAGGAAAGGGCTGTGGAGCTCTCAGTTACACGTGGCCTGTCGATACACGATAGCTGGGAACTCTGACTAATTAAGCAGCATCACTCTGCTAATTAAAACAGCATCACTCCCTTCTAGTGGGTGCAGTTCAGCGGGTACAGCCTTGTGCTGGTGTAGACAGGGCAAAATCCTTGGGAAAGCTACGAGCTGTCTAGAACAGGGGTTAATTTTAGTTGTTGTCCTTGTCACACACGAAGCAGTTTCTTCCCACTGTGGGTGTGTCCCGAACCACCTCAGTGCCACCAGGGGAAGGTCTGCCCTCGACCTGAACAGCTGTGCAAAAGCTGAGCCCAGATTTGATGAGCAGTGGAGAGGAGCAGCGTGGCCAGCCCCGAGCAAGGACAGAGGGGCAAAGGGAGAAACCTCCCCTCTGGAAAGGTCCCGGGCACCTTTCCCATCTCGGGGCGGGCGGGATTCAGGAGGAGGGAGCACTACCTGCGGCTGGGTGTGTTTGCTGTAGCCTCTCGTGTGACTGCGAGGTGCGTGTGAGGGCAGGGCTGTGCTCAGCTCCCTGCTTTGGGCTCACCCCCGACGTTGACAGCCCCCATCTCCCAGAAGGGCACCGTGTTCCTGTAGCCCACCACAGCAGCTGTGTGCACCACCACGTGCACGCCCCGCACGGCAGCCAGGAGCGCGCCCCAGTCTCGGATGTCTCCTCTCATCACGCTCACACGAGTGGTAGCTGCAGAGAAATAACACAGCCAGAGATGCAGGGGGGGGAAAAGGAGTACAAATCAGCATCCTCACCTTCCTGCAGAGCCAGGATCTGGCGTGGAATTTCCTCTCTGCAGAGCAAAGCAAAGCACTCTCTGACAGTGACTGTGCCCTTTGAATCCAGCACACCGGGGCCAAATCCCTTTTTTTTTTAACTCCAAGGTTTGCATCTGGTTTAATTCAACACAGTGCTCTGCATCAAATGTGGGGGAGAACCTCTGTGTCTGTCACTGCAGATCCCCAGCTTGCATCCAAGGGTAGCCCTGGGAGCAGGACACCCTTGGCCCAGAGCTGCTCCAGCCCCTGTGGATCAGGGAAGCTGTGCTGGACACTTTCCTTCAAACAGAAAATTTTAGGGCTTGCTGGGATTAACACCTGGTGATTTCAAGAGACATTGCACAGAGCTTTGTTTAAATTGCAAATACTGTAGATTAAGAAGGAAAATAATGTAACAGGTTTAGAAAGTTTCCTTGGCAATTCCTCCCTTTGAGCCACTCAGAAGGAATTTTTCCCCTATTCCCTTTTACCTCCTCCTTCTTCTTCCTCAGAGTAGCTGTTCCATACGTGGCTACTCTTGGCATCTACTATTCATTTGCTTGCTTTGAGACAGCGTTGTAACATTTAAGTGGGATTTTTCCCTTTATCCTTTCCCGTAGTTGGGAACAGGCCAGCAAGAAGCTGGGGTTGGGAGCCTGTACTCCTCAGGGATCTGCAACAAGCCAGTCACGGGGTGCTGTGGGAAGGACGTGTCTCCTCCTGGGCTGGCAGCTGCCTGGAGAGCCCCACACACCCCGGGGTCAGGGCAGGCAGCTCCGAAGGATCACACAAATGAGTAGATCAGGGGAGGGTCTGTGGCTCCAGCTGTGGGGGTGTTGTGACGTGGAAAACCTCAGAGAAGATCCAGCAGGGCAGGGTGGGAAAGGGATTATTCCTCGTGGTCCAAAAGGAGAGACAGAACCCGAGACAGCAGATCAAGTGGCTGGGTGTTCTCTGAGCAGCCTGGGATGGAGGAGGAGGCAGAAATTTTACCAAAGGGTCAGGCTGCTTTCTTAATTAGCATAGCCAACAATCAGTGGACTCACTCTGAGGAGTTTTAATATTAAATGAATTAACATTGAGTATTAATATTAAAATTAATTTAGCAGTAAAGCACAGAGTCGATTCAGGGAGAATAGAGGGTAAAAAGAAAGGAGTTGTGTGTGTAGCAGAGGTAAAACCCTTGCCTGGAGGGCCTGAGTGTAGAGCAGCGTGTCAGCAGACTCTTGGGGGGAATTTTTCTGCTACTCTGTGGTTTGGGAAAGCCTGGAACCCATCAGGCTGAAGTGTTAAACAGTCTTTTTCACACCACCTGTCTTAAGGCAGCTGGTGTAAGGCAGCCATGAGGAATTTTCAAATTGGCAGGGCCTGACGAGCTGTACCCAGGGCTCCTGAAGAGGTGAGGGATGTAACTGCAGCTTTAGTGCGTTATCAGCCACCTCGGAGAACTTCTGAAGGCGCAGGACGAGTTCAGCAGAGCAAATGAAACACTTGTGCTTAGAGAGGAGGTAAAGAAGAGGCAGGAAATTACAGAACATTTTGGTTACAACCCCAGGAAAATCAGGAGCACACAAACCACGTGTGTGCGAGCACCTGCGGGATAATGGGGAGAGTGGAAGCAGCTGACATGGATTTGTCAAGAACAAATCAAGCCAGATAAACCTCCTTTGTTCTCATGACAAGGTAACAGGCTGTAGGGATATTGTGGAACAGGTTGATGTCATCTATCTTGATTTTCGAAGGGCTTTGGAAACTCAGCGTCATTCTCACAAGGAGTGAGTAAAACATGGGCTAAATAAGCCCCATTAAGGAGAGCACAAAGCTGGCGGAATTACAGTTCCCAGGGAATTGCCAGCTGTGGTAGGTGGCTGCCCTGGGGCTCTCCAGGGCTTATTGCTGTATTTGAGTCTTTTTCATTGTTTTCATCAAGAATCGGGCAGATTGGTTCATTAAATCAGCAGATAACATCAGACTGGGAGGGACCACGCTGGAGGATTTGAGAATGAGCTGAATGTAACTAACAGAGTCTGGAGGAGAAAAAAAAAAAAAGGTGAAATTTGATAGGAACAAAGGGAAGTTGTTGGGTTTAGCAGGGAAGAGGCAGCTGATCTTCATGAAGGAATTAAACTGAGCCAGGGCAGCTCAGGAGCTGCTGCTTGTTGTCAACTGAAAAAGGCACGGTTGCAGTGACAGGTAAAACAGGAGGATAAATTGCAGGATGGAGGAGACAAATCCATCAGCTTCTCGCAGCAGTGGGAAGGCCACAGCCCAAAACTCAACGCCCCCCTTGCAGATGGGAACAATGCCAGTGCCCTGCAGTGCTGGATGGAGCAGAGGAGGAGGAAGGAGTGTGTGAGAGCTGCTTTAGCAGACACCAGCATGGAGGGGCAGGATGTGGCTTTCAGATGGTGAAGATTGTTGTTAAAAAAGGAATATTACAGTAATGCTGCAACACCTCTTCTACCTGTAAGTGTGGGTGAGAAATCAAGGACCCAGAGTGTGCCCACTGCCTGGTGGGGCAGAAATAAATGGGCTGCCCGGGGTGGCCTGGGAACAGAACAAACCCCTGAGGGGAAGGCTGTGGTGGAGCTGGCTCTGCCTTGGGGCAGAGGGATGGGGTTGGGATGGCCCCTCAGGCTGCTTCTGCCTCATTTTCTGTGGTTTGCTGGGGTGTCAGGCCACAGACCTCTCCTGGAGCATGGATTTTGGCACCTCCCTAAGGTTTAAACAGCTTTTTCTTCAGTTATGGGTGCTTTTAAGGTAATTGGCCCCCTGAAACCTGGGGAAACCAGTCTGCTTAGTTCATCTGCCAGGGAGGGTTTCTGATAGTGGTATTTCCCTGGGAGTCTTGACTTGCTGTGGGTGCATCTCCTTTCTGTCCATACCTCCCAGCAGGATCTCCCTCAGCATTTTTTGCCTCTCTCAGAGCAGGCTGAAGGTTTGGGCAGTCAGAGAGAGGGGACCCAGCCCAGCATTAGCTGAGCAGAGCACCCTGAGCTGCGTTGGCTTGTTTTGCATGGGTATCCCTGAATCCAGTAGAACAGGTTGTTTTTCCCCAGCATATCTCACTGTACTCAACCCTGCATGAAGGCAGCTCAGAGAATATGATCAAATGGATTAATTCAGTATCTCTGGGTGTTTATTCAGACTCACCTCCTCCTTTTTTACGGCTGCTATAGGTTTTTCTCAATTACTTCCATAATTAATTCACAATGCCTGCAGTAGGTGCTGAGTTTGACTCTGTTGCTGTCAGGGTTTTTAGTTCTTTTCCTCAGAACCAGTGGCTGGCTGGAGCAGCTCAGGAGGATGTTGTTTTAGCCCCTTTGTGCCAGACTGGCTGAGCAGAAGCAGCAGGGCAGCCGAGTTCCCGTGTCACGTACTCCATGTGCACGTGACTCCTCACAGCTGATCCCTGCCTGGGGACTCAGAGCCTCACTGGGTGACATCTCTTGGGTGATCCATCCCTAGGGATCTTTTTTCCTTGATTTAGTCCTGTGCTGTGAGGAAGCTGTTCCTCACCCAGTCTGTTTGATCCGAGTTCCTGCCCCACACCTGTAACTCCTGTGGCGTCTCCAGCGTTATCCCAGCTGCCAAGAAGGGGAGGGTTATGGCCACTAAACAGATGCTGATGCCCTTTTCTTACCTGTGCTGAGCTTTTCTACTTCTTCTCTTGCTACTGAATCAAAAACTCTGACTTCTTTGATGTAGTCTTGTTGAGACAGGAGCTCTACGATCCTCTCCCCCACAAACCCACATCCTCCTGTCACCAGGTAGACCCAGGTGCCATCCATTTCTGAAGGTGTTTTTGTGGTTGAGCAGCAGAGAGCAGGTGGCTGCCAGGGTCTTCTCGTGCACTCAGCCAGCATTTTGTGAGCTAAGTCTAAAGTTTAGCTGTCACAGAACGCTGCTGGGTGAACATTAACTCCAGCCAGTCACACATAAATCAGGTTTTCCTTGGCACAGTCCCACAGGCCCCTTCTGGGCTCTCTGGCTCAGCCTTTCCCTTCTCCCGTGGTAGCCCACGGTCAGTGGGGCACCTCTGGCTTGCCTCGGTGTGTCCAGTCTCAGGCCAAAATTTGGCTGCCAATTTTCCACCCTGGACAGCCCCTTCCCATGGGCTGGTTTATGGGTTGTTGGAGCTCTGGGAGCTGCACAGTGTGTCCTGGAGATGCTCGGGGCAGCTGCTGCCAGCAGGATGCTGCAAGGACCCTGTTCCCATGCCCTGGTGATTTGTAGAGGGGCTTTATGGCAGCAAATCCTTCCAGTGCTGAGCTGGGCCAGGAATGGGCATCTGGGGCTTTATGGCCACCAATTCCGCCAGTCTGAGCACCTGCATGGCTCTCCTGGATGGATGTGCCCTGAGCTGAATGTATCACCCCCCTTCTCATACCTATATATGTGTGTTTAGGAGGAGAAAGTCCTCTCAGAATTTGAAAACCATCTTGGAGTGCAAACTCTACCATATCCTTTGGCAAAGTGTTCCAACAATTAATTCTCACCACTGGTGCAAGTTTTATCTGCCAGCCCATGGCTAAATTACCTTTCCCTGCTGTGCTGTAGAGAGTGGCTGCTGTTTAGTTTGCCATTGGAGTCAAAAAACAGGATCAGCTTTGTCCAAGAGTGCTCGATCCTGTCCTAAAAGTGGGATGTGGCAGGGGGAAGACCTGTCCTGTTTCTCTCTGCCTCTCCCATAAGGGCTCAGAGGTAACAAAGTCAGGCCTGATCAGCTCCCAGGCTCTCCTTGATGCCAAGCAAACAACATCCTTTGGTCTGGAATAATCCCATTTTTTTCCATCCATCTTTGAACCAGCTTGTCATTGGTTTTGGTGAGCTGTTCTTAGAGGGCAGATAAGGTAATACCATCTCCCTGCTTATTTTTCCTTTATACAGTGTAGTAGTTGTTTTTCTATGGTGCTGCTTGGGAAGGTTAGGGTGAGTTTGTTCCTGTTTCAGGTCCACTGCTTTCCCCATCCCCAGGCTGCAATGTGGAGGGAATCCCAACATTATTCATGGCCAGAGCCATTCTTACCACAGTGCCAGTGCCTGCCTGGACAAAGAGCCACTCTATTTATGCTGCTGAGCATGTGGCTAATGAAGAGTTAAGGCAGTGAACTCCAAGAGTAGCTGTGTTTTGTTTGTGAATAAATAGTTTTCTTTTAATCAGCTCCTGCTACAAGTTCAGTGTGTTCCCCTCTGCCATTGATTTTCCTGGGCTGTGTTAAGCTCAGGAGAAGTCAGTTCCCCTCGCTCTGATTACAATCAGTGGCCATAATGGCCCAGAGACCAACACGGGCCTGATGCTAATTTGGTGCCTGGCAGACCAGCACAGCCACGAATGTCCCAAGAAATTAATTTAGCCTTTTATCCAGCAGCTCCCAATCTGTACAGTGGTGATTAACACAACTGCCTCCCCTCAGAGGACTTTTTGCAAGGATAAATACTAGGAGTTGGAGGTGTTAGGACTCAAAAACTGAGATAAATACACCCTGAGAGATCCAGAGAAGTGCTGCATGGGAATGCCTGGCATGAAGTAACCTTGAGCATGTCCTCATCAGTGATGCAAAACTCCGTGTGAAGCAGAGGCCTCGACTCTGTGGACAGTTCTCAGTGTTTACAGGGCTCAGCCTTTGCTGCACTATTGGCATCTGCATCTCCCCAGTGTAATCTGACCAGGAGGGGAAAAAACTGGCTGGGATTTACATGTCTCTTGTTTTCACTGGGATGTGAAAAACAACTTCAGAGCCCAGAACTGTGACATCTGTGACAGAAACAGCCCAGTTCCCCCCCTTTGCTAACACAGAGGTGTTGCATCTCCAGGGGCAGTTGTTCCCAGAGCAGGAAGGTTAAAAGAAGGTCTTTACCACATCCTCTCCTGGCAGTTTGAATTGTCTCAAGAGATGACGACTCTGGGGGTCTCCATAAGCCCAGAGGCACACTCAGAGAAACCCCAAAGGCTGCTGGAGGAGGCAGATGCCCAGGAGGTACCATGGGATGTCAGGGAGGGGGTCTGGGCAGCCCTTGCCATCTCTAGCTGGGCCAACTAGACTTCCTTGTACTGTGAGGAAACTTTTGAGGAAGTGAGGAACGCTGCAAATACCAGCAGATTTTAATTTACACTGTAGGGCAGAGCACAGTTCTCTGTCTGGCTTGTTTCCCCCTCACAATCTGCTGCAGCCACCTGTCCTCCGAGTGCCCTCGCTGAGCCCAGGCAGAGCTGGGATCCCTGGATCTGCACTGACACCAAACTCCTGCAGGACCTGCACGGCTGCTCTGCAGGAGGGTGTGCCAGGGCCGGGGAGAGCCTCGCCCTGCAATGTGCAGCAAGGTGCTCAAAGGTGAGGTTAGCTGAGAGGCTGCCTGGGAAGCTAAAACACCTCCCCATGAGGGCAGGATGTGCCCCCGCGTTTGGGATGTGCCCCTGCCTTTGGGATGTGCCCCCGCCTTTGGGATGTGCCCCCGTGCTTGGCATGTGCCCC
>VZRQ01007461.1:435707-458502 GCA_013397975.1 Machaerirhynchus nigripectus | reverse complement strand
CGTTTGGGATGTGCCCCCACATTTGGGATGTGCCCCTGCGTTTGGGATGTGCCCCTGCGTTTGGGATGTGCCCTCACGTTTGGGATGTGCCTCTGCCTTTGGGATGTGCCCCCGCCTTTGGGATGTGCCCCCACATTTGGGATGTGCTCCTGCCTTTGGGATGTGCCCCTGTCCTTGGGTCCTGTGGCTGGGAATGCAGAGAGGAGACTCAGGGTGTCCTGGAGACAGATCTCTGTACCCAACACCTGCAGAGGAGTCAGTCCCATGGAGGGCAGGGAAATTCAGCTCTGGTTTTAGCCCCCGCCTTTGGGATTTGCCCTCCAGCCCACAGCGGGTGCCCAGAAGCACGGCCTTCATGCACATCTTGTTTTTAGGAGCCCTGCAAAGGGGCTTCCCAAAGAGAAGGTTGAGATGTCAGGGAGGAAAAGCAGCTGCCCTGATTTCAGGCTGCAGTTTGCTTGAACTTGCTCTGAACTTTGTAAATAGAGGGCACCTGACATGATATTCATTTACAGTAAGTTTATTTCTCAGTGCATTACATGAAAGGTCTTTGGTATTTGTGGGTCCTTGAATATTGTTCCCACTCTGCTCCGTAAGAAAATGCTGAATACAAAACATTCCATATACAGTAACAAACCCCATAGCAAATAAAGAGAAATAGATATTTGGAACAATAACATAGCAATATGAAAACAGATAAGTAACCATGCAAGAGGTGGAACAAACAGGTTGTGTTTACAACAAACATTAAAGCCTGCCATAAATGAGTTCATCCTGTCAGATGAGATTTATTCTTGCTCTAAGTTAAGAAATTACACATGATTACAAGATGCTGCCTATGGCTGCCCTATAAAAGACCAAATGGTTGTAAAGCTGATCCCCAGGAGAGAAGCCAGGGCCATTGGCACACATACGAGACACACAGATATAAATAAAAAAGGTACTGTGTAAAATAACTAGTGAAGAAGTTACAGTTTCCTTCCATGGGTGGGAATGTGCCTTGTGAACAATTATAGCACCTTTGAATCCCTTGGTTTCACAGGAAACCAAGAAATCACAGAGACTCTGAGTAGTTTAACCCCTACACCCCCAATGGAATGTCATCTTGAGTCAGACAAAGGCTGTAAACGTGGAGGAGGATGGGTTTCCAATCATTGTATCGGGAAGGAATTCCAGAAGCTGATTGTCCTTAGAAACCTTTGCCACAGTGCTCAGGGTCCCACATGACAACAGTTCATGGCAGACACTGGAGCAGAGCCCACACAGCACCAGCATGTGCTGCTCCAGGGCTGAATCTGATTTTTAAGGCCTGTTCTTCTGAAAGTTGATGGCAAAATGACCACGGAGTTTGGTGGGAGCAGGTGAGGGCTCTTCTCTCTGTTTTATTTCTACTTCCCTGGGTTGCTATCAATTCCTTACAGTAAGTGCAAATTAGACCCTCTGGAGAGGAGCATTCCCTGCCTCCCAGGAGTTCCAGATTGCTGGTGAACGTGAGGGTGCACGACTTGCAAAGGGTTTTGGTTGTGCAATGTGCTGCTTCTGGTTAGCTCAGGGCAAAGCAAACACTACTACTACCAGAGCTGATCCAAGTCAAAAACACACTGGAGCTCAAACAAACATCAAGAATTTCAAAAAAGTCTTAGGTAAAAAAAAACAAAACAGAAAAGGAAAAGAACACACTATGATATTGCACAGTATGTATGTAAGATAAAGCACTAAACATTTCAATTAAAATATATTTCTAAATGAGCACGCATTCCAAATAAATCCCCTAAGTTACATAGACATGGCAATAAGCATTATATGCCCTGGCTGCAGTGAACCTCAGGATCCTGCCTATGATGGAGCATGTGGTTGGAGTGGTTTGCTTAGTCATCAGCATCATTAATGTCAGTGTGTGAGGCTGTGCTCACCTTTAAACATCATTAAACTGGGGCGGCACAACAGTGTGGTCCAACCCTGGTGTGAGTGGAGAGGAATGAAACCCCAGCAGAGAGACAAAGTCCATCTGGTATAATCCTGCTGTCCCCCAGTTAA
The DNA here is from genome assembly GCA_013397975.1 of Machaerirhynchus nigripectus. NCBI lineage: Eukaryota > Metazoa > Chordata > Aves > Passeriformes > Dicruridae > Machaerirhynchus > Machaerirhynchus nigripectus. The sequence continues at coordinate 456,465 of VZRQ01007461.1, read as the reverse complement.
AGATACAGCACCTCATCAGAGAGATGGAGCTAAAAAAGCAAGGAGTGTGGGGAGAAAAAATACATAGCTCATACAGAAACCTGGAAATATCAATAATTAAAGTGGTCTCAACCCAAACCTAAACAGCCTTTTGACAACTGACTTGGCAGGATTAATTGCAAACAACTTCCATTAAGTTTTCCTTTCATCTTGTCAGTAATTTGTTTTAAATAATATAAAATTCCAAATCCTTGTCAGTATGAATGCCTCAGCAATGTGAATGCCTAATGCATTAGCACCCACCAAGCTCATGCAATAGCTTTGAATTCAGAAAACAAACTTGGAGGAAGCAAGGTTTCTCTTTCAGTTCAGAGTGAAGCCTCTGAAAAGTCAGGGAAGTGAAAATGGCCCCATTGTATTCCCTCTTCCCCAAATTCAACCCCACAGGACCAGTGAAACTGAATTTCTCCATTTCCCTTTTTAAAGATTGCTTTGGTTGGGTTTGGTCCCTGAAGCTGCCATGAGGACATGACTACAGCTGGCACCAGCCTGCCCAGTGCACGAGTTTAGACTGAACTGGGATTTCTCCTCAGTCTTCAGGCCTGATTTTCCAACACCAGCTGGTTGGCACAAGGACTTATCTCCTGGAAGCCACCAGTGAGGTCCTGGAGTGTCCATGTGATCCAGAGCAAGATGGTCCCAATTCAACACAGAGGTAACCAAGGACTTCTCAATTCCTGCACAGGGATCAGCCTGTGAATGGGGAAACATCCCCTTTTTTGGGCACATTCCATTCTTAGATGGAAAGATTATTCCAAGAATGTTCCCATGGCTGCTCTGTGCTTGGCTGCCCACAAACAGAGCTACTGCCTGCCAGTAGTGGAAGGAGGGACATGGGCTCTTCCAGCACTACAGACATCCTTAGAGTTACTGCTGGGTTTGAAGCTCAGATGCATTCAGAGAGGCTTTATTTCCTTCTCTCAAAGGTCAGGGACCTGCTGGACTTGAGTTTTACTCGTTCCCTTGTCTCTCTACACCACAGTCCAGCTGTAACTCAGAGTCCAGTCAGGCAACTCCCCAAACTCCTGCAAAGCTTTGGTCTTGTTTCTTGGAAATGTCCCATGGAAAACTCAAATCATTTGGAAGCACAACCTGAACCAGGTGGGCTGGTGCTGAATGAGCCCCACCTGTGGCAGGGGCCAAACAGAGTGAGGATGCAAAAGCAGGGCAGGGACTTGCATCCCTGCTGCCTCCACCACAGCTGGTTGTTACTCAGCTGCACAGCAGTGAAAGCAAACTTCTGGTGCTTGCTCAGCTTATGCCATTTCACCTGGCTGGGGATGGCTGGATCCCTGAAGAGCAGGGCCAAGTGAAGGCATGGTGATTTCAGCCATCCTGTACCTGTTCATTTGGGAAAATGCCAGGCCCTTCAGAGGAACCACTGGGACTGGATGTCTCTGTAGCACTACCATGTTTTCAGTGTGTATGGACAGTCAGTTTAATGTGTGGCTAATGCTGGGCTGGCAGAGCTCCTCCATTTTTAGCCTCTTTTCCAGTGGGCTCTGCCTTGGGAAGATCACTTGGGGTGCTGAACACAGGGACTGCAGAGTGTTTTCTCTGCAAAGCTTCTGACAGAAACACTGCAGCAGTGCAGCCCAGCTGGCTCACACAGCTGTGTCCTGCACAGGAACCAGGGGCAGTGGGGCCAAGAACACCACCTCAGTTTGCTCTCTTTTGTCCTGGGCTGAATTTCAAAACTGTCAGAACGTGGGAATTAAAGAGTAAAAAATAGTACAGTCAGGTCTGTTGATTAATCTCCCCCTTCTAACAAAAATCACTGTCTACATGAATGACATCAGCTTGTCTGACCTCGTTAGCACAGCAGGTGGAGTGATTCATTTGTCAGTGAAGGGCAGGTTCAACTTCTTAAACCTGGAAGCTGGTACTTCCCCTAAAATAACAAGTTATTGCAAAAAGTAAAATGACTCTGTATTTAACTCCCAGTGCAAGATAAGCTCTTGACAAGACTAATTCCTTAGGCTGTGGTTTGCTACTACACTGGCTCCAGATCCAAATGGCGAGGATTTACTCACAAGATTAAAACAAAACACTGTGAAAACATTTTTCCTGATTGCTGTAGGATTAAGAAACTATTGCAAAATATCCCTTTCTGTGACTAGTTACTGCCACCACTTAAATTAATTATCTCTGGATGTATGCACAAGCTGAACACAGTATGGGAAAATTCTTGCACAATTCCATCATATCTCATGCAAACTGCTCTGTATTTTCACAGAAACAGTCTAAACTCTCTGAAGATAGATGGAAAGCCAATGTTGCCATGAACATTTGCATCAAAAGTCCTTGCTTAGCCAACCACAATTAGAAATAATGTCACTCACATGCAATTAGCAACACGAAAAGCCAAGATGTTGTTGCAAAAGTCCAGAGAGCCACCTGAATTTTCAGGGTAATACTTTCAAATGTACTTTGTATTTTCTAATTTGTTCTTTGCTTAAAAGAAATCCTTGCAGGTCATGCTTTCGTGGCCTGTGGAACTAACATCTGGAAGCCAGTGTGACACCAACACATGAAATAAAAGCAGATGCCTTCAACTACAGCAATGGTCAAGGCTGAGGCTTGGCTTTGGGTCTGGTGGGATGGATGGGCTTGGGCAGTTAAGCAGAGCTTTACTGAGTGACTGTCAGGAGCAGTGAGGAGCAAGGGGAGGGTTGAACTCTGGAGGAGGTGTCGCTTCCTTAAGGCAGCTTCTGAGATACCTGACAACTCCAAAGGCAAAACAACAAAATCAAGGAAAACGTTCTCCAAACCCTCTCTGAGCTATGGATAAGTCATTCCCTGCAATCAGGGCTCAGTACTGGCCAGGGAAGGAACCCCAGCCACCAACACTGCATCCTGCCACCCCCTTCATCTGCCATGTGCAGGTAAGCACTGGGTACTGTATCTGTAACTGGGGAACAGGCAGGACAACACGGAGCTGCTCCTACTGCATCCGGTTGCTTCTCCTTCTGGCTTCACCATCATCCAGCAGCGAAGAGAGGATCTGGTGGGCCTGGGGCTGCCGGGGTCCTCCTCGCTTGATCTTGATGCTGCTTCTCAGGGGGGAGCCCGGGATCACATCCTGTCCAGAGCCTGGCTCAATGGAAGACAAAGAGTCTGTAAGGAGAGAAAGTCACGGGAGAGCACTATTTAAAAGGGGAGGCTGAGGAAGACACTCATGGGCCCTTCTGAGTGGTTCCTCTTCTGGGAGCAGTGTGGTCCCTCCTGTTTGCTTTCCATGCAGGAAGCAGCTCTGGAGCTTCAGGTTTGCTGCCACCACACTGCTCCTGCTTTAGATGTTTCCCCTCTGCTCTGCCTGAACTCCTTGGGGTAAGTGCAGGGCCTGTTCTGCTTTGTAGTTTCATTTCTAAAGTGCTGTTCTTTTATTAACTATAAATTTACTTGGGCTGTAGCAACTACTCAGCACTGCCCACACACTCCTGGTGTTGGAGGATGAGCTGGGTGCTCACTGGGCCCTGATGCTCCTCGGGGTTTAGGTACCATTTACTCCTGGTAAAGGGCATTTGGAGGCACTGGAAGGATTGAATGGAAGGACTGGCCCAGCCTGGGCTGCAGCCAGATCAGCAGTAAGGCTGGGAATGGCTGGCAGCTGTCCCTGCTCCCCGAGTGCCTCCAGGTAACACCCTCCTGAACAAATTAAATACACCCCGGTCTGGGCCACTCTTCAGCAACAGATGCTGGTGGCTTGATCTGCCTCAACATTTCCACTGCCCCAATTTCTTCTTCCTTTTGCCTCCAGAGCTGGATGTTTGTGTTTCCCTGCCAGGAGCCCAACGTGCCAGCCTTGGTTTGCTCCCACGAGGCAGTGTTTCTGTTTCAAGTGAGCTTTTGGCTGCCGGAGGGTTTGGGCTCTGTCTGCCAGCACCAAACCCTGCCAAACAATTTGGGCTTTGCTGTGTCCTGCTGGGCTGCTCTCTGCAGCTTCCAGGCCAGGCCAGCTCCAGCTGCCCTCCCACTGCAGAGCAGAGGTTTGTTTGCTGGGATGTTTTGCCTTGTTGCTTGGGTGGCTGTGGTTTTGGAAACCACGCTCAGTGGGAAGTTTCTTGGGAAAATGAGAGTAGGGAATTGGCATTTCTGAGTGGGGTTTTAAAGCTGGGCTACCCCAGGACCTGTGGTCAAATCCTTAACACCTACACTGGGAACATGACCAGACAGTTGGTGCTGGGTGATTTAAACCTCTGTGGTGCCTCTCAGTCCAGTGAGGTCTGTGCTCAAGGAAGATATTTTTTGTTATTTTATGTCTTTTTGTTTGTTGGGGCTTTTTTAACCATATACACAAAGATGAACATAATTGCACAAGGAAAATATGCCTTACTTTCCAAGTTCCCTTTCTAAACAGTATTTTTGTAGGGTCTAAAATATGTGTGAAGTTAAAGAATGGACCTATTTCAAAAGCACAGAGCAGGAATATAATTATCAACAGTTATGGGACAAAAAAAACCCTGAAGTCATGCCATATAGGTGTTTAAATACGACCTAACCACAGTGTACAATTAAAAAACATCCATTTTTGCTGATGCAGTTACACTGGTATAGAAGCACACATGGGTGTAAATAACTCATCTCCGTCCCAAGCAGTAACAGATCAATACAAATGGTTTGCTGAAATGACTGTTTCAAAATAACAGCAGCACATGCCTTGTTGCTGCTCTCTTTCCAAACAGAATGTGAAAAATGGGTAAATCAGGCAGTTCTCTGGGACAAGGCTGCATGAACCCCAGTCCCAGGGTGTACAGGAGGTTCCTCAAGGGGTGACCTTTTGCTTTATACAGCTATAAATGAAGATACAAAGTAAAAGCCAAAAGAGGGCCAGGCCCTGGGTCCTGTAAATACCCTGCACTGGACTAACCCAGGGAACCCCCCTTTCCCTCTTCCCTGGAGAACATCCCTGCTGGCATGGACTGCTGCCTAGGAAACCTGGTGCCCATCTCCCTGGTACCTACACCAGCTCAAAGCAAAGCAGCATAAAAATGTGCTTTCCTGCCCTTGGAATGAAGCAGGAATAGTGCAGAGGTAAGGTCAGGGTGAGTGTGGTTAAATCATGGGGTTGTGATTCATGGTTTCCCAAAAATCTTACTCTGTTGCTGCCTGTTGCTTTTGGAAACAGCACTTGGGGCCTCCAAGAGCACGAGGCCACCGAGCAGAGCACAGCAGGCTCCAGGCCAGCCATGCCCTGGCACTGGAAGTCTCCAGCAGCAATTCCACCCCAGCCCTGCTGGCTCCAGACAGGGCTGGAGGGCCCCCAAGGTGCTGCCTGAACTGCATCCAGTACTGTGAGTAAGGCATTGCTCTGATGGCTGCTGGGCATTTTAGGTATTTACCATTTTCTTAGCTTAAATCAATATCCAAAGGCCACATCCCAATAAAAGTGGATGTTGATCTGAGGGGAGGTGTGAGGTGGGCTCACAAGCAAGGCCAGGAATGATGTTCCACGTGTCAAGGACAGAAAAGTGCTCTGGGGCTTGGTCAGTGCCAAGGGACAGGCTTGCTGCTCACAGGCTGGGATAGCAGAGCCAAACATTTTGCCTCTGCTGTGTTTCTGAAAGGGGAGAAATGGGCACAGCAGCTTTTGGCAGCTGTGAGAGAACTGATCCTCGGGTACCCCAGAAGGAGAAGTCTGACAGTAATCAACACCTGTGACAATAACCAACACCATACTCTGGTCAAGGGAAGAGAACATTCTTTAAGGGATGAGGTACACACTGTACCAGTGATGGGAGAGCCAGCAGCCTCAGGAGATCACAGAAATCTATCTGAATGTAGAACATGTGGGACTTTCTTTAAATCTGACTGTGAAAGTAGGTTTCATGTAAGTTATAATCACAAAATGTTCAGGGATCACTGATTTTCAGGGTGACATGGCAGCACTGTTTGGGCTTTCTCTGCAAAACGTGGTGCTGCACAAGGCAAGGGCCTCAGTGGTGTTCAAGCCACTTGGAAGATGTTGTTAACAGGATTAAATGATCTGGCCTAAAGGCTTGAACAAGCAGCTCTGTGGGAAGCTGGTAGATGATCTGTGCCACATGGCTGCTCGTGACTTGGCTGCCTGAACTGTAACAAAAATCACTGTAAGGGTCATTTCACCTGCTACTGGAAAGGCAGAGGAAGCAGTACAGCTGGTGGAACCCAACAGTTCTAAGCACCCCTGAGTCATGGCACCTAGTCTAGAAAATGTGGCTTGAACAGACACCAGAGAGCTCGGGAGACTGGGAGGGTGTTTCACCAGCAAGCCTGAGCAGAGCCCCTGGTTCCCTACAGAAGAAAACCTTAGCAGTGCTCACCATGAATTCCTATCATGTGCTCAAGGATTAATACCCTCTCAGCTAAAATCTTCAGAGCCTCTCGAAGCTGTTGGACACCTTCCCCCTGCAAGAAAGAAAACAAAACTAACATTGGAATATGTTGCAGAACAGGCTTCTTGTCCATAATGTTGCTTTCATAGCACCAGACTCTGCAGTGTGGATGTTTCAAAATCAAAAGAGGTAAAAGAGGAGATAACCTAAGTAGGAGAAATCCCTATTCAAAGAGCTCCTCATGTACACTCAGGGTGTAGTTTGTTGTCCTTGTCACCTTAGGTGTGGGCTTGAAGGGACAAAGAGATGTTGGAAAGTGTTTCAGGAATTGAGAGCAGAGATGTGAGAACTCCAAAGCTCTGCACATGCAGTTTGCTCTCAGGGAGTCTGTCCCTCAGCATGTGGGAGGGACAGTAGGGAAGCAATTCCCAACCAGCTCTGTGTGACAGAACAGCCTGTGGGGACTGAGGCATTCTGAGAACACGGTGACAACGTGGCCAAGGAAACCTCTCAGGCCAGGATTTCTGGCACGTATCAAATTCAAACCCAAGGTTCACAGCACCACTTGCTCTGCACATTAACTGTGGACTCACCCCCTGGCCCCCCCAAACCCACCTGTCAAAGGGAATAGGGTTGAAGGACAGCAAAGTGACAAAAAGGAAAGCAAAACACATCCTTACATCAGCGCCTTTGTCACCTTCCTCGCCCTTCTTGCCTGGTTCACCCTAAAACAAAGAAAGGGAAGCTTGGTTATATGTGGCTGAGGACCCCCCCAGGATTCCTTGGATCCCTCCCCACCAATGGAGCAAATTAAAGAAGCTTTTCACCAGCAGAAAACACAGGGACTGGCACTTCATGCCAAGGGCCAGAGTGCTCTCCTGAGCTTTGCCCTGGCTCCTGTCAGCTTCCCAGGAGGTCACCACCACTTCCAACACAGATTAACTTGTCCAGGAGTGGCCAAGCTGCAGGAGGGGCCACCTGCCATGGCCTGGGCCCCAGCAAGGCCATAGACATCTCACTGGGCTTTCAAAGAACAACATTTTAGGCTAAACCACAGATAAACTGCTCCTTTTCCCAAAACATGCACAGTTTCATCTTGATTTAGAACAGAAAAATCCTCCATTCTGCTTTCATTAATTAGTCACATCACTTTCTGCCTCTGAGGATGCTCATTAAGCTTTTCTTGAGCTGTGAACATTGGTCTCATGTTTCCCCCCCAGCCAGGAGTTCATGCACCCTCCGAAGAGCAGATGACACGGAGAGATTAAACCACTCTAAGCTAAACATAAAACAAGACTAACAATCTAAAACAGAGTGGAAAGTCTTGGGCTCCTCAAACTTGTTGGACATCCCTGAGATATTTGCAAAGCAGAGGTGAGCATGGGAGGAAGGACCAAAGAAAAGGTTGTGTGAATTGTATGAAATGATGAGGTGGAACCAAGGAAGAGAGATGAGAATCCTCCCAGGGGCTCTGGGACCTCTCTGGAAACTGCCAGCCAAAAAAAACCCCCAATTTTCCCCACTAGATCTCTGTCAGCCACCCTTCCTCACCACTGGTTTGTTTGCACCAGCCATATGTGCCAGTGCAGACATCTCCTCTGGGCAGCTGTTTAGGTATTGCCAAAAAATCGTTTGCAGACATCTTTTAACCTCCTTCCAGGGTTTCCAGCTCAGCTTGGCCAGCCGAGGTGCAGGAGGGACTTGAGAGCCGCTGATGGACTTTGATCTGTTTAACTGTGCCCACCTTTGGGCTCTGGTAGTGCCAGGAACTCCTGGTGGCCCAGGGAGAGCTGTGTGTGCCCAGCTCTGGCCAGAAGGATCTGCAGGCAAAGCACAGCTCCCCTGCTGGGGCAGTGCCCTCCTGGTCATGGCAGCACCCTGCTCCACACCAGGGGATGTTACATTTGCAGAGGGATTCGTTAAGGTGAGGGGGTCTGTGGAACAGATGTCTGAGCTGGAGCCAGCAGAGCTCAGCACTGAGGCAGCTCCAGGCCAGCCAGTGGCACCTACAGTGGCAGGCACCAACCCCACCTGAGCCTGGCACCCACCCATGAGTGCAGCACTTACAGGAAATCCCTTAATGCCCCTCTCTCCAGGCAGACCTGCTTGCCCCTGTTGGAAATAAAGTCAGTGTCATTAGGAGATACTTTGCCATTTGACAAGAACACAGTGTAATTTTTACTAGTGGGATTAAGATGGCTTAATGAAAAACCTTACACTTGGGATAATGTGAAAAAAAAATTCCTCTCCCTTGACATTATCACTTAGAGACAGCAAAAGGGGGTTATGGTTTTCTGTCAAGTATCAGCTCCAAATCCCATCAGACTCTGGAGGAGCTGGGCTGGATGCAGAGCTCCTGAGCTCAGTGCCCTCTCTGTAAGACGATTAGCAGGTTTTTTGAACTTTCCAGCAGTCAGTTACATTATACCAGGAAGGAATTTGGCTGGAGATTTGTTCCTTACAAAGACACTGCATTCTTCTCTCTGGTGAAAGTGATGGGCCCCGGCCAGAACAGAGCCCGGGGCTCCCACCGAGCACTGATTTAATCTGCTCCTGCTCCACACACATCCCACAGCTCCTGATCAAAACACAGGTACAATATTTTGGTCGGTTTGTTTCTTTCTCCTGCTGTGCTAATTTTCACATTGTTCTCAGTGAGGGGTTTTTGTTCTTTTTTATTTTATTTTTTTTAACAGAAACAGTCTGAACTAGTACGTGTTGGTTTGGGGTAGAATGGAACGCCATTGAACTGAACATCTTTTTTCCCCCTGTTTTCCTCCACAGTGCTGGTTTCCCACCCTGGAGCAGCTGGGGCAGGGCAGAATCCCTGACCAGGAGAGCAGTTGTAGGTGATTTAGTGACAAAGCAGGAGCTTGGGGAGAAGAGGCAGAATGTAAAAGCAGTTACAGAAATCCCTTAATGAAACAGCCACATATTCCCCCTGGCTCTTCTCCTGTAGACACAAAGAGCAGCAAACCCATCCTTTTTTCCCCAAGAAACTACATATATGGTGGCAGATTTCTGCAGGAGAAAGGGGGAGCTGCTGGGTTAGTGTCCATCAAATTGCTGCTTTGTGTAAAACCAACGGGCATCTACAGAACATTCCCGAGGAATACTGAATTCCTGTGGAATGCCTTGCCAGCACCAGGAAAAGGCCCCTATGGACAGGGAGATCTGGGAGAAAGGCCCAGTCTGGCAGGTGCTCCCAGTATTTTCAAAGAGAAATACTTGGATTCTGCACGGGAGGGAGCAAATCTTGTGAAAAAGCACAGGCAAGAGTCAAAATCACAGAGAGGAGCATAACAACACACTGAAAATACACAAACAGACAGTGCTCCATGTCCAGGAGGAACAGAAGGGATGCTATCAGCTTAGAGGGGATCAAAGGATATTTAGGCTGGATGTTGGCAATATCTTTTATCCCAGGCCTCCCTGGCTGTTCCTCTGAAGACTGCCTGGAGATGCTGTGGAGCCTCCCTCCCTGGCAGTGCTTGGGATGACCAGAGGCTGATCGTGAGCAGCACACAGAGCTGAGCCATCCAGGGCTGTGCTCTGACTGCTTCAGGTCTCTTCCACATCTGTTCTCCCCGAGATTAAGCAGGAAGAATGTGTAATAGCATTTTCTCACATCTCAGTAGATACTGTAAACCCCTCCTCTGCTTTTCTTTGCAGCTGCACAGCTCCTCTGCTCGAGCCCTCATTTGTATCCACCAAACCCAAAATTGCAGCATGTAGTTGTCAAAACCAGCATTCAAAGCCACACTCACAACAGACAAAAAGCACACACAGCATCCCACAGAAATTCTGACAGAAAAAGCTGTCAGCTTCCCTTTCTGCACTACAGAGGATGGACACGAAATATGGGGTTTTCTTCTTTTTATCAAGACATTCAGATATTTGAAAATCTCATTTGTCCCAAATCTAAGAGAAGAGTTATAATTCTAAATCCCTAGCAAGGAGGGAACAAAACCAAATTCTAAGGGATCTGTCTGGGCTGAATGGACACAATGCAACATGATTTTGTTTTAAAATAACTGTAGAAGTAATATGGGATATGAGTAGTAATATCAGTAATATGGTCAAGCACAAACTAAAGCAAAATGTTAAATGAATCATTGAGGAGGAGTTTTACCAGTTTCCTGGATGGAAATGTGACACTTTGCCACATACCATGCCCTTCCACTTTTTTTTAGCTGAAAATACAGCTTGAATGGCAATGAGCTGTACTTGGTAATCTGTGCATCATCTCACCAGTTAAGGTTTTGTTCTCTATCAGAATCTTGAATTCTAGTCCCAGAACTCCATCAGTCTGCAGTCTATTTGTAAAGCCAAGTCATGCCCAAATTGGCTGAGCTGCACAAGGAAAGTGTTACCAACAGTGACTCTGTCTTTCAGGGAAGTGCAGGACCAAGCACCCAAAACTAAAATAGAACAGAGATTTCAAATATGTGCCCCACCCTCAGGTATCTGCTGCTCCTTGATCCCCAGGAGGGGTGCAACAAGCACCTGGACCTGCTCCCCTTGCACAGAGGAGTTTGGCTGTTGCTGGTTATTGCCATTAATTTGAGAAATCAGCACATTGGAGTTCACTGATCTGCATTTGTCTGTCTTGGCTCTCTCAGGCATCCGTCTGTCTGCTGGACTGGAAGGGGGAGCAGGAATGCAGAGGAGGTTCTGTCACGTCACCTACAGCCCCCACTCACAGGTGGTGCCTGCACCTGTCTGTGGGACAGCAAAATGGCATTTGGAAGAAAAGGCCCGAGGCTGTGTCACTGCAGCCACCTCTGCAGGCATCCATCATTTTAGAGGTACCAGCCAATGTTTTCCTCCTTGTCTTTCTCCCCTCCTTTGACCCTCTCCACACTGGGGTCTCAGTGATTCCCCACAGTCCATGGTGCCCGTTTCACAGACCTAAGGGCTGAATGATCCTCTTCCACCTGCTCCACTCCCAAATGATTTTGTGCTCCTAGGCTCACCCAGAGATTTCAAAAACCACCACCTTTTGGCAATTAAGCTGAACAGAAGCAGCCAAAGGCCCAAATGCCACTTTCAAACCCTTCACAACGCTTGAATGCTGGACTGGAAATCTGACACATTTATACCCTTGTTAGACATTTCTCTGGTAGTTCCTAAACTTCACCAGTTTGGAAATAACATTCAAACAGCCCTTTATGTTTAGCTACCAGCACTGGACAGCCCACTAAGGATTGAGGCACATAAACATATTAAGAATATGACTCCAGTATTCCAAATATGTTAAGAACATCATTTGATCTGGGAAATTACTTCAGTTCAGGAAAAGTCTGATGAGTTTTTAAAGCCTTAGAGCCACAGAAGGAAGAGGTCAGTTAGACCTCTCAAAACACATCACACTAAACAGCTTTGGCTGGTGGAAGGGAGTTGGTCCCCACACGTCTTTATGCACCATGTCTTTGCCACTCAAATCTCTCTGGAGAACACCTGACTTTGCAAGGAATTCAACTCTTTCTCTGTACAGGAAACCCTTGTCTTGGTTCTTGCAGAAGGCCCAGAAACTGCATTTAAAGCTGTTGGTGGCTGCAGTCCCACTGCATTTGTAAGGACTGTGCTCTGTACAGTTTCTGAGGCCTCACCCCCAAATGCTGCTGGGAATCCCTCTGGGCATGTAAAACCTTACTCTCTCTCCTCGGTCTCCTTTGGATCCTTTTGGTCCAGGCTGTCCTGGAGATCCTGGCAAGCCCTGGAAGAGATGCAGAATGAGGAGGAATTAATTTCTACTGTGCAACCTTTGTGTAGGTGTAGTGAATACATTTCCCAGTGATCCTCAGCTCCTGAAAACCTCATACACCCATCAAGCAATTGGGCTGGATTCTCTTTTCCCCTCAAGCAAATACAACAGGAGCTCTGTTTGCAGCTATCCCAAGCCCTGTACTTTCTGCAGATCCCTCCATTTGGGTCTTTGAATGCACTGCAGGCCCCTGATGTAACATTTTTTTGGGGTCGCTATGACAGGACAGTTCTTGTTCTCAGTTACCAAGAAGAAATTAATACACAGGTAGCATGTTCAGCTTAAAAATCCCCACTGCTTCCCCCCACTTCTTAATTGCCTCAGTGGGTGGCAGGAGCAAGCACACATACCTGAAAATTAATTGGATTGTGCAGTGGAAATTATTTTGAAGCTATTCACTCACCCTAATAAACAATTTTCAAATTAAGCCCAATCTCTGCTAATAATTTTACTCCCTGGGTTGAACAAATCTATAAAGCAGTCACCAACTGCTAAGAAGGGCACAGTCTCCAGATTTCTACTAATTGAACTGCTATGCAGAAATCGATCCAAATTCTTTACTTATCCACCCAGAGAAGCCACAGTTATTAACCAGACCAAGAGAGAACAATATTGTTTGTTTATATTCAGCCTGTCAGCTCTCCTTCTCCCCACAACCATGCCTTGTTTCCACCTCAAGTGACTTGCACGTTGTCTTGGAGGCTGCAGAAGTGAGCCTGGAGCTCCCCTCCAGGCCACAGGTGATTTAAGCCAGCCTGCTTAGGAACAGCTCCCCAAATCCCACATCAGCACCCAGAGAAATGGTTTTTCTAAGCCCAGAGAAATAAAAGTTCTGGGCATTGCTGTGAGGAGCTCAGTGCCTGGTGAAGTGGCCCAAGGAGGTTGCACACACGTGATTTAAGGGTCCAAAGGAGGAGCCCTCTCCTAGTTTCAGCTGGGAGCCAGCACTGCTCACCAGTATCACATGGCTCCCTGCCTGCAGCCAGCCCCACCAGCTCAGCTGAGCTCCCCACCAAGGATTCAGAGACTCAGGCCTGGTTTAGGAGGTTCCCTGGGGCTGCCAAATGAGCTAGGGCACAGACCAGGCTTGGCCCTGTGTCAAACATGCAGCATGAACAAAGTCTCCAGAAGCATCCTTTGCTCCTGGCAGTTTTCAACAGTGGTGAGACAGGGATGCTCAAGAACACTGATTTCCACATTGCAAAAATAAAAGATTTACAGTGTGTGTTGCGTGTCAAAAAGCCAGACTCTGCTCCAGAATCTACTTATGAATTGTGAATTACCTTATATTTAATGATGTTAAACTGGATCTGTCATTTGGCTGCCAAATCTCGCACTGTGTTCCTATCTGTCTGGAGTTTCTCATTGTTCTCCAGAGCATTCCCTAATTGAAAGGATTCTGCTACACTGGCAAACCTTCCCTAACCTGGTGTCCATTGCTTCTTCAAAGTGGTTAATAAACACACAGGAAAAATCTTCTCTGTTTTTAATTCCAAACCTCCTCTGATCAGATCTGAGTTACATCCCTCTGCTAAGTTACTTAACCTTTCTCTGTGCTCTCCACTCATGTGAGATTCCTTTGAAAAATTCGATGCTGCTGCTTTACCTCCACATTAAGCAACGTTTTTCCCAAAACTGAGTCCCTTTGTATCAGCCAACCACAATTTGGAGTCGTTTGGCAGTTCCCTGTTCATGACTTCACTTCTTTCCATTTAACCAGCTTTTTCCACCCACGTGAGTACTGTTTCCTTCTTCTACCATAAATTCTTTGGAGTGAGTTTTTCCCACTCCATTATTATCTCCCCCCTCCACAGTGTTTGTATCAATAAATAATCAAACTGATGGGAATTTGTGATATTTTTCTTGAATAGCAAGTGCTATGTCTGGAAAAGTAGGCTTAACACATTCACTCTGGTGAACTGGTGAATTCCCATTGATGCATTTTTGTGCTTTTTACGTGTTCCACAGGAAATGCAGTGTTTTTCTGTCACTGGGTTAGTAAAGCCCATGTCAGATCCTTTGCATCAGCTCAGGCCACAGTGAGATGTCTTGACACAGCAGCAGCAGCACGATGTGTTGCTGTGATGAAGGGAAACCCTGGAAAGCACAACCATTTCAACCTCTCCATCCACAAAGGAGGAAAAGCAATTAAAAGACAGAATTTCATGGGGAACAAAACAGCAGATCTAAGGTTACTCTCTATCCTTGTGCAATGAGATGATGTTTGGCCCCAACTCCCCCTCTGCCCTTCACCCCAAAGCACCAAAGCACCTTACTTGTGATCCAGGGGCTCCGATGGGTCCTGGGGGCCCTTTGGGTCCTGAAGCACCTGGTGGCCCTGGCAGGAATCATAATTGGAGACAATTTTAAGAAGACTTAGAAGGACTAAACCTAAATTCCAGAGGCATGCACTTCCTTTCATATTCTGCTGAGTCTCAACGAGTGAGAACCCTTCACAGATCCCAGGACTGCAAGAACCCTTCATCAAACACTGGCTTAGTGGACAGCCACATCCTGACAGAATACACCCCTATGCCCTGGGGAGATGTTAGAGCTCTGAGAGGAAAAAATGGTGAAAATAGTCAGGAAGGATGTCAGTAACATCCTGCATTTCCATTCCTTAAAATGCAACTTTAGAGAAAACCTGAACTAGATCCATGGGACAGCTACATGAGAGCGAGGCACTGCAGGTGCTGGTCCTGGAACAATCTCAGGTGGCAAGGGAAGCCCCAAGGCTGCTGCAGTCGGTGTCTCTGGGGTGTCATAAAGCTGATGATGAACATGAAGGAGATGGAGTTTGGCCAGAGCCAGGGGAGAGGCTGAGTTGGGCAAAGTAAAGCTCTCTCTTGGTCTTCACTCACTCCAGTGGCAATAAATTAATTTAAAATCTGTACCACAGGAGAGCTGCTTCCAGGATGAGTTAAACACCATCTGAACAGGTCGACTTGTCTCACACAGTCACTTAACAGATTCATTCCTTTTGAAAAAATAATTATATCTCAACAGTAGCTGTTAAATTATACCTGCAGATGGGAGACAGGATATTTGCTTAGCCTGAACTTAGCAATACTCCTCTCTGCTTTAGTTGTCACAACCCTTGAGATGAAACAATGTGGACATTATACACAAAGTACAGCTGAATCAGCCTCAATCATTAATGCACCATACAAATGCTTAAGTCAAAGAATAAAGGAATTGAAGGATAAATGAAAGGCCCTCATAATGAAAAGGAGAAGCCTTTTCTGCAACTAATGGGAGTTCACTCCTAAATATGCATCATACAGGGAAGTGCTGACGTTTGCAGGAATATTATCATTTAAGCCACCCATCAGCACAGAGAGAAAGAAGGCTTGCCACTGAATTTTCATCTCAGATTCAGATTTCAGTTATACTGGTGAAAATCTGGAATAGCTCAAACTGGCTCCAAAGTCTTCACACACCTCACGGAGCATCTGGCCAGACCCTGCTTTGTGGAGCTCTGCAGTGACAGGACAGGGTTGCAGCAGGGTGAGAACAACTCTGCTCTCAGAAAGGAATCACTGGACAACCCATTCTTAAAGACAGCTTTTAAATAGCCCCTTTCTCAAGATGTGTCCTGCCAAAGGTAAAACAATCAGCCGCTATCACCAGATTAAAAAATCCGGTTACATCTTGCCACCCTTCCAGTAAGGACCACTCCCCTTCCCTGCAGGCACCCCCTGACCATCAGGAAGCCTTTGCCCACCCTCCCCAGCCCGCCGGCCCTGCAGCCCAGCCCCGTGTGTCACCTGGCGGCCCCACGGGCCCCGGGGCTCCCCGCGGTCCGGGCAGTCCGGCCATGATGGTGTCGATGACGGTGGAGGCCAGCTGGGGTTCCCCATCTGTGGCACAGAGCAGAGTTAGTGCCCAGCCCAGCTGGGGTTCCCCATCTGTGGCACAGAGCAGAGTTAGTGCCCAGCCCAGCTGGGGTTCCCCACCTGTGGCACAGAGCAGAGTTAGTGCCCAGCCCAGCTGGGGTTCCCCATCTGTGGCACAGAGCAGAGTTAGTGCCCAGCCCAGCTGGGGTTCCCCATCTGTGGCACAGAGCAGAGTTAGTGCCCAGCCCAGCCGGGACCTCTCTCCAAAATCCTCTGGCGCCCGTTGCTGGCCAAGGGCCGGCAGTGCTGCAGGACGCTGAATTTGGGCTCTTGGAGCACTTGCCCTCTGTTCTCCAAGGGCTGTGTCCCCTCGCCCTGCAGAGCTGCTCATCCCACCCCTGAGAACCCCAGACAAGCTGTCCTTTCTCTCAAAACCTTCGAGTTTCATACACCTGTATAATCCCACCTTTGAGTAACTGACCCCAAATTCACCATCCCCAAGACACCCCTGGCTCTGGCTGCCTGGCACATGAAGCAGGGACGTGGGGCTCCCTCCTGCCTGGCACCAGGGACCCGCTGAGCCCCCCTGGCAGCACATCCCCCCCAGCCCAGCCAGCTCACCTGGGCAGGCGCTAGTGGGAGATGCCCTGAGGTCTAAGGATGCAGGAAAGCCCAGGGATGGGTGTGCTCTGCCCCATTCCATGTGCTCAGGAAACTTCCCTGCCATTTAGGATTAGTTTAGGTGTTCAACTGGGCAGGTTCACTGAGTTCTGGGAAATGGCTGGAAATGGGAGTGGAGCAGGGAAGGGAAAGCCAGCAGCAGGAATTGGAGGAGTTTTGTGCTTTTGCACATCTTTTCTCAGTTCTTTCCAGTCAGGAATAAAACCCAGCAGCCTGTACCTGTCCATGTCTTCCCTCAGCCTTGAGGTTTCTATTTCTACCAACAGTTGGTAGGTGAATAGAAAACCCACAACTATAAATAAAAAAGCAACCCTCAGTATTTATTGCAATGCCAAAACCATATTCAGCAACCCTGTTCCCTATGGACCTGTACTGTGGCACACCAGTAATCTGGGGAGGCACCTGGATGGCAGCACCTTCCACCCGAGCACCCCACACACTTTTGGGCAGTTGTGGAAACCTGGGGCAAAAATTCAGTGAACAACCAAGACAACAAGGCCACAAAACAAGCAAGGGAACCCCACATCCTGGTGCTCCTGAGACTTGGAGTCCACTGTCCTGACCCTTTGCTGTAGGACCAACAACCTATTTCCTGTTTAACCTGGATGAAGATGTTGGCTCCTGGTCACCAGGATGGCAAACCCTCTGAAAAGCCCACATTTTCCACAGCAGGAATAACGTCCATCTCCTCCTGCCCATGACCTCAAGCTTACTCATGTTTCCTTCCACCCATCCCTGTAACTCATCACAGTAAAATCCAGGGGAACCCTGCGCAGTAAAAGGCTGGGAATGTCTCACTGCAAATGTCAAGTGACACCAGGAAGGTCAGAAGGTGTTTGCTTACTCTGCAGAGTCCAGCCCAAAGGTCAGAAGGGGAAGTCTCCAGAAATTTTAGCAGACACATTGCGGAGCCTTTCCAACTTCTGGAGTGTTGGCAGTGGTAGAGAGGAATTCCAAGCCAGTTGTTTGAAAGCAGTTCCCAGGGAAAACTGCACCAGCTTTGACTGCCAAGGATGACAGGATATCTCTGCAATGCCTTCCTGGCAGCAGGACAGCACAAGATCCAACCCACATCCCTCTAAGAACCAAATTTTGTGCCTAAAGCCTGAATGCAAACAGCTATTTATCTGACTACTGTTTCTAAACCCATTCATCTTCCCCTCCTCACAGCCCTGAAACAAAACAACTGAGACTCTTTTCATGTTCAGGAGGAAAGGTACCCCAGTGAAGTGTGTAATCCAATTAATTTGAGTTTTATTTGACCATGTCAAAATCCATCACGGCTTGGGAGTAAGATGAAATTGGGAAATGAGCATCACACAGCAGTGAAGGCATTAACAGTTGCAGAGCCTTTTGTTTCTAAAGTGGTCAACAAAATCAACTGCACATCCACTGAGAGGGGCAGAGGATGGACTGCAAACAACCAGGGCTTAATTTCTGCTGGAGGTAAGCTGGGGTTAAAGATTTGGGTTACAAAACTCTCCAGCTAAATGGTACATTATTACGATGACAGAGTTACTCCCACAAATCCACCCATCCTGACATTTGACTCAACATTATTTATGAAAGGTGATTCCATGATTGTGACACACAAGAGAGCTCTGATCAGCAGCCCTTGGGCTCAGCAGCTCCTGGATGGCCTGGGCAGCACAGGACTGTGGCACGTTCCTTCCACAGCTGCCTGGCCAGGCAGAACTCACTCAGACCCAGGTTTCCTTCCAGGATCAGCTCTGAATGAAATGTTCTGTCAATGAAATGGGACTGAAGTGTGTTAAAACACAACCCTCACATTTTTTAAGGGACTGCCTCCATATTCTCATAAAGCAGTAGGAAGAACTTGTATCTCTATAAACTCCCTTCTCCTTATAAACAGGGGGACATTCTGGGGCTCTCTGCAGATAGAGACTGTTAGAGCAGCCACAAAATAGCATCAAATGGTAGCAGGAACCTTCCCTTCCCAGCCACCTCCTGCACCGACCCAGGCTCTGCTGGGCTCAACAGCTGGATTCTGTTTCAGTGCTTCTGGATACCCCAAAGCAGCAGATACTTGTTTGCTTCATTTGAGAAGACCTTGATACTGAATTTGCTCCAGGAGCTTTCCAACCCCCAGCCAAGCCAAGAGGAAGAGTGAAACCAGTGTGACCTGGTCAGGTAGGAGCACCTGTGTTCTCTGGAAGGGGACAGGGACACCCAGAAACAGCACAGAAATGCCCTGAAGGACACGGTGGAAGCTGCCCAGCCAGAGCAGCAAAGGCAGCTCAGGGCACACTTTGACAGCAGTCAGTTTTCCCAAATCCCTTCCCTTCTTAATTCCCTTCCTCCTCTCCTTCCCCTTCACTTCCTCTGCTCTGTTCTCCTTCCTCAGGAAGGGCCTTGCTGGCAGCAGGCACTGGGATGCTGCCTCACAAATCCCTCTCCCTTATCCCCACTGACATGCTGGGCACACGCTTGGCCCACTCTGCCTCAGTTTCCCCTCGTTCTCCCCTCAGGCTGCCCAGGGGAGTGGTGGAGTCACCGTCCCTGGAAGTGTTAAAAAATGTGTGGCTGTGGCACTGAGGACATGGTTCAGTGGTGCTGGGTTGATGCCTGGACTTGATCTCGGATCTTTTCCAACAGCAATGATTCTATGAAAACAGGTTAATTTTATTTTCATGTGTCCTTTGCAAATCTTCAAGATGTAAGAAAACAGGCCTCAAGAGTGAGAGCTGCATTCTTTTCTCTATCGTTTCCCTAGAAATTGTCAGTGTTAGCACAAGCAATAGGCCTGAGCTGGCTCTAGACCACGTAGCTGATCACTCATTTTTAAGTGGCAGGGAAAGTGAGAGATCCCAGTAGCAGCAGCCCCAGCAGTGGGGAGCAGCAGCTCAGCTTCTGGCCGAGGGCTAAGGTTTCTGACTAAGGGATAAATTCCCCCATTACAGCCTTGATTTGTTGAGACAGGATGGAAATGAAGTAATCCTGTCTTAATTTTTTTCTGCTACCTGATCCGGAGGGAGAAAAATGGGACCATTTCTTTTACCACAGCACAGGGAAACGGTGAGAAAATATTTGTCTCCCCATTTTTGGCTTCTGCCTCAGGATAAATATTGCCAACAGGAACTTGTTGCAATTAATAAAGGCAGTAACCATGTTCAGGCAGAACCAAACTCTATAATAACAATAACCTGATACAGCTCTCACATCTCATTCCCATTACCAGGAATATGCTTCCCTCTGCTGTCAGCAGCTGGAATCTTGTGTTTATAGTTTTCAGATGTGCTCCTTTCAAAATAAGTAAATACATTTTAAAAAATCTAAACAGAATTTACAAGGCTAAGTTTTACTGGTGGTAGAGGATCAGCTTTCCACCAGCCTGGGGGAGGCAAAATGGTAAGAAAAGAGACTTGCTATTGCCAGAACATTGTCATGGCCACGTAGATAACTTGTACTTGCAGCTTGATTTGTATAAAAAAAAAGTCATAAAGTTTTGGGCTACTCCTTCTGCAAACCAAGAGATCCACAGGCATGGAGGGAGGAATGCCTAGGGATGCTCAGGGATGGAAATGGAACAGCCACCTTCTCCTCACTGTTCTCGAGTCCACGTGGCTGCCCAGTGCTGGCAGAGATAATAGGAATAATTATCCACCCATGCATCCTCTTCTCATTTTGGGACAATACTGAGCTCACCCTTCTCACACATCAGCTGGGAAGGCCGTGCAATCAAAGCCTTTATTCACTTTTTAATTTATCCACTACTCCACAAGAAAGTTTAATTCCAAGGGTGGTTGGAGGCAGGGGCAGCAGCAGCACCCAAACCATCCTTAAGGATCACTTGGAATTAAAGGCAGAATGGCACCATTTGGTGTGACCCTGAGAGGAGTGAGGTGGCTGTAATGCAAAACTTCCTTGTTCTAAGGCTGGTGAATGCAGCATGTTGATGTGTATTTTGTGAAAATCTCAGTATTGAGCCTCAATTATTCATCCTACCCATACATTCTAAGTAACTGAGTATGAAATCGAGCTGTTAAAATTCTCCCTAAATTAAAAATACATCTGTTCACTTTCAGGAAAAGGAGTCTGGAGAGCAGAGTGGGGGGAAGTGAAGGGAAGGGAAGGGAAGGGAAGGGAAGGGAAGGGGAGGG
>VZRQ01007461.1:329715-435679 GCA_013397975.1 Machaerirhynchus nigripectus | reverse complement strand
GAAGGGAAGGGAAGGGAAGGGAAGGGAAGGGAAGGGGAGAGGTCGAGATAACTGTCAGACATGGGGAGACTCAGTAATCCTTGGCTGTAACTAGGACAGCTGAGCTTTGAAGCTGGAGAGGAGCAGCAAAGCTGGGGAAGAGGCACAGCTGAAGTCTGGGGGAGTGGAGAAGGGAGACCTGACAGAGCTGGGGCTCCAGGAGCTTACAGACCAAGGGGAGGCACAGCTGAGCTCTGCTTCCTCAGTATCACATGCCAGCTACACTGGGCTGGACCAGGAGAATCAAGCCCAAATCTGAGAGCATTCCAATCCAAGTGCAGGATGTGCCTTTCCTAGAAAGCCTTTTCTTGCCCTGCATACCACACATCAAATAAATATATTTTTAAAATCAGCATGGGCACAAAGAAACCCTGGCCCTACCTCAGTTACAGGGAAGGGATAAATCACGGTGTCAGTCTGGACTTTGCAGTCCATAATTCTGTGTTTTGTGTGGATGTGGGATAATGTGGATGCACCAGAAACACAGGTGGAAGATGCATCTGCAGGAGCAGGGGAAGAGACATCTTTAACTGATGTCCTTGTAGTTCCAGAGCTGCAAGTCTTTGGTCCTTGGTGATTGCTGAGCAACTCCAACACCACACCAGTGGCACCAAGAGGGCTCCAACCCCGCAGCTTTGTGCACCAGCACCTGGCCTGCCACTCTGGATCCCTCTGCCCCTTGTCTCTCAGGTGATGCCACCTGAGCTCTGTTATTTCACTAGAGACCCTCTTCCCAGCAGCCACTCCTGATGGAAGCTTACAGGACACCAAGTTGCCTCCCCAAAACTGTCATGAACCTAAAAAACAGGCACAGGGAACAAAATCCCCCAAACCTTGCTCTCACTGACGGCTTTAGGAGAGCAGTGACTCAATTCTTCATTTTGGAGAGGTGAACCCCTCCAACTTCCAAGATGTTTTATCATGAACAGGAATTCCCAAGAGTCCCACACAAGGGAGTCCAGCTGCTCCCAGGGCCCTGGCAGAGCCTGGCCAGGAGGTGGGAGCAGAGCTGAGCTGCTCTGTGCCTGCCCACTCTGCTGATGCCACAGGAAAACTTGGAAACTGGGGAGGGAACTTACTTTCTTTTTCAGCTGTGGGCTGGAGTGAGTAGAGAACCCCTTGTTGGAAGGTAAGAGGGAGGCTTGGTGTGGCTGGTGGCCCTGGAGGACCTGGGGGACCTGGGATCCCGGTTTCTCCTGGAAGTCCTCTTGGTCCTTGAGGTCCCAACATCCCTGTGCAGAGGCAGGAGAGGATGTGTTAGTGCCTTTGGGGACGTGCTAATGATGCTATCATGTAAAAAGGCAGCAAGAAGATAAAGGATTTCTGTCCTGAACTGCAGCTGTGGGAATTACAGGGGTGGGGAAAACAGAAACAGCTTCCCAATTTTCCTTTTTTTGTTTAGCATCTTCCTCTGCAAAGCAGAGAGCTTGGCTTGGCTCAGAGGTGCTCCTTTGAGCAGCCCAATTCCTGCAAGAGTGAAATCTCCCCTCTCCCTGAGGCTGAGTGAGAAAGTACAGGCAGCAAAGTGTGAAATCAAATCCCTCTGTTCCCCTGCAGGTACACCTGAGCCACCTCCCTGCCAGGAGAGCTCAGGAAGCACAAGGGAAGCAGAGCCAGCCAGGAGCAGACAGATCCCGTGTCCTGTGGGGCTGGAAGGCTCTCGTTGCAAACTGAGAAACCAAAAAAGGCAGACACGTCCTTGGCCAGATTTTGGCCACTGACAGCTTGCCAGAAAGTGCCAAAATCGTTCAGGGCTGCTCTCACATCTAAGGCACGCTCCAAGTTTTAAATCTTTCCCAAGCTCAGACTCACAAGGCACAGCCTTTTAGACACAGAGAGCACAGAGCCTGAGGTCTGGCACCCATTGTGCAGTATCACCTTCATCAAAACATTCAGGAACATTCTGGGGATGAAGAGAGACTCCTAGCTCAGGAATGGAGTGTTCTCTGAAAGAACGGCCTCATAACCTTCTCCCTTAACATACAAAAGCATCATTAGTTTGACATCCTGGCATCTGACAGCTTGACACAAATGGTGGAGAAAAAAAGGGAGTTAAAACAGGCACCCAGTGAGAGGGTTAAACAGGGAATGCTCTGCTCCAAAGGCTGACAGGTCACAGGCTCTTTCTTACAGCTCCTGAGCAGGATGGGGAAACATGATCCTGCTCTGCAGCTTTCTGGGACAGGCTCTCTCCAGCCTCACAGGAAATCCCTGGGTCTGTCATTGCTCGTGCAGGTGGCTGCCTGCCCTGGGAGCTCCTGGCTGATTCCAGCTCCCAGGGGACTCGCTGGAATGGATTTGATACCAATCCAAGATGCTCAGTGTTGTGTGTCTGGCCTTTTCTGAGCTGCTGCCACAGACAATTTGTGTGAAGCGAAACATCTCCTGTCACAGCAGCACTGCCCTTCTCCAGGACTCACCTGGTGGCCCTGCTGGGCCCCTCTCACCAGGCTGTCCCTTCTCTCCTTTTGGCCCTGGTGGTCCTGGAAGCCCAGTCGGTCCAACCGGGCCTGGGGGACCAACCTGTCCTGGAATCCCTGAAAACGTTCAGAAAGGAAATTAGCTGGAAGTTAGGACACTGCTGAGGTCAGAAAGGCTTCAGGAACCTCAAAACCAGAGGAGAGAGACTCAGTGATGGAAAGGGGGAGAAATGCAGCAGTGCACAGACAGGGTGGCACTGGTGGCAGGAGCTCTCTGGCAGGCAGGGCAGAGGAGCCAGACTGGACTTTGCTTCTCCTCTTCTTCCTTCAATCCTGTAAGAAAAAAGCACATCCCCATGCACAAGACCCTCCCCAAAAGGTCAGCAGGACGTGCACCTCCAGCTGGGATGTGCTGGGCAGAGCTCCACTGAGCCCACACTGTCCCCTTGCCAAGGCCTGAATGGCTCTGGGAGGGTCTGGGTGTCCTTTGCTGGGTTCATGCAGACACACAGAAACTCCAGGGCCATCCCAATGTACCGAAGTACACTAAATAAATTTGCCAAAGCAAATCAAACCCTGTCTCCACTTGCTCTGTACATGCCACCCAGAGGTTCTGTATCAGTGATGTTTCCCCTGTGTTCATCCATCTCACAAGGGCACCGTGCTGTGCACAGCCTTTTTTCATCCCAAAGTGACATTAATGCACCCCCCTTCTGAAGGAACTGATGTCACTAATTTGTATCAAAGAGCAGGGTGCTGAGCAGGGTTCCAGGGTTACTGGAAACAACAGGAGCACAGTGATTGCAGCCCAGTGGGATGTTTCTTGGCAAGCCCACTCAGACCCCCAGCACACCATGAAAGGGGCAGAGGCAGCTTTTGTGATCTCAAAGTGACTATTTCTGGTGACACTAAATAAAACCTTAATGTTTTTTCCCCAGACTATCAAAATAATAACAACACTTGGCAATTTTATAGAGTTTTTCAGAAGAACAGTGCACGTCTTGGGCTCACTTGGAGAGACATTCAAACACTGCAAACAGCACTGAAGCTTTAATGCCCTGGAGACGTGGGCGAGTGGGTCTGTCTGCTCGGATTAAGTGGTTACTGGTTACAATAAAGGCATTAACTGTCACAGCCAAGAGAGTCAGAGGTTCCTGGTTTCTGGGCTAGCAAAGGGCTCAGAGTATTTGAAAGCAGTGGCAGATGCAAGCTCCAAAGCCAGAGGGAGATCGGGATGAGTCCAAAGTTCAGCACACTCAGATTTCAGATTTTAGTCCATGTATTGCACATGATCCTAAGACAGCAGAGCAAGTTAAGGTTTGATCAGCTCTTAAGGACTGTCTTTATTCCTTCCAGGTGGCAGGAGAGGTACTGGACCCCCCAAAACCAGTGCCAGGAGAATATGCTGCATATGGGGGTGGGGATGGGAATGGAGGGAAATGGAGGGGAATGGAGGGAGAGAAGAGAAAAGGAAAGAAGCCGGACAACACCTTCACAGCTGGTACCAGGAACCAGGGCTGCACGATCAAATCAAGGCTCACAGGATTTGCAGCTCCCACATTTGGATCCAGTTCCCTCTCTAGATGTGGGATAGCCCACCTGGGGTACAGAACCTTGTCACCCCAGACATTCATCCAAACTCTCCCCACTTCTCAGAACAAAGCAATAATCCCCCAATATTAGACCCCCCTGGAAAGATTCGCCTTCCTCTCTTCTTTTTTCCATTTTGGAGAGATACCCAAATTGGTTTTTCTTACAAAAATGAAATCTCTCCACCTTCAATCCATGATGAAACTCGGCAGACTGAAGAAATTACATTTCTCAATGGCTTTGAGTGGGAGTGTGTACATGTACTTCTGTTGCATTCAGTCATCAATAAAGATCTGATTTAATTTGAGTATTGAACAAGGAATTAAGGTCAGATTTTAATTTGGATCAATTTGCTTATCCACAGGACACAAACTGCAGCCTTTTCTATGGATAGAAGTGCTCCTTTAATGGATCTCCCCTGGCAGGGGGTGCTGTCCTGGGAAGCGCAGACAAGTGACCAGGAGCCCTTTCAGGAAAGCAAGAGCATTTGTTCACAGCACTGGAAACATCTTCTAGCCCTAAAAAACCCCAGCACACCTGAAACTTCACTGCAGCAAATTCTTTCCAGCACAGAGGGGAGAGGAGCAGAAACAGTTCTGCAAGCACGACACGCTGTGCTGCTGAGTGTGGGTCAGAACATTCCCTCACTTGTGGAAATCAGCCTCAGTCCTTCAGTCCAACCTTACAACTCAATCCCATCAAGTCCTGCAGACCAGGAGCAATCATTTCCTGCAGCATCCTCAATCACACTGCTGCAGCAGAGCCTTAGAGAAACTGGCACTTCCTTCCCTGGAGGGGGAAACGCTGAAGGAAAGGCTGGGAGAAGCAGCACTGGGTAATGTGTCAGGCAAGTGCTCATACTGGTGACAAATGGTGTTACCAGCTTAAAAGAGACAAGTGCAAAAAGGGGAAGAAAGAGGGAAGGATTCAGGGAAATGGGGGGAGGCCAAATTTTCAGCTGGCATAAATCAGTGCTGCTGCAGTGGCATTGCTTCCAGAGAGCTGGAACCCATGGTGAGTGTTTATCCTCCAAAAAATATGAAGCAAAAGACCACAGGAAAAATATTTTTTTAAAAGGCAGAGGGTGAGTAATCTACTGCTGGAAACCAAATCAGGTGTGCAGAGACCTGGATACTCTTCCTGGCTCTGTCATTAACCTGCAACACACCATCTGCTCCCTTCCTTCCCCAGGGGTTTACCTGCACAGGAGCGGGGCTGCTCTGTTTGTATGGAGCTTAGGAAAGTGCTGCCCTGAGCACCCCAGAGGCCCCTGGTGCCCCTGGCAGGTAATACCAGCTGGAGAAGAATTCTCTCCCATCGCTCAGGACATGCCCTGCTGGCTCTGGCCACAAGTGCTTCCATGATCTGCCTCTCCAACAGACAGCGCTGCCCTTCCCTTGTGTGGGAAATCAGTGTCTCAGAAATGATCAAACTGGTGTTTGGCCTCTCCAACCAAAGCAGCCCATGATCAGATAAAACCCAAAGAACAAACCCAGCCTCTTCATCTGAGAGGCTCCAAAGAGCTCCTGGCCACAGGACCCTTCTGCTTTTTGGGACATAAGTACAGGACTGGGACATAAGTGCATGACAACAGTTTGTGCTTTGAAAGAGAAATAGCACAAACTATGAACTTACCCTGTGGTATCAGCTGCTCCTCTGCACCTCTGGGTCCTTTAGGCTCTGTTTAAGAAGGACAGGGTAAAAAAAATATAATAAAAAAAAGAATAGGAGAAAAAAAGAGAGATATGAAAAATTAGGTTTCTTGCTGCCAGCTGGCTCAGCCAGAGTATATATATTTTCTTAATACTCAGAAAAATGTATTCTGTTGATTAACAAGCTGATCAGAAAGGCCAGTGGTGCAGCTGTCTCAACAGCACTGATTGCTTTTAAATGATTGTCTATTCTCAGCCCTGTCACTCACAGAAGAAATAACTACCCTCATAAACAGTAGCAAGTTTTCCTGGACCTCAGCCTGGAGAGGCATCAGCCAACCCAGAGCTACAGGGTCATCCAGAAACACTCCCAGAACTCACAGCATCCTGTCCTTATCCCCACCTTTGTGTCCGGCCCCAGCACCCTGCCCTTGGTCCATCCAGCTTGGTGGCATGCAAGGTAGGGCTGGGATTTATTTTGGCTGAACACCCAGAAGCAGGGCAAAGTAGGGAATGTTTCACAAAAGGCTCTGGGGAAGGGGTGGGAGGGACAGAGGCTTAGCTTTCCACAGCCCCAAATCACTCAGGACACTCAGGTTTGACTTCCACCTACTCCAATATCCCACATGGTGAAAGATCTCCTGAGATCTCTGTAAGAGAAATCTGGGGGCAGCTTTGAGCAACAAGTCATGGCACAGTGTTGAAATCATGCAAAATGGGCACTTCCCCTCCATCCTAAATTGTGTGGAGTTCCCTTCACTCCACCAAAATCCACACTGAGCTTTTTGGCTGGCTTTGAATTGTGGACACAGACTGGTGTGGGGAGGGAAGGAGGCCAAATGTGGACCCAGATCCATGAAATATCCCCACAGCTCCTTTGCAAAGCAAGTATTTCAAGCCCACAGAGGCTGGGTAGGGGCTCCAGCAGGCAACCACGTGTCAATGAAGCACTGAACTGATTATTTCTAATTGCTGAAAGACACTGTCCTGGCTCGAAACGCTCCAGTGCATTCCTGATTCCGTTGTTATGCCACAGTCATTATTCCACACCAGGTGAAATAAATCAAGGCCAGAAAAACAAAGGCTAACAGTGAGCAAGGACTACACCTGGCAGTGCACATACAGCCTGGAACCTGGCTGGCCTGACAGGCTCACACACAGCTCAGACACTGATGCTTTGGGTTTTAACTTTTCTATTTTTCAAATCCAGTGTGTAACTCTGGGACTTCACACAGCCTGTCAGCTCCTGTTCCCTCATGCTGGTTAGGCACAACAAACCCACTCTGAGCCTGAGCTCAAGGACACCTCGCTGTCCCAGGCCCCAAATTTGTAAACTAAAGCCTTTGAGAGAAGCGGCAAACTTGGGGTAATGACATCATTAACTGAAGTTATAATTGGAGCATTAACCCTGATATTCAAATGGACCAAACTTATAAAAGTGTGAAGAACCCGTGACCCAGGGTCCATGGTGGGTGGAGGCTTTTGACTGCCCAGGGGGTACCTTTGAAGGCCCTTCAAATAAATACCCACTTTTATTCTCTTATTTTTCTCCTGTTTCTGTTCTCAGGTAACCACTTCAAGGCATCAACATCACCACCTGCTTTTGGGAGGTGACCACCAGTGACCACCTGGCTTTGCTGCAGGGGTGGAAGGTGCTGACCCTGGACCATGGGCTGAGCCTGACCAAAGTGCTGCAGGGGAGCTGCTCTGCTTGGCAGCACTGCCCAAAGCCTGGGGAGAGGCAGCCCCTGCTCCGTGCCCAGCAGGACAGGGCCACGTGTAAGGAGCCTCCATGAGGAGAGGACCTGGAGGGGAAGGCCCAGAGTCACCAGCATTTCACTGGGCTGACTTTGGTGCAGCAAAGTGCAGGTGCAGAGATACTGCCACAGCAAAAATCAGTGACATGGAAAAGGCAGAATGAGCATCTAATGGACACTGGGGGAAACTGCTCTAATTCAGCTCCTGGCAGCCGTGGCTGTGGTTCTGAGAGTACTTTGCAGAACACACTGTTAGCAAACCTCCCTCCATGTTGTGGCATCATGTCAAATCATAAACAGGGACGACATCTGGACTGTGTTGGTCGCTCCAAGTCTGCTGCAGTCAGGAAGGGCTGCCATAATAAACTGCTCGGGCCGAAAAAATGGAAAGAAAAAAAAAACAGAGGGAGAAAAAAGAAAAGTAGGCCCTAAAGAATAAAGAACTGCTCTGGGAGCAAGCAAAGCACCAGACAGACAGGGCTTTGGAAGCAGAGAGCAGGGATCTTGAAAAAAGATGCCAAGGTCAAGGAAATTCAATGCACGGGGATCTGTCTGGCCAAGTGGGCTCAGAGGGAGACTTTCTTATGAGTGTATTTTTTTTTCATGCCACAAGAGGGATCATAAAACAGCCCATTGTGTTTATGGCAAATTTAGAAAATACAAAGCAGACTGCAACTCTTGCTGCTGTTCATGGGAAAGTTTCTTGTCCTAATAAAACCAAGAATGACCTGTGCAGCCCACTCCTCTATCCCCCAGCACTGCTCCCAGACTGGGAAATGCTGCATTTGGTGCTCAGTAGGTGAGCAGGAAGTGTCCCACCATGATCTTGACGGCTCTCTGTAGTTTCCTCAGAAATGTTTTGAGGTATCCAGGCCTCAAAATCCACAGCCTCTGGACTTGAAACAAGCCCACTGAAACACACGGGCAGGCCCAGTGGGCCTGCTGGGGTTAACAGAATCAAACAGACCCAAATTCAGCTCCCAGCAGATGTTTGTGCTGCCACAAGCCACCACGGCTGGCAAAATGCAGCTTCATGGATTAGCTCCTGAGCTTTGCTGCTTTCTTCCAAGGACATCCCTGCTCTGCTCTGGCTGAACCCAAGGAAGGGCAGAGATCTCCCAAACCCTCTCCTCTGCGGCTTCCAAGCACAGAGCAGACCCAGCCTCCTTTTCAGCTACCCCAAAGGCATTGTGTGTGCAGGATGGGTGATTTGGTGAGGAGCAGGCCAGGCTTACCAGCGGATCCCACGGTTTTCCTGAGGACAGTGCCGGGGTTCAGCAGGGGGAAGGCGTCCGGCAGCAGCTCATCGTACCACGTGGCTGTGGTGCCAGTGATGGGCAGGTTGTTCTCCAGGGCTGGGCTCCTCTCCGCAGCCTCGAGCAGCAGGATCTGCACAGGGGAACGTGGGGAGCACAAACGGGGTCAGCTGGATCTCAGAGCAGGGTGCTCGCAACCCCAAAGTCCTGGGTTCAGTCCCCAGACGGGCCCTTCAGTTAAGAGCTGGACTTGATGGTCCTTGTGGGTCCCTTCCAACTCAGAATACTCTGTGATCTGGATGGTTTCATACGTGGTCTCAATTCCTGAAGAGGTCCTGAAAGTCCTCTCCTTGCCAGCAGGAGCTGGGAATAACTCTGCTCACAGACCACAGGATTTTGGTGTTAAAGCTTTATTGGTTTTTGGAAATTGGCAGCAATTAGCGTAGGAAGCTGCTGTGTTAATTGTGAGTGTGTCCCACACACACCTTCCTTGGGGAGGACTTCACTGCCTCCAGAGGGACTCAGCCTCACGTGGGACTGTGTCCCTGGTGAGAAACATGAGACCAGGGGCCAAAGCTGGGGTCAGGGACACAGCACTTCCCTGGTGCTCAAACCCAGAGTCAGAAGATCAGAAATTGCTGAGAGCTGGCCAAGGTGAAGGGCTGCACCTGCAGGCCCAGGGTAGCAAACTGAGGACAAGTACTGGTTATGAAAGCACAAATACCGACCAAATTGAAGCTGATGGAGAAGATGAAGTTTTTAAAGAGCTGAAGTGCTTTAGCTTAGAAGGAAATAAAAAAAAAAGCAGGCTATTTCCTCAAAGAGCTCTGCTGAGAAGCAGTAGGGTATTATTAAAACTCACAGCTGTTTCTAGGCCTTGCAAACACACAACCTTCAAATAAACCCACATCCCAACAGGCATCCCTGAGGGGTTTGGGCCATTTACAGCCTTCACTCCTTGGCAAAGTGACCCCACTATCCCCACATGGTTCAGGCTGTTCACCAGGCTGTGCTCCCTGACCACTGGTAGCCTCTATGGAACTGGGAGTTGGTCTCTAACAGGGCTACATGGGAACATTTTCCTAGGCATGCAACACTGAGGTTTCTTACAGCATCATCTTTTCCTGTTTGAAAACCACCTAAGCAATAGTGATTTAGGGATAAGGGAAATAAAAGGGAATATGGCTCCAACTTTCCACTAAATCCCTAGAAGTTTCAGCTTTTACACACTGTGTTGCCTTTACATAATGAAGTCACACTGCAATTATAAATGAGAGTGACTTGGCTCTGCTTGTTTGTTTTTAACTTGCGATTATTACAAGGTTTATCACTTCTTTATTGCAAGGCCTGGTGAGAGCCAGTACTGCAGCAGCGCCAGAAATGATGAACTTCCTGCAGAATGTACTGGCCTGATGGGGGTGAATCAGAAACTAATTAAACTGAGAGCTGGGTTAAGTGCAAGGGAACTGAACCTCACTCTTGCAAACAAGCAAAATTCTTCCTTTATTGCAAGGATCTTTATTTACAGATCCGGAGTTCTGCCTTCTGAGTAAGCAGAAAGGAGTAAGGTCACAATGCTTTTCTTCACCAGGTTTGCCTGATGCCAGGCAGGAAGGAATCAGTCCCATCTGCCTTTTGCACTCTGTGCTCCTACCCAGTGATTTATTTGTCAGACTTTCCAGGAAACCTTATCAGTTCAACAAACACTTAAGCATGTGCCTTACCATAATTATGCTGAACTCCCATTGCCATGGGACAGGAGTGTGAGCTGAAGACCTTTGCTGAATCACTTTATATTATTTGTTATATCGTCCTTTTACTTCCCCAGCAAACACCTGGACGTTTCCAAAATGTGCTTGGGCAGAGAGGCAAAACCAACCCCGGAGGTGGCAAGTTAGAGGGGCTGCAGCCAGGGCAGGGGTGGGACGCTCCTGCTGCGAGGAAGGGGCACGCAGGGGCTGTGTTGGACAGTGTTTTGCAGAGCTGTGGGAACAGGGATATTAAATCACTGCAGCCATGGTCAGGGCCCAGCAAACCACAGGGGCCCGTGGCCCTCGCGGGCGGCGCGAGCACGGCTCTGCCGAAGGTCGCATCTGGAGTGGAACAGCTCCAAATCATTTTTATGGGTGATAATAAAAATGTGTTACCACATAATCAACACAAAACAGTGGCAACGGTATCCTTTTCATTAAAACAACATGTTTTAAATGAGCACTCTGCTGATAAATGCTGTAAAAGCTGTAAAGGCATGCACAGGATAATCCAGTATGTGCTGTTATAAATTGACTATATATACTTTGCAGTCATTAAGGCTCAAACCATAGTAACAAGTTTATTTTCCCTGGGCATGAAATGATAGAGGTCAGGAAGTCTCCAGACTTGAAATTGCTGAGAAATTCTAGTTTTTATGATTAGGACTGAAAAAATGCCCAAAAGAAATAAAGCAGAAAGAAGAGAGCTCTCACATCCGTGAGATCCACAGAGCCAAACTAAAGAAGGAGAAGCACAAGGGATTTAGTCACATTCAAAAATCTCAAACTGCACACGGCTCTTTCAACAAGGAGTGTCCTCTCACAGCTCACACAGCACAGAGCACAAACGGGCTCCTTACACATTACTGCAATAGCACTGGAGCCATTCATCCATTTTCTGTCACGTTCTGTTTTTCTTAAGGCTGCTATTGCTGTAGTCAGGGGACTCAAGGAGAATTCCCACTTTCATTAAACAAAAAAAAAGAAAAGTTTCGAGCCCTCTGAGTAAACTGCTGGAAAATGATACCACAGAGGCTCACAGCCAGAAAGAAAATTAGCAAAATGTGCAGTGTATTAAAGTCTCAGAACTAAAATCTTGGTATTTTCTAGTCAATAAGGTTGAGGTAGAGAGAGGGATAACACCAAGGGAAGAATGTGTGGTTTTCACAGGGAATCCTCATTGCAAGCAGCACCCAACCTGTGTTGCTGTTACCACTTCCAACACAAAAGTTCTGCTTCCATGAAGAATGGAGGCAGCAATCATCCTCATGCCACCGGATAAATTAAATTTGTCTTGCAGCCGTGGGTGATGCCACTCACCAGCCAAGCAGGGAAGGCAGACAGGAGGACAGTGGTTGCTGCCTGTGGTGTCAGGACAACAGATCCATGCAGGACACAAAAACCCCTTTCCTCCCCACCTTGCACTGTGCAATCCGAGTTGAAGGACGGCCTCAACTCAGCGGAACACTCAAACTTTTGTCTTTCTGCACGTATGGAAGGCAAAACTCACATCAGCCTAAATGGCCCTGCTGAACTGGAGCCTCTGGCAAGAGAGGTCCCAGCAGCACAAGGGTTTGCTCTGGCTCCAGCCCCATGGCTCAGACGCAGCTGTGCTGGGTCAGGAGGCTGGAAGGGACTGAAACGGGGCCGCATCTGCTGCCAGCACCGCGCGGGAGCCGGGCCGCAGCAGCCCGGACCGGGGAACGCCCAGGAACCGGGGGCTGGTGCTGCCCTGGCACCAGAGCCTGCAGGACTCACCCCAGGGCTCCCAGACCCGCCAGGCTCCCGGGGCAGGCTCTGGCTCCCGCTCCACCGCCGGGGCTCGAAGCCTGGCTGGGGATCCCGCTCCGCTCCCAGCCCTCCGCGGGGACACGAGCGCTGTGTGCCTGGAGCTCGGTCCCAGCTTACTCAACCCACCTCCTCCTTTTCCATTTGCCAGCATAAACTTTCTCCACTTCAGACAAATACCACATTTCTTGCGTCAGATCAAAAGCTCAGGCCAGGGACAATGGAAATGGGAGGACGGTTTTCATCTTCTTGAGATGTTCGGTGTCAGAGGACTTTTTTTTGGCTTGTAGTGGCTTTCCAGAACCCTATTTTTGTTGTTCCCACTCATCAAAAAAAGATTTCACAAAGGCGGCCTCCTCCCATCATCTGTCCTCTGCTCACATTCCTGATGTCCTGTAACTAGGTAGGTGTTAGAAACAAGGCAAGAGCAGCCAGGCTTCCAAAGATTTAAAAGTTGATATGACAGGGCTCAGAATGCTTTTTCTTTGGATAAAAATCCAGATGGATATTATTAATTAATAAACAGGGGATATTTGGTCTCTTGAAGCATCGGTGGAATTAACTCCCTTCCATCCCTCTCTAAAGAGGAGGAAAAGAAACTACATGAATCCAGCTCATCAGCTAAAAATTCCAGTGTAAAGTAAGATTCCCTTGATCTTGTAGAGACACAAGCTGATTAATAATGGTAATTGCATAACTTGTTGGACATATCTTTCTTCGTAGCAAATTATTTGGCAATATAAGAGTTTTTTTAATCGTTCATCAAGACAGATCTAAACAAGGAGTTTTACCAAATGTGATGGGGAATGGTCTCTCTCTCACAGCAGTGTGGGACCTGTGAACACAAGGCTCCAGCACAGATACAAGTGCTTGGTTTCAAAAGCCAAAAGACATCCAGTGTCCACCAAAATCTGAGGAACTGGGTGCCCAGAGAGGAACTGGGTGCCCAGAGAGAACCTGGGTGACTTCATCCCTGTAACATTTTAGAGGCTTTGGCCAAAGCGACAAGATAATTCATGCATGGAGGAGTTTTTGATTGATAAATTCTGGGGGGAGCACTAGCTGATGTCATTGTAGTGACTCAGTGCAGAGCAAAAGGTGAGGTTTATGTCATCAGATGATGCATGGAAGGCAGAAATATGGACCAAAGCCTTCTATCAGGTAGCACAGTTCTTGTTCTTTCTACAAAGAGTGCCACAAGATTTCCACAAAAAGGATGGAAAACATGACTGTTTCCTCAGCAGATGCCTTCTGGGAGAGAATCAGGGCAGAAAAGACACAAAAGCACAGGCTGCCCTCCCAGTTCAGATGAAACACAGGCACTGTTCAGCAGCTCCTCAGATCAGATCCTTGAGGCTTTGCTTGAGAGAACAGCTGGAAAGGAAGATTGGCTGTGGTCCCGTGAGGCACCTGGGGGGCTCCTCTGAATGTGCTCCCCAGTGGGATTTACTCTGCTGCTGAGGCCCCCAGCCTGCCACAGCTGGCACCTCAAGGAGCCAGATGGGGAAAGGATCCAGCAACCCTTCAATGCCCTGTACACAGAGCACACAGAAGAGCTCAGAGTGAAATCAGATTCACCGTTGTTCCTTTAAAACACCTGATAAAAATACACGGGAGCTATAACCTTCCTCAAAATCACATCATTCTTCTGC
The DNA here is from genome assembly GCA_013397975.1 of Machaerirhynchus nigripectus. Taxonomy (NCBI): domain Eukaryota; kingdom Metazoa; phylum Chordata; class Aves; order Passeriformes; family Dicruridae; genus Machaerirhynchus; species Machaerirhynchus nigripectus. Next base: position 421,774 of record VZRQ01007461.1, on the reverse strand, counting down.
CCCAGGTATTGCTGAGGCCTCCTGGGCATGTAGGAGTGCCAGGGATGTGAACCCAGACCAGCCTGAGGTGAACTCAGCCCTGACCAAGTGCCCCCTGTGCCCAGCGATAGTTTTGGGATCAGCTCTGCTTCCCCCCAGGTGAGGAGCCCTCAGCTCAGGGATTCACCTCAAACAGGCTCAAATGCCTCGTGTGCTGCAGCCCGGACCAGAGCTCTAAACCAGAGCTCTAAAACAGAGCTCTGCTGGGAGAGAGCAGCACGAGGGAAAACAGGAGGAGATTGGGCCTTTCCTGGCTCACCTCGGTGCAAGCTGAAAGAAAAAGGACCCAAAGTCATTTTTATCTTACAGTGGTACTTTACTCATGAAGCTGCACCAGAACTTCTGATTAGCATCAAGTGCAAGTTGGAATGTTTGGACACAGAATTACAAAAGGATCTGAGGACATCCCTTGGGCTCCTCACACACCTCCCTTGACAAAACCTACTGTTTGTCCACAGATGTAGTTCTCTCAAAAAATCAAAGCTTGTAAACAATGTTCCCAGGTATTAAACACACCAAAAAGTACCTCCTAAGGCACACATAGGATTTGCTTGGCAAACTTGAGTTGCGTGTCAGGAAAAGAGAATTTTGCAAGGTAATTTTATGAAAATATTAAATCCATTTGACTAAAAATGCCAAACTTGTAACTGAAGGGAGGGAAGAGTGGACAAGGAGGCCTTTGCAGCCCTTTTGTTGTTCTGGCAAACGATTTACAGCATTGGCCAAACACATGGAACAGTCTTAGGGGACAGACTGCTCCTTCAATCCAACAGTGATAAGAAATAAGGTCCAAAAATTACTAGCCTTTAGAAGGAAAGGATTTTAACTGTCATTCTGAGAGACAGCAGGGTGCCCAAATGAGAGAAGGGTCAGTACCCAAACTGCCTCATCATCAGGATTATTGCAGATCAGCAAAACACCAAGAGACAGATGCAAAGTCACACAAAATTCAGTTTGCCCACCCAGTTTTGATTCATGGTTTATCCTTGTAAGAATCGGTTAGGAAGTTGCATTTTATTCTTAGAGACATTTGAGTCATTAACTGACCTACAGAAATTCAGCGTTAAATTAGAAATTTTACAGGGATTGATTCCAGGTTGTTAGTGCTACCAGAAACCAGCCAGTTATTATACAGCTACCTGTGAAACAGCCCAAATCCTCCTTAAACTCAATGTACTGCTGGAGCTGGAGAAACAGATTCTGCACAGAGCCATCAGGAAACCTTAGGGACTAATAAGGAAGACACCTTCCTGTTCAGAAAGGAAAGGAAAGAACTGCTCGTGGCTATCACGTACAGAACATGGAAAATCCATGGAAGTCCTTGAAGCATCAAGCAACTGCTCACGTCCACCCTGCAGAACCAGCAGCAGCCTCACAGCCAAGCAATTCTGGTTCCCTTCCCAATCTCTCAGCCGTGTCACAGCACCGTGAAACATTTGCTATCTTCCAAATATTTCTCCCCTACAGCAGGGAATTGTTTTATTGTCTATCAGAGAAAGGAAAGACAAACCCCATAAAGCATCCCAGACAGCTGCCAGTATTTCATGTAACTGCCTGGGAGAAGAGGGAGATACAGAAACATTTCATACAATGATCACATTAAAACTCCAAGTAATGATGCTTTACCATCCAAAGACACGGGTGGTGAAGGTGCTGTTGGTCATCTGTCCTAAATAAATGGGCTGATTTCAGAAAAATAGCAATGAATTGATCCAATTCAGTGCGTGGTACAAAGATTTTCTTTAAAACCTTTCAGAATCTTCTGTGTGGGGAATCACATTACAGGGACTGTTTTCATGCAAAAACTATGCATGTCATTTATCAATCACACAATGAATCAATCAGACACTGGATATGTAATGCTATCTGCAGGCATTAAAGCTGGAAGTGAAATGCCACGAGCTTCGCAAGAGCGGTGTCAGGAGATAAGGCTGGGTTGTATCAGCTCAGATCAGGCACTGCACTCCAGCTCCAAACCAAACCTGGGATTAATATTGTGCTGCCCAGAGCTCTGTGGTGGAGCTTACTCAGAGAAACTGGGTGAACAAAGTGAGGAGAAATTTGCGTGCAGCTGCCTGCAACCCTGCCTGAACTGCCTGCAAACTGCCTGCTGTGCCTGCAGCCCTGCTCCCCTGCCAGCCCTGCTCCCCTGCCTGCCCTGCCTGCAGCCCTGCCAGCCCTGCCTGCAGCCCTGCCAGCCCTGCTCCCCTGCCAGCCCTGCTCCCCTGCCAGCCCTGCCTGCAGCCCTGCTCCCCTGCCAGCCCTTTCTACCGTGGGCGGTGCTGTCACTCCGGAGGTTTTTCTGGGCTCAGTCCTGTGACACAGAAGGGCAGCACCAGGCTCAGGAAATTCAGGAAGGGCTGAACACACTTCCCACTAAGAGGCTGTGCTGGCTTAGGTGAAACCTTTGCTATGAAATAAAAGCAGGGTTTGTTCTGCCGTCCCACCAACGAGGCTCCCGTGGGGTCAGGGGGTGTGGTGGGGATATAAACTAAGATGTCATAGGAAAGAAATAAGGGTTGGCATGTTGGGGCTTAGGGTGGGGGTAACTTCCTTCCAGTCCACACAATTTCTTGTCCTGGACCCCAGGATGGTCACCATCCTCCCTGACGTGGATCCTGTGCTCTGTAGATTTCAAGCCCAGCACCATCAATCAAGCTTTCAGATCTCTGGCACTCAGTGGGTCTGGTATGGAGCACATGGGAAAAGGAAACTCCATCCTGGGGAGGTAATGTGGTAGCTGGAAACGGGAGATGGAACCTGAATTAGGCTGGAATCAGGATGGGACCTGATTCCATCTGCCTTCACCTCCCTCCCTGCAGAAACACCTCCTACAGGCACAAGGACAACCCAGAGCAGCCCTGAGGAAGGTGTGAGGCACATGAAGAGTTGGTTCTGCTGCACAGTTGAGCCACGGCTCAGCCTCTCTCCTCCCCAAGGGCAATAAAAGCTCTGGTCCCTAATGAGTCGTTTTTCATTCCATTTGCTCTGTGTTTATTCTTGCTTCTCACCTTCTGATCCAACTCTCATATTACTAAAATCGAAGAGGTGAGTTTATTACCTCATTTGGGCACTGATCTTACAAGTTGGATGAACCAGCTCACCCTTGTAATAAGGAAGATGAGGCCATTGCTGGTTATATCCCCATTTTTAGGGGTGCTGCTACAAAAGCTGAAGAGGGTGGGGAAGGAGGAAACCCCAGGCTTGTCTTGCCCATTGCCATCCCCTGAGTTCACCTTGGTCATTCGGGGCTGGAATTCAAAAGAGCAAAAGCAGCAAAGCCCCTCAACTTCAGCTCTCTCCAGAGGGAGCAGGACTGTGGCAGGAAAATCCAGCTGTGCTCGTGGGGAGGATTAAATTCCACATCTGCCTTTGCAGAACAAACCTGCAGAATTCCAGGGGGAAACAGCCTCTGGCACTGGCAGAGATGTGTGTGCCCATCCCATCCCATCCCATCCCATCCCATCCCATCCCATCCCATCCCATCCCATCCCTCCTGTCTTCCTCAAAACAGCCTCAGGTTGTTGCAGTGAAATGAGACATTACAAGAAGACAGTTTGGAGAGCTGAGTGACAACTTCACATCCAGATCATCCAGCAAAACAGGGATCTTCCTCCAAAACCCAGTGCAGGATTGCAAACACCAAACAAATGTAACACCTATTAAATGATGTTAGCTATTGTTGAATAATAACAACTGAGTTCATTAGATTGCTACATAGATCAAACTGAACTTAAATTAACCTTGGAAAAAGGGGGAATCAGCATATTTCTCTTGTGCACAGCACCAGCAGCCGTGTACTGTTGCTTCACTCTCTGTTTCATTGCTACAGTCAATTTTTGCAAAGCATCCACAGCTTTTCAAACAAAGTGGAAGCCAAAAGATTGATAAGGACCTTGCTGGGCCGTGCTGCAGAAGGTCTCCTTGCAGACACATGGGCTTCAGTACTTCAAAAACGAAGGCAATAACTCATTTTCCTCTGTAAAAGTAAACCCCTTTGATGAGCCTTGCTCCCAGCTTGGGTCTGTGTGGGAGCAGAGGGAAGTCAGAAGGAAAACCATCACAGCCACAACACAAACCGCCCGGCTGCAGCACTAAATCAGAGACAACACACTCTGCCTGACTTCCCGAGGGGGTTTGGGCAGGTAGAACCTCCTTCCCCCTCCCCAAAGTCCTGCCAGGCCCCAGCTGAGGTTGCCACCAGCCTTTACACGTTGTTACCCACACAAGTGCCAAGCAGCACAAGCCAGCAGAGTGTGGAGTGATGCCAGGACAGTCTCTGGCTGTCCTGCTCCAATGAGCCAGACTGAGAGAATCCTGGAAAGCGAAGAAAGGTACAGCTGGCCACAGCCTGAGAGGGAAGGGCTGATCCACGTCTCTCTGAGGCCACCCCGTGTCTCACTTGGATTCAGGACTGCACACACAGGGGTCACTCACCAGCCCCTCTCCCCTGCCCTGCCAGAGGACACCCACCTGCCAGCTCCTGCTGCTCAGACAGACAATCCAGCCCCCCTTTGTCCTTTGCACTGCACCAGTTGTTTCCACTCGAACAATTCTGTCCCCCAGAATTTCGTTCCCCCCACCCCTTCACTTTCCTGTAGTGAAATAAAACTGGGAAAGCTTTGAGGAGGCTCCAGACTTCATTTCAGCATAAACAATTCCCAAATTACCACAATATCATGTACTGGCCTCAAAAACACCACACAACCATCACCTCCCTCCACAAAGGTTTCTCCCTAAATTCTTTTATGTCATTGATAAGCATCAGTTAATGAATAATAACAGCAGTAAATGCCTTAAAGGGACCAAAGCATGATAAGTAACAGCCAGGAGTGGGCTGTCACAGGAGGGACCACAGATCAAAGGGGAATGCTGACTCAGCTGCTTTGTTGCTAGACTGGAACAATTTATCTGACTCCCAGTAGGCAGAAATTAAAACGACTTGCAGGAAAAAAAAAACCCTCCACAATGTGAAGGTCTCCCCCTAATATTTGTCTCCACTAAACTATGCAGGAGAGCCTCCCATCCTTCAGAAAAGGGATAAAAAGGCAGGGCTGGACTGCACTTGAAGGAACACAGCAGGGCAGGTGTGTCAGGCACACAGGGACAAATAAGCACGATGGCAACACATGGCACGTTATTTCTCAGGTCTGAGCATTATTTTGGGGGAGCTGGGCTGAGGCAGAGATGCAGCCACATGGGAAGGAGAAGGGAAGGAGCAGGGCTAGAGGCAAGCAGTGTCTCATTTCTGGGGCAGAGCCACTGCCATGGAGAGAGGAACAGGCACTTGATCTCTCCAGGCCTGCCAACTCCACGTTTGTCAGCAGAAACTCTTGGAAATTTGTGTCAAAGAGGAGAATAAAGGCAGGTGCTTACCTTGGCCTCCAGCGTGTTCAGCCTCTCAGTCATATCCGCGAGCCTCGTGCAGTTCATGCATTCTGGGGAGAACAAAACACGGTGGTGTCAAACTGCCAGGTGCTGTGCATGTTCATCCACGGCTGCAGCCCGAGCCCTTTGATCCAAGGCATGTGGGAAAGTGAGTGGAGATCAGTTATGGGGGAAATAAATATTCAAATCCACTGCACAGGTCACCAGCCACAGCCACGTTACGTGAACCTTGTTTGGGGATGTTTAGTGGGGCACAGTGTGAAATTAGGTTCCTGATGAAGGCAGATGAAATAAAAATCAGTTTTAAGACTTTTCATGGTGCCAACCAGCACAACCTGCTGTCACAGGCAGAGACACTTGTGCTGCCACTGGTGCAAGCTGGTGTGGCACGTGTCCCACCTCAGGGACACCAGGCTGCACAACCAGCGTTTAATACTCACTCCTCTACTGTTTTCCTGCTAAAATACCAAGGAAAGCCATGAATAAACAAAATGCCCATCTCTGTGGAGTCCTGCTCCATCCTTGGGCTCCCAGGCCCTGTTACCCCTCCCAGACAAATGAGACAAAGCACCCATCTCAGTGACAGCCAGGGAATCCAAGGCAGGTCTGAGGGCTGATGCAGCCCAGAGCTGCAGCATGGAGTGGTTTCCATCTCACAGTGCTGCAGAGGAGCAGCACACGCTCAGCAGCCACCAAAGGAGTTCTGACAGGAGGCCCCAGCGAGAACAAAGATCGAGAATGAGCTCTGAGTGCAGGTTAAAGTGATTGCTCCATCCAAAGGACATTCCTTACCGAAACAGAAGGCCTGCTGCTCTGCCTCTGGTTTCATCTCAGCAATTCTGAAGTGAGTGAAGGAGGATAAAGCCCTGAACAGAGATTTAATCAACAAGGCTCTTTCCCAGTGCTTTGCAGCAGAGTGGAACTGCCCACTCCCACCTCCCAGAGAGGCTTTCCAGACTGGACCACTCACCTCTCACGACATCTGAAGCACAGAAGTTCTCAGAAAGCGAAAATGATTTGCATAATGAAGCATTTCAGAGGATAAACCATCTATATTCAGGTGAGGAACGACATCTCATGTCCCACAGAGGAGAAATACATCTCTCTGTGTGTTTTGTGCTCCTTAAGGGCCAGAGCCAGTTTTCATTGACTGGCCATAGAAATATGTAATCCTGGTGTTTCCACAGGGCTGGGAACGTTGACCTGTAGTTCTGGAGCCCCTAACAGACCATTCAGGTGCAGCTGAGGCTGAGGCTGCAATGATGCAGGGGATGCTGAGGAAACCCAAAGCCTCCCTATGGCGAGGAATGGGTGAACATGGATTTTGGCCTGAGTAAACAACCCCCCAACACTTGGATTCAGCTGTCCCCCATAAGCTTTGTCCCCTGTTGCACAAGGAACCTGAGGGAGCTCTCCAGTGTCCAGCCCCAGACACTTGCTGGCTTTATGGAGCACATGGCATGCCCTGATGGCTCTCAGCCACACAAACATTTCAGTGCATGTCCTGGAAGAACAGGAAGCTGGGCTGTTCCACCCTGGTGATTTACAGGCTAAGAAGATTGTTTGAGTGCTAACAGCAACCCACTGCATCCACTTTCCAAAGGAATTCTCACATTGGCCCTCTGTGAGGAGCTGTGTAGCTTCCCTAAGCAGCCAGACATAGATCTTCCACCTCATAATACACAACATTTTGCAGACAAAGCATCTCATGATTCAGGAACACTCAGATGGAGGGATTTCCTCACAGGGCAATACTGACATGGACTTTCTTTTACCCAACAGAAAATAACATTTGTTTATTTTTATTCTCCGCAATAGATCTTGGGCAGTGTTTTTTGGCTTGAACTGACCCATGAACATGCAAGTGCCATAAGTGCACTGTCCCATGGGGAAGGAAATGGGTGAGGCTTGTTTGGTCTGGATCTGCCTGTGGTGTGTGAAACAGGGAATTGGTTTCTGTGTGTAACTGGCTTCAGGCTTTGATCTTGCTCATCCCCACAGAAAGATAAGACTGAATAAATGCAGTGCTCCCAGGAGCCAAAAGACGCACCAGATGTGTTACAGAGCAAATAAAATACAGAGTCCTATTCTCCCTTCTGCTGGCTTGCACGTATTAGTAACTCCCACAGGTTTAGACAGACTGACTTGAACTGTCTGAAAACCATCTCTGTGCATCTCTGAGATGGACTGACCTTTTAAGGTCCCTCTGGAGAGCTCAGCTCATAAAAAAAGGGGGCAGCACCAGTCCAGCAGCTCTCTCTGCTCTTGAAGAGTGTCTCAAAGAGCCCTCTCAGGTGCCTTTGTAACAGAAAAGGTTTGATTTAAATGGACAAAGTGACAGAAGAGGAGAGAAACCAGCAGTGTCACTGTATGTGAGATTTGTACTTATATGATTTTCATGTCAGTGATGTTGAAACACGCAGAAAACACAGCCTGGGTCAGAAACAGAACTACTTAAGTTCAAGCTGGATTTGATCTCTGATCCTTTTTGTTGTGAAATGCCTGGAAACCCAGATCCACACCCAAGGTACTCACACTGGGCCCAAAAGATATTTAAATAATCCCGAAGGTGGATATCCTAATGCAGAAAATCTTTCTAAGGCAAGAGTCCTGCCAGCAAATCCGTGTGACATTTAATTATCTGACCAACAGGCAGACAAGGCTTTCAAAGGCAGAGATGAACGCTCAGGGCTGCAGTGTCAGACACTCCATTCAAAGCTCCCTCACTTCACACCAGGGACTGTTCAAGGTCTGGGCTCCATATCTGTCCTTGAAGAAAGCCTGAGACTGGTGGTGACAAATCAAGCTAATAAATATCTTCCCTAACTAGGATGCACTGAAGTATTTAGTGTCTAATCTCGATGGCTGGTGGTTCCAAGGCCTGGGACTGTGAAGCTGAATTTTCTGATCAGGGTGAAAGCAATCTGTGTTATTCAAGAGAGCTTGAGAATCTCACATCATTATTTCTCATGGAACAAATATAACACTGGGGCAAATGCACACACTCTCTGACCTGGGACTGCAGAGCAGACACTTTCCATATCTGCAGAAATCCATCACTTGTTGCTACACAGAACCACAGTTTATTTCCCTCTTATTCCTAGTTGGCAGATTTGTATTTTTCCAGCTAAACTCTGAGAAAGGAGTTGTGATTTCACTCTATGAATCCCAGCCTCAAAACACATGGTAGGATTTGTTTTAGAAATACTCCAGCAGGGAGGATAAATAATTGAGATAATGAGCATGAGACAGTACCAGCATATCCAGTGACACCCAGTCTGTCTCCACGATGTCTTGCAGTTACTGTCCCAGCACATCTCTCCTTTCCCATTCCTCCTCTCAGCTGGAATGCAACTGGAGGGATGGAAAATTCTAATGCAGAGGAGACGTGGAAGACTTCACATGGTGGAAAATAACAGCCAGGTACCCTGTACCAGCCGTGACCCCCTTTACCCTGACACAAAGGTTGCTACATTTGACCCATCTTTGATCAAAGACTGAGCCTCCAGTGCTGCAGCTTTGCCAAAAGGCATCAGATCTTTGCCTGAGCTTCCAGTCTGGATACACCCCTGTGAGTGACCTAAAGCAGGGAATGATGACTTTGGGTACCTTGTTAACCTGGCATTCCTGCTTTGCGTAATTTCGTTATTAAACAGTTGCACACTTCAGCTTCCCAAGCCTCAAAGTCCCACAAGTCTTCAAACTCCTCACTCAAATCATAACAAGAAAGGTGTGATAACAGCCTGATAGCAACAGGGCTCTAATGATTTCGGCACAATTGTCACAGTGGCACTGAGGGCAGTAAAAGAAGAACCAGCCCAGCTTTCACCAAGGGGCTGCAGGTCCATTTTGTGAGAGATGGCAAAGAAACCTCTTGGCACCTCTGGCTCATTTCTCAGCTCTGACAGCCCACGCTCATTTGTATACCCAGAGCCTCTGCAGAATATTAAAAGAGCTTTTGGTTTCCCTACAGCCAGATGCTCAGTAGATATAAATTGCACAGCTCAACTGAAGTCAAGGGATCAAGGCTCTGTCTCTCTTTTTCTTGATGGATTGCTCCAAAATTTGTGTTTCAGAGGGGAGGTGGAGGAGGTGGTTTATAGCATATGAAAGGGGAGAGAATTCTGGAATTACAAAGCCTTTGTTTAAACAAAGTCTTTGCAGCCAGTTTTTTTCAAGACTATATTTTGCTATTACAAGAAACTTCAACCTTGCAATGCAACGGGGCATAGCATGCAGGCAGGCTTGGGGACATGAGAATCACATCTGCAGCTCATGCTTCAACCTGCTCAGACTCCAAACAACACATTTCCCCCCTCCCAGGCTCACTTTCCTTTCATCCATTGTTAGCTTAATGTAAAGGACCTGTAAAGGATCCAAGGTTAAAGGATGAAAAAGGACCAAATGCAACATATACACAGAGAAACAAATGAAATACTTGATTTTTGTGACACAACTTGCCTGGCAGCTCTTCCCTCTCCATCTCATCTATTCCACCACTTGCACTGCAAAGAGGACAAGCTGGGTTATCCCCAGGGCAGGGGAGCAAACCAGAGCTGCCAACAGCCCATGCTGGAGCGCTGGGAAGGCAACAGCAGCTCCATGAAACTCACCCCAGCAGCTCTGATTGTGCAGCAGCTGCAGCACCAGCACTGCTCAGAGCAGCTCCTGCACCACCACAGACACGGCTCAGGCTGCCCTGCCCTGACAAATCAGCGACACACAGCTCGAGAAGGTCCAGGTGGAAGAACATTTTGTCTGTCAAAGTAAGCAGCAGACAGGCTTTTCTCAGCAGACACCTTCCTCCAGGACACGTTCAGAGTAGTCTCTGAGCAAATCTGGAGGAAGTCAGCTAAATTCACCCAGGCAACCATGTTTCTTTGCAAAGAGAAAAGGATGAAGCTCAGAACTCCCAAGGGAAATAGGAAGAACCATTAGCTCAGTGAGCACCCAGGATCTCATGCACCAGAGATGTTTTATTTGACACTCCTGAGAGAAACCACCAGACCACTGACCCCTCCATCCCCTTACTGCCACACACATAGACACCCTTCAGCCAGAAAAAGAACAGTGACACTTTCTGACGCTGGCACAGAAGGAGTTTCAAGTCAAATTCCAGGGCAGAAATATGAACATGGATCTCCAGTGCCTACCTAGGTGGCCCTCAGTGGGGGACAGCCAGCCTGGGCTTGCATCTCCATCTCTCTTTAATTTGTCTGATTTGACCCTTCCAGCCTTTTTACATGGTTACTGAGTTTCCTTAAGTAGTTTATGTTCTGGCCCTTTGCAAAAGCTTTCGCCAGTGCTTGTGAAGGATAGCAGGCCCGAGCCATAAATCACAGCCAACCTGGGATCTGTTTTTTCAACACATTTCCTCTAATGAGAGTCAGATGTTGGCTAGATAGGCTTTATTAATTGTGCTTGTTTAGAATGGGCTGTGTGTGCAGCTCTGCCCCGGGCTCTGAGCACATGAAGGGCTGAGCAATGACAGCAGGCAGGGAGGGGATGAACACCTCTGGCACCCGGTAGCCTCCGGTCTGAGGAGCAAAGGCTCGGGAATCAAAGGTCTGGAGAGTGGTGGGAGGGAAGGGCTCCGGCCCTGGCCACAGCTCCAGGCCCAGTAAAGCCAGAGCAGGATCTGTTTCTGCAAGGGGAGGCTGAGTTTTGTTTAGTGTAGGACCATTAAGACTCCTCTGCTCTGTTTACTGCCCTGATATTTACTTGCTGTGTGCATTGTACACCACAGAATCACAGAATATCCTGAGCTGGAAGGGACTCAAAGATCATCCAGTCCCACCTCTGGCCCTGCACAGACACCCCAACAACCCCACCCTGTGCCTGAGAGCAGTGTCCAAACGCTCCTGGAACACTGGCATTCCCTGGGGAGTGCCCCATTCCCTGGGGAGCCTGGGCAGTGCCCAGCACCCTCTGGGGGAAGAACCTTCCCCTGCTATCCCTGACACAGCTCCAGGCCATTCCCTCAGCTCCTGTCACTGGTCACCACAGAGGAGAGATCAGTGGCTGCCCCTCCTCTTCCCCTTTTGGCAAGGACAGTGGCAAGGGAGAGGCCCCAGCTGGGCAGGGGCTGCCAGACCCCTGGTGCTGGGACAGAAGGGCCAAGTCACCCCACCCAGAGAAGAACTGTGCCTTCAGTGCCTCCTCTTCCCAACATTTCACATGTCCAGCTGCACAAAATCTGTGTTCTGGCTGACCTGCACACATTGCATGCTCCAACCTGGCCACAGCCTCACCTTACACCTCTATTTTCACACCACGTGCCCTTCTGTTCACTCAAGAGCTGGACTGGATGATCCTCCGGGGTCCCTTCCAACTCAGACCATTCTGTGATCCAGGTTCAACACCAGCACTGGCAGAGCCCCACGACATCTCGCTCAGCCTGGTCACCAGCACAATGAAACCACCTCACACATCAGGAACTGGGAGCTCAGAGAAAATTAAAGATGGTCTCTTTGACCAAAGAGGGTTTGTTCTTTCCCACAGTTTTCACATCAGGGTTTTGCAGGCTGGAATGTTTTATCTTCACCTGGAAATTGTGAGTTATTAGGTTGCCTATCAATATGAAACAGAACACCTCCAGAATATTTTTGCCTTTTTACCTTCATTCCAGATAATTCACCATCTCTGCTACGAGACCCCAATCACTGCCAAAATTCCCCCATTTGTAATGTCTCTCATATCTCTATTATAACAACCCTTACCCTTAACTTTACTGGCTATCTTTAAAAAGCAGCTCAGATTTCCTTTCTTATGAGAACTGCTATCTGATCCTTTTCCGCTTGTAAAGTGTTCATACTTCATTTTCGTGTCTACTTTCTTCTTTTCCTTCTTAAAGAGGAAAAGGCTTTTTTTTTTTTTGCATGAACAAACAATAAATGTTTTTTCATTATCGTGATATTCTGTGATTTTGAAATGTCTGTAAGAAAAACCTCAGCAAAACAGAGTGAAAAGGAAGTTTACCACAAAATGCAAGTTACTCCAAGTTGTTGGAGTAACAACTATTAATCAAGAAGCTACACAAAATTTGGCACATTGTTTCAAGTGAGAAACAAAATGGGTGCAATTTTTAAAATCTTTGCAATATTATCTCTAGAGGTTTCTTTCTTAAATGATTTTTCATACCTTCTGAATGAAATGTTTCAGCCTTAAGTTTTGAATAGCATTTATTTCAAATCTCATTTAAATGAAAAATAATTGAACAAATTAAATAGTCTTAAGTGGTTTGGTTTGGGTCAAAAGAAACAATTCTGATTGACCCAAACCCATAATTTAGTTATTACACTGTGTCAAAACCTTCAAATTTTCCATTTCAGATTCTCCCAAATCATTCTTCTTTCCTTTTTGATTTGGCAAATGAAGCCAAAACCCCTCCATTATTCACCCAGGTGTATTCTTAAACAGCTCACATCACTCATGTTGTTGTATTTAAAATTTCACACATGCACACTCCTACCCGCTCACTAATTTCATCTGTAACTGCCCTCAGCAGGGGGGTTTGTGCTCTTCCACGAGAGATCCATCCTGCTCCATCAGCACATGGAATTAGATCAGGATCATTTATTCCCAGGCAGCCATCAGCTGTGAGGTCCGTGTTCAATCCACCTCTATCTGCCAGAGGAAGCTTTAGCAGGGAATGGCTGGGGTTTGATGCCACGTGTTTGGCCAGAAATGCATCATCTTTATTTTTACAAGCACCAAGGACATTTCACTAACACAGCCCAGCTAAAGTTACCCTGAAAACAAAGGTTTTACCTGTCCAGCACGAGTTTGCTAAAGCCTTGCTGACTGGACCTGCTGATCCTGGAGCTCCAAGTGATGCTGGGAGCACTTGGGCTGCTCAGTAATTTTGATATTGTATCAAACAACCCTCCCCTGGTTCACAGCTGCAGCAGGGCATGGCAGCAAAGCAGATAAAGCAAATAAAAAGACAGAAAAGAAAGGCTGGATATGTATCTATATACAATATGTATCTACAGACCTCTCACAGCAAGACAGGGCTAATCTAAACTAGATTAAAAATCCCCAAATTAAAAGAGGGATTCCACACGTTTTCCAGCCAAGGAAGCTGAGGGCACAATGTCCACAGGCCTGGGGGTCCTTCCCAGGGGAAAGCACTCCTCCTGCAGCTCCAGTCCTCACTGTGCCAAAATCTCCTGCCTGACACCACCATTGCTGAACTTGACTCATTTCTCCCTCAATCCCAGATCTGTGACATGGAGAGAGACTTCATGGGACCTGACCCCAGCCAAGGGCACACAGAAACTCCACTGCACTCAAAACCTCATCTCACACTGAGATGGCTTCACATCCCTTGCAAACCAGACTGCTTTTCCCTGCTGGGAGAAGCAGTCAGGGGGAAAATGCAGTCAAAATATGGTGCAGTGTAACATGAAATGAGGAAGCAGACAGGACAAAAGGAAACATTTGCATCAGGCTCACGGTGAAGTCTGCAGGGACTCTCACAATATTGGTTCTGCACCTGTGTAACACAGGTCAGGGAATCTCTCACAGTCTCGAGCCAAACAACGTGTGCTGAGCTGGGGTTTGTGTTTCATAAAGACACTCCAGAGCCAGACAACCAAGGTTTCGTTAGTGAACTGCATCCACAGTTAACCATTGTATAGGAAACACGCATCTTGTTTCCAGTTGGGATTTCTGACCTCAAATTCTACCCCTGCTTTGAGTTTTATTGCTTGGGCCTGCAAAGCTGCAGGGCAGCTCTAGGGTTGGACACCTCCTCTCTGCACAAAGTCCCTGTAACCCACAAACGTGTGACATTCAGGGTGCTCATCAAGCTCTAGCTGTTCCTCATCCAGAACATTCAGCACTGGCTTCCTTTAGCCAGGACAAAATTCAGCTGAAAGACCAATAAGAAAAACAACTCTTTAAGCCACTGAAAAAGATGGTCAGAATTCAGAAGAATTTGACTCCCTGAACATCAAAATATTATGTTTGCACATTCTTTTACAGCAAATGCACAATGATGATGATGATGATGATGATGATTGTTATTATTACTATTGCCAGGGGCACTTTTGCAAAGGTTTGNTCTACCCCTGCTTTGAGTTTTATTGCTTGGGCCTGCAAAGCTGCAGGGCAGTTCTAGGGTTGGACACCTCCTCTCTGCACAAAGTCCCTGTAACCCACAAACGTGTGACATTCAGGGTGCTCATCAAGCTCTAGCTGTTCCTCATCCAGAACATTCAGCACTGGCTTCCTTTAGCCAAGACAAAAAATCAGCTGAAAGACCAATAAGGAAAACAACTCTTTAAGCCACTGAAAAAGATGGTCAGAATTCAGAAGAATTTGATTCCCTGAACATCAAAATATTATGTTTGCACATTCTTTTACAGCAAATGCACAATGATGATGATGATGATGATGATGATTGTTATTATTACTATTGCCAGGGGCACTTTTGCAAAGGTTTGGTTTCCCATGTCAGCATTTCAGCTTCAGGTTCACCCCACTGTGGTTTGCCCATTCTCCCCCACTCCCTCCCTCCCTGGGGCTGTGAACAGGCCCCACACCCAACACCCCTGCCCTGCACAAGGCCAGTGACCATCACTGAGCACTTGGGAGCTGGGCTGACACGGTCCAAGGGTACAGGACATCCCTCAAGGACCATCACTGAGCACTTGGGAGCTGGGCTGAAATGGTCCAAGGGTACAAGACACCCCTCAAGGACCATCACTGAGCACTTGGGAGCTGGGCTGAAATGGTCCAAGGGTACAGGACATCCCTCAAGGACCATCACTGAGCACTTGGGAGCTGGGCTGAAATGGTCCAAGGGTACAGGACATCCCTCAAGGACCATCACTCTGCCTAATGCTGCTCCTTACCCCTTGCTGGCCTTCATCTAAATCCCCCTGAGCTCTGCCGTGGTCCTTACAGATCTGAGCAGCAGGAAGAGGAATCCTTTCCACATTTTCTCTGCAGCTGTGGTTTTGTTCTCCAGGACACCCAGGGACACTGGGGCTTCAGGGGACCCAGCAAATCCCTCACATCCTCTGGTCTCCATAATGTGAAGAACAAGGTAACACTTGCATCCCATTAGTGGTGAGCACAGAGCTGTGCAAGGGACTTTTTGTTTGGGTTTGTTTTCTGTTGTTTCCTTGTTAACTTCTGGGTGAAGAAAAATGAGTAAAGGAAATATCTGCTTGGGCTTAGCCAGGCACATTTCAGTTTCAGCTTCAGGGCTACACCTCCAACTCATTTTAGATTGAAAAATCAAAGGATATTCATAAACAAAATGTTTCCAGGATTCCTGCATTCTGTTGCTTGAACCCAAAACTCTCTAAGCACTTCCCAAACCTAGGGATCCATTCACCTTCTGATGGGACCAAGCCCTTAACCACCATTTGCCTGTTTGCACTTTCTCTGACCTGTGACATGGACCCAACAACGAGCAGCACAGAGTGTCCCCTAAGAGACCTCATGCTGGTGGCAGTTTGAGGAGCTTTGTTTTGAGGTTCTAGCTGATTCCACCTTGAAACTCTCCTACAAAACGCCTGAAATGGCAAGTTCAGACCCATGAATGAAGGCCCAGCATCTGGGAAGATTTCTCCTGGAACAGGGCAAGCACTGGGTAAGGCTGGGTGTCAGCCAATCTCCTCTCCCACGCCTGTCACCCCACGCACTCAGCCTCAATATTATGTTACTTTTACAGCTGTGGAGGTTTTGACAATGAATTTTGACCCTCCCTCTGAGCACTGATGAGGAACGGGAAGAAGAGCCAGCGAGTCCAAAATGGACAAACCCAGAATGGTGCAATTTGCCTGCAATACACCAAGAAGGAACTGGATACCCCCAGAGACACCTCCATCCCCTCCAACCCCACACCATCAACAGTCACTTCTGAGCACCAGGCAATAGGACACTGGCTAATAAGCTCCAAGCAGGGCTTTAAAATGACACAGCTGAAGCTTTAGAGGCCGATGCACAGTCACTGGTGTCTGCTGCCACGTGATGCCGCTGGCAACAGGGGTGATTTTGGCACTTTAAAACAAGCACAGGGCCAGATTGCAAAGGGAAGCAACAACCATAATTCTCCTGCAGTCAAAGAGCTCCTAGCTTTCATACCCACTGAGAGTTCAGCCCCAACAGCCCAATATGGAAACGCGAGGGCATTTAATCAAATCAAAGCTCTTAACTGTTTAAGTTCACCTTTCTCCATGAAATGTGTCTGCAAGACACTCTCAGGCACTTCACCAGAGTTAATTGCCTGAACCCAAACCATCACAGCCCACAAATCCTTTAAACTTTGAGAATTGACTTAATGCTGAACAGCTGCCAGGCACTCACTCGCCCGCAGCCATGGGAACAGCTTTTCTTATCGATAAATGGGGATTCCTGTGTGTGCAACACCCAGGAACAGCACTGGAAATGCCTCTGCTTGCAGATTAGGAAATGCCAGCAAAAACGTGCTAAGTGCAGCTGGAGGCCAAGCAAGATGCACATTCCCACTAACCCACGGCCCAGTCCCTTTCCAGAGGCCTGGAATGACGGCACGGGGGCTGCTGGAGAAACGGCGGCGTTTGCTGTAAATTGCTGTGCTTCCAAAGGCAAGGCACTGCAGCTCTCCTCAACAGGGAAGCACTGGGCTACCTCCAAGAACCATTGGTAAATGAGGACTTTAATGGTGACAATTGCATCAGTACAAAAGCAATCTCCTTTTTTAGTCCAATTAGTGCTGTGCTAAATCATCAGCCCAGGCCTTGCCTTTCACAGTGGAAGGAGACACATCTGTGAGGCTCCTCTGCTGCATGTGGTTTGTATTATCCTCTAGCACAATATGCATAAACTAATGCTGTTCTACACTTACACAGCACCTCATCTGGAAATCTGAAAGCGATTTATGAATGGTGGGCATCTGTGACATTTTACAGATGGAAATCGAGGCACAGAGGGATTCAGTAATTAGCCCCAGACTTGCACAATGAGTCAGCTGCAGAGCAGAGCCCATTATTTGTTCTGTAGTAACATCTAGTGTCCAAACACAGAGGGAGATGAGTCCTTCTCCCCAAAAAGTGTACAAGCACACCCAAAAATACCACCCGTGCCTGTGTTCAGACCAAGACTACTGAGGAACAGTCAGAGTGAATGCACAGCCTAAAGCACAGCCTAAAGCACAGCCTAAAGCACAGCCTCCCCTGGCAGACAGGTCTCTTCATCCTTGCAATACAAATGCAGGCAAGCAGAAGGGTTAATATGCCTGAAAGTTCATCTGCTTTTTCCACATCAGTAGATCTAATAAAAAAGATTGATTCTCCCCACAAATCTGGCCTCACTTTAACAAATCATTTGATTTGACACAAAGGACTATATTCAGTTTAAATTCCACTTCACTCCCTGAAACGAAAGTTTCTAATGGGCTGAAGCCTCAGAAACAGCCAATAGCAAAGGCCAGGCAGACACCCACCTTGGGAAGGGCTGGGAGTGCCTGAGTGCAGCCAGAAGCATCCGCAGATCCCTCTGTCCTGCAGGGCTTAGGAGCCCGCGAGGAACGTCGCAGTGTGAAAGCAAACACGCAGCCCTTCCTGTACCTTTGAGAAATACAGCAGCAACTCACACTTCTGAAAGCCTCCCAGTGGTAAATGTAACACTGCTATTGCCTGCCCACCTTTCCTGAGGCAGCATGCCAGGTGCCTGAAGTGACAATCCCAAAGTACTGGGATGCAGACCACCACAGTGTAGAAAAAGCCCATAACCACATCCAGGCAATTCTGTCTCTGCCTTGCTGCCTGGCCCCACACTTCCAAAGGGTTTAGCCCGTGTCCTAAAATCAGAGCATCATTTGGAAACTAAATTACTAAAATCAAATCATGGAAGGAAACCTTCAAACATCGGGCAACAACAGGTATCCCAGGCCAGACTGCCAAGAAGGAGGATTCCTTCCAAAAAAACCTTAAAAATCAAATAATAGAATCATGGAATGGTTTGGGTTGGAAGGGAACCTAAAGCCATATCCAGTCCCACCCCTGCCATGGACAAGGACACCTTCCACTATCCCAGGCTGCTCTGAGCCCCATCCAACCTGGCTTTGGACACTTCCAGGGATGGGGCAGCCACAGCTTCTCTGGGCACCCTGTGCCAGCCCCTCACCACCCTCACTGGGAACAATTTCTTCCTAACATCTGATTTAAAGCTCCCCTCTTTGAGTACAAAACCATTGCCCCTTGTTCTGTCACCATCTGCCTGTATAAAAGCTCCCTCTCCTTCCTTTTCACAAGCCCTGTTTAAGCACTGGAAGGGGCTCTAAGGTCTCCTCAGACTCTTCTCTTCTCCAGGCTGAACAAGTCCAGCTCTCTCAGCCTGTCTTTGTAGGAGAGGTGCTCAGAGCATCTTGAACACCCATCAGAACCATCATGAACACCCAGCCCCCATTCTCCAACCTGCTGTCACGTTAGCAGAATAACAGCATCACTAGATTTTGCCTGGATGAAATCTTACAAGTGTGTCAAAGTGTGCAGTGGTGTAAACCACATTTTAAAATTATTTAATATCTTGCCCCCTCCAAGGGCTGTGGTGTGCCAGGGCAGGACTCTTCGTGCTCTCTGCAGATACCCAAGAGCACAGATGCTGAAAAGGGCACAGCCACCAAGGGGAGAAACTGAAGCACAGAGTTTCAGGCCAAGGAAACCAACCACCACTTTAAAAAGACAATCCAGAAGGAAGAGTGGTCTGTGGCAGGACCAAAATAAGGCCTGCAGAAAATGTAGATATAATTTCTGCTGACACAACACTTTCCCATGTGTCCTTGGGCATGTCATCAGCTCCTCCACAAGGCAGCTCCAACACGAGGGTCCCTGTGGTAAGAAGTGCATTTGTGTGCCAGGACATGTCCAGGTTAACAGAGAAGAGTAAGCAACAGCATCCCAAACCATGGCAGAGAGTAGGAAAGAGATTTTCCCTGATACAGTAAGAACTAAGAATTTCAAGGAAGCTGTTACACACTCCAGATATCCTCTGGTCTCCACAGAGAGCACTGGGAACAGTGTTGGGCATCTTCAGGGTCCCACCCAAGGGACACAGCACTGCAGGTTTGACACAGACCCTTCCCGGGCTGCCCTCTCTGCCCTGCCTGGCTGCTTCCCACTCCTCCAGCTGTGCCTGGGACCCACGGCCAATTCCACCCTGAACAACCATTCCACGAGGAATCAGCAGTATTTCTGTGACCCGTGGGATAAACTGAGCACAGAGATAAACTGCAGGTACAGCAAGAAGCACAACTCCATAGAGGGTGGGACACAAAGACCGGGGCTTGTCCCCATCTGAGGCTTCATAGGAGCTTCTGGGCTGGGGGACATGGGTTTTTCTGCTGAGTGTGTGTTCAGCAAGGAGGGCAGAGAGGCAGAGCAGTGAGAGCTCCTCATGCCCTGTCACACCACTGCCTTCACGACCCAGCACTTGGGATAACTCATCTGCTCAGCATGTGCTGCTTCCGAGGTGCCACGACTTTCATCTCCCACAAAACCTGCATGTGGCCATCAGGCAGAGAGACTCCCATGTAAATTCCTGCTTCTCACTGATTAACCATCCCTGGAGATACATTTTAGAGTTTAAAACCTTGGCTAGGCTTTTGCACCTGCACCAGAGAACCTTCAAGCCACTTTTAACATCAGTTTGGAGACACACAGTTCATGCACCAGCAAGCAACAAATCAGCTTTCATTCGCTTCAGCCTTTTAAAACCAGTTTGGTTTTCTCAGGGGAGGCTGTTCCGAGACACCAACACACTCAGACATGAGGAGACACCAGGCTGCTGGATGCCTGTGGCTGAGGAACCTCTCTCCTCACAGGAGAGCCTGCAACTGCAAATCAGGCCACAGCCACCATCCCTCTGAGTACTCACTTCATCAAGTAACCCCGTCCCTGGCTCTTTCCAGCATCCCACCCCAAAGACTGATGAGAAGCATGAGAGGTTGGGGAAGACAGTGGCGTGGGTTTAAGTGGCAAGGACAGCTCAACAGGTACCCTGAGACAGCCCCAGGAGCCTGGTGTCCTCTCTCAGACAGGGAACCAAGCAAAAAGGAGGAAAGTGAAAGCAGGATGGCCCTTCCCAGGTGCTCATCAAGTACTGCCTGGGCAGTTCCCAGAGAGAGGCAGGCCATTCCCAGCTCCCTTTTCCAGATCCTTGAGGGAAACCGGGGCAAAGAGCAGGCGGAGACTCACAGACCCCCCTCCTCCCACCAGCTTCTCCCCAGAGGCAAAGGGCAGCCCTGGCTGGCACAGCCCCCCTCCCCCAGGAGCGTACCCCGGCTGCTCCGGGGCTCTGCCTTGCGGGGAGCCCGTGTTGCCCACTTACGGTCCCGGCTGGGAAAGGACCCGCGCTGGCGGCCGGAGGAACCTGCGGGGGGAGACAAGGAATTATCACCGGGGTCGTGTCAAAGCCTCGCCCTGCACAGCACTGCCTCGGCAGAGGGAACCTTCACCCAGCTGGGGAGCAACACTTGGGCAGGAATGGAAGCGCCTCCGTTGCCCCTCTGCCAGCAGCAAGCCCGGCCCCGCTCAGCACACACCACCCTCCCGAGGGCTCACCTGAGCCTCTGAAACAGCCCCTGCCTCCCCTGCAGCTGATGCTTCCAAGAAACACAGCCCCAGACAAACCTCCTGAAGGAAACAGGCTGCAGCATCCACTCTGGCTGAGTGTAAAAGGGGCTGGGGCTGGATCTGGGGTGGTTTTTTGGGATAATGGCAGTCACTGCTTCCATCACATGCTTCCATCACACACAATGGGGAAAAAGTCCCGGGTTCAAGGAGCGAGAGCAGCTGCTGTTGTTTTGGCTGAACCATGGGGAGAAGAACCCAGCACCTTTCCAGCAGCTGGTGCATACTCTAAAAATGATGTTCGTGACAACGAGAAGAGATGGAACCAAGGTGGGGGGAAGCTCTTTAGCAGTATGGGCACAGCAACTTCTCCTAATGCTTAGAAAAACAGAGTACACTTCAGACGGGTGCCTGCCCCCAGCTCTGCCAAAGACAGCTTGTCAGCTGGGTTGGTTACCTTCCCTCTACCAACTTTTTCTGTTTCCAAGTGCAAAACCAGAGATGATGACTCCAACTGCCTTTATAACCAGTCTGAGGTCTGTGAAGACCTAATTATTTAAGTCTGTGAACCACAAAGCACTTCATCTGGAAAGCACAATATATGAGCAAATCAGTATCTGTGCTTTGTGAATAAAAGGGTAATAAAAGGAAAAAGAAAAATGTTAAACAAGCTGAGAAAATAATTGTCTTAGTAGGAAAAACTTCCCCCAGCACCAGAGGGTGATGGTCCCACTGAAGTGATGGATATTAGTCATGATCAGCACACATAAAACCATCTTGAAGATACTAACTGCAAACAACTGTTACAAGAGTTTACAAGAGTGTGTTTGTTGTACCAGTGTCTAGAAACATCACATTAAAACCAACCAAACAAGATCAGAAAATTGCTCTGAATGTGGTTTTTGTTAGTTTGGGGTCCTGGATGGTTTTGTGCAAATGCCTGGGAAGCTGAGCAGCCAACTTCCTCACAGTCCTCCTACTCATCCTCACTGGGAGGAACAGGAGATGCTGGTGCATTTACACCAGTGCAAATCTGGACAATGTCTGGAGTCCCTTAGGACCCTCAAAGAGTCACCAAAGCCTACACAGATTTCTTTGGAGGATGATGCTTTAAGTGTCCTCCAGCTCTGCTGTGTCACTCAAGCTTTGAAGCACACAAGGAGGGATACTGGGCTGAGGCTGTCCATAGTCAGTGCTGCATTCCCCCTAAACCTATTCTTTGAGGGTATAAATAGAGACTTGACTGCTGCTGTGACTCCCAGCAGATGTTTTCATAATGTTGGGTAAGCTGGGGACATGTGGATGATCAGAAAACTGCCCAGAATGGACACCAGCACTATCTTATTCCCTTTTCCTTAAAGAAATTTTGGGAATGGGTGGTCACAGCAAATGGCAATGCAACAAGTCTCTTTGCTGCTGGAAGCCCTGCCCCACTACACAGCATCCACAGTACCTGCAAGCTGTAACAAAATGCTCAAAACCACATGGTTTTGCACTCTTATCCAAATAATAGAACAATCACTATGCAATAATTTTTCTTTCATCATTCAACCATTAACAGCAACTTCAAACCACCAAGTTCTGCTTCTACTTTGAGAAGCAGACAAAGATTCCAGTTTAGTTCTTTCCAGCTGAAATTAGCTAAATGTTTAATGCCTTCTGCAAGATCTGCAGAGTCAACAAAAATACCAAAGGCCAAATCCAGAGGGAACCTGGTAACTAACTCAAGATCCATCTAGAGTTAAACAGCAGCCACAGTGAGAACAGAAAGTTTCTCCCTTTGCACAACAGTGTCAGGTCAGGATCAATGACAAACAAACAAACAAACAAAAATGTTTACTAGGTCTTTTCTGTAATAGCAACGAGAAAGAAAAAACTAAATCTCAAGAATTGCAACAGAAAGGCCAGTCAAAGGTAGAAATGTATTCCACAGCCCTGTGCAGAGAATCCATTTCTGGACATCTGCCTAAAACTCTGCATCCGCCTTGTGCTGGCTCAACCCCCACTGCTCTTGGCAGGTGAGAGAGAAAATTGGTTATAAAATGAGCTCTATATTTTATAAGTTTCATAAACATTTTTTTGGAAAAAAAATGGAATATGAGGTATTCTCAGAGATTCTGTGCCAGAGAGTAATGTGGTCTAACTTGGAAACAGAGTTACCACCTGTTCATGGCAACTGCTCTTTTAATCTTCATTTCTGTTTTATGAGCTGACCAACACTATTTTATTAGCTGACAATTAGTTTAGGTTGATTTAATTAAGCACAATTGAGTACAATCCCTCTTTCTTCCAGGGCAAACGTTCTGCAGGATTAGGGGTATGAGCAACTTGGAAGCTGTATCAATAAAGCTAAATTCCAGATCCTTTTGTCCAAAACAATCACATGACTGTCCTGGTAAATATATGTTAGTGGACAGAGAGATGTTCTAGGTGTTCTAAGAGAGAAAGAGATGTTCTAAGAAAAAAAAAAAGTGTGTTCTAATAGAGAAAGAGATGTTCTAAGAAAAAAAAGTATGTTCTAAGAGAAAAAGAGATGTCCTAAAAGAAAAAGGCAGGCTCTGGCTGCCTGGGGAAAACCAGATGTGATAGTTTGACACCAGCACTTGTGCTTAGGTTTAACTGGTTTGAGTTGCCACCTTTGCTTTTAGAATGAGTGTCTGCACCTCACGGATGGACACTCTGCCAGATAAGGAGAAAGATGAAAAATAACCCAATCTGAAAGCAGTAATTGATTATTTTTCAAGGAGAATAATTCCTTAAACCACGTGGCTGTTCCACTGGTGGCAGTGGGACAGAAAAGGCAGCGTGGGGTGGGAGGAGGAGCAGGCACAGGGAGGGGTGGTTTGAGCTGCCCTGGGAAGTGGCTCATTTATCTAATGCAAGGATGAAAACGTGGTCATTGCCTGCCACTGTCAGGCAGCTCTCAGGGTTAGTGCTCCATCTAAAGCTTGAAGCTGATGACAAAAATCTGTTGGCATCAACAGAAGGTCATCTGCATCTTGAACAGATGCCTCCAAAATGGGTGCTGCACAGGAGGCAAGGGTCAGTGTTTGCTCCTTTCTGCCAGTGATTGCTCTCCTGGGAGCAAATACCCCCATGCATCTGCATTTGGGCTCAAGGACCACGTGTCTAAAGCACTGCCTAGAACAGCATGGGGGTGGATACCTCAGCTTTAGTATGTCCTTGGGTTTGGCTTTGCTTGTTGTTGTAACTGTTTTCTTCTTTATTTTTTTCCCTTTAGGATTTTGTTTAACATTTGTAGAGCTGTGCCAAGAAGGAATTCCCACCTGGGCAAACACCTCTAGCTCAGCACAGACTCAGCCTTACACACAGGCAGGAGCTTTAGCTGCGAGCCAGGTGTCAGGCTGAGAGGATTTAGCCTTCCTCAGACAGGTTGTACAGATGTTTCTGCTTGGCTCATTTAAAAGATTCAAAGCAATAATTGACCAAAATCAGCAGCCTTTTGAGTACCAGCCCTCACCAAGGTGAGCTTGAGTGAAATACTCAAGGATGAACTTCCTCATGTCACGATTTCTTGAGGCCCATTTTGCAACAAGGCAGAATCCCGTGGTTGATTCTATGTGCAGAGCTTGCAGTAGAGGTTGTGGCCACAACTCAGCCCTGGAGGACTGATAAAAATGACTGTAACAGTAGTAGAGGCTCGGGTGCAGTTCAGTGCAGACAATTTTGCAGTCAAATGGCTCTTCTGTAAGATATATGTTGCCTCTGACACTTACTGAGCCTTGAAAAGTGAGCCACCACCATTAGTTATAATCCCTGGCAAGGAAAGCACTAATAATTCTGACTAATTGTCACGGAAAGTTACGCTGATTGCAAATTTGACAGTTATAAAAATCCAATTTTGGAATTCCAAACAGGCCAGGAGCATAATTAGGCTCTACATTTTAACACCCTCTTGATCAATGGTGGGGTAATGGAGACCCTTCCAAGGGCTTTGTTTTGAAATGAATGGCGCCATATTGATGAAACAGCTTGGACCTAAACCAGAAATTAAATTGAAAGTTTAAACAATGCAGCTGTATTTTATCATCCTGTATTGTCAAGCTTTAACGAAAATAGCTCCTAAACAGAGCCACATGTTTTGCCTGTTGCCCAAAAACTGAAGGTGAATTTTAAAACCCTTTCCTAAGCTGCAGGATGCCAAGATTTTTCAGCTAGAAGTTATTATTAGGACACAACAGTATTTCATATAAGCCCTGACAATGGTTTTGTATGGTTTCTGTAAAAGCAAGTTCATTTTTTACAGTGGAGATGGCTCAGATGAGTGACGCTTCAAAAAAATGGAACCTCTGTCATGTATTTCTTCTTTTCCATGTACACGTGACAAAGGCAAAAGTAAAACCACATTTCAATCATCACAACAACCAATACAGGGAGTGTAAGTTGGATTTCCCCCTCATCCTACGTGTCATTAATGAACATTGTCAGCTGCCTTCTAATCCCTGGACCTGGAGACAGATTTAGTGAGGGTCTATCAGGTATTTCAGTGTCACTGAGAAACCTGCAGTCAGCTCTTACTTTGAGAGTTATCTCTTGCCTTTGAGGATTAAGATATGATTAAAAAAACACTTGTTAGTTACAACCTTCCAAGAACCAGGTCTTTGGTTTTTCTAGCAAATTGGTCAAGATACAGGAGACAGAAAATGTATAGTGAGACTTAGTCTTTTTAATATCCAAGAATGGATTTGCACAGCTGGAAAATTAGGGAAAAACTCTGGGGTTTGGCTTGTAATCTGTTCAAATAGCCTGGAGGATTTTAGGGGGTGCAACTCATACAAATTAAATGGGATTCTACTGCATTTATTTATTGGAGTAAAGTATTGCAGTAAGATGGCAAAACTCAGTTCCACGTTAAGCAAAAATCTGCTGAAAACCAAAGAGCACATTAAGTTCTACCAGCCTTTCCCATAAAAGTTGAAGTGTTCCATCTCAGTTTTGAATATCCATAATCCCAGAAACAAGACAGGAAAAAGCTCCAGGACTGTAACACTCCAGCAGAATAGGCTCCATGGCTCAACCCTCCCATATGCTCCAAGGATGAGGTATTTAAATTGGATCTCTGAGGAAGCTTGCAGAGGGGTGCACACAACTTTCATCTCGGTCCACCGGATGAAGGAAGGGGGATGAGACATGAAGAGATAAAAAAGCTGAGAACAAAGAGGTCTGTGCGGTGCCTCCAGCCTCCCTCCCGCTGGATAAACACGTCTGTCAGAGCCCGAGGTCAGGCTAAAGCCTCTGACAACAGTGCTCTGCAAGTCTGAGGGTCTTTTATCTCCCTGTGCAAGTCAGGCTTCCCAGCAGCACGGGGACCAGCTTACCCGGGAGGTTTCCATGGAGTGTCACCCACTGCCCTCCCGCTGGAAGAGCTGTGAGCTGGACACTGTGTGCCAGCTCTGACAGTCAGCACCACAGGAAGGGCTGTGGGAGCTGCTCTCCTGGCACAACACCAGGGATCCCCAGCAGGACAGGCCACAGGCAGTGCCCTGACAGAAGGCAGAACTCCCCTGGGACTGGAATTTGGGTGATTTCTCCATGAGGGATGGTGCTAACCCAGGGACACAGCAGCCATCCCAAGCTCACTGAGCACCGCTAACACCACGTAGTGACTCGGCAACCTCTGGTGTGCTTGCCAGGCATGCCAATCAGGCAGAGATGCTCAGCCTCTGGAGATATCCCTCCTTCTCCCTCTTCCTACTCCACCTTCCCTCCTCCAAGGGGAGCCCAGGGGACTGGTGAAAAGGAGACAGGCAGACAGATGAACTTCAGTGAGATGAATGCCTTTCTTCATGTGTTAGATCACTGTCTAACAAACATGGATGTGGTACATCCTCTCCTTGCATATATCAGTGACATTAAGTGTGTTGCAGGGGCTGAGTGACTCACAGTCCTATCAGAGGTCACACACGCACCTTGGGCACACCATGAGAAATGCTATTTTTATTCATCTTTTCACCCAACATTTTACTGCACTGCATTCTCAAATGCTACCCAAATGTCAGGACAAGGAGATGATTTTTAATGAGGTTACTACTCCCATTCATCTGCCACTGTTCAATACCTCACGGGCATTTTTATCTCTCTCAGCACACTCACAAGACTGTAAAAGAGGCAAGATAAACGCCAGCCAAATAACTTGGATATTGTAGCTTGGTACGTGAAGGTGGGCTTCAAAAGAGCACCCAAGAGGCAGCCACTGAGGTGGCTAAGGACAGAGAAGCACCAACCTGTCCTGTGGCAAGTTTTCTCTACAGTCCTTTCATGGCTAATGAACATCCAACAGTGCTTGATAAAAACAGTGTCTGCTACTGATCAAGTACTGGTTGCTTTGTATCACACTCGAATCTAACAGGAAGAAATGTCCAAGAAGATGTATTGTCTAAATTCAATGTTTTATCAAAACCAGATGAGCACACATAGCCCGAGGTGCTGGGCAAAAGCCAAAACATACAAGCAGGAAACTGCAAGCGGGTAAAATGTGACACTTGAATTAAAAGAGAGGTGGTTACCTCTGTGCCAAAAACATTTTTACCATGATGGTACCGTGTATCTGGAACACCTCTGCCTCCCCAAACAGAACACTGTAGTTGCTACAAAGCCTCCCCATGTCAGGCTCTGCTGGGTGGAAATCCCAGCTCAGACCACCTCTGGATGATGCACTCCAGTGCCTTTCCTTTTACACAGACGTGTACATGTGCACACACCCAGAGGAAAACTGCTTCCATCACAGCCATTTCTGCACTCTTTGGAATACTACTGAGCAGCTTTCTGAATGATTTCCTTCATGCTATGGCCTTGGCCTTCAGTGAGGAACCTTGCCCAGTGTTCTCTTCAAAGACACGGTGTTGTGGTGGAAAATAAGCAAGACAGAACTGCCAGAGGTTTAGCCCTGACTTTCCAATGACCATCCCACATCCCTCCACCTATCCCTTGCTCCTGCTCTCTGCCTGTTTCAGTCTAAGTCCCTCTGGAGTTCACTGAAGCCAGGTTTGGAGTCACTGGGACGTGGAGATGTGTGTTTAAGCTGGAAAGGACGTGTCTTTTCTGATGTAAGGCCCCAACTTGTAGTTTCATAGCTGCCAGCTGCTGAGGAAGCACAGTTCAGTGGTGCTTACTGAGCCCACGACTGACTCCCAGGACAGCCAACACCAAGTACCAGGTGGCTTGGGGAATTCTGCCATGTGCACTTAAGTAAGATCCTAAACTCTCTGTGACAAGAACATGAGGGGAATAGAAGGCACTAAACCATCACCAAGCTACGCTTGCACATTTTTTATGTGCTAAATCGCTGTTTTCAATTCACTTCTAGCAAGGAAAACATCTATTGAGTGGGTTTGTCGCATTCCTGGTAAAGCACAATCCACCACTGCCCATTGAAAAAGCTGCAGGGCAACAGGAAATGTCTCACATGCCCCCAAATTCTTCACTCCCCAGCACCATCCCAGTGGTACCTCTTATCTCTCTATCCCTCTGAAACCTGGCTACACTTTACACCATGAAAATTAGTAGCAGAAGAGGCATTCCAGCCCCTGGACATTTTAAGTTTTCTGTCCAGCCAAGTCCATGGAAAAGGCACTGCCCCATCCACTGCCTCAGATGCAATGGCCACAGTTCCCTCACTAACGTCCCCCTCCTCCTCCATTGCTGAAAAGTAACATAACTTTTGGAAAGAACTGCAAAATACTTTTTAAGGTTCATTAAAATATTTCAAAAAGTCACTTTGATTTAAAAACCCACCTTAATAAAGCCATATTTATAGTTTCTTTCCACAGTCTTCATCCATTTATACAGCTGCAGTTCCTCTAGAAGACAGTTCAAAGAAATGCAGCTCCAGGCACCCAGTCAGAGCCTAAAAATCCACTGCTGAGTTGCCCAAGATTTTACTAATAAAATTTGTCTTCAGTGTTTTAAATTGAAAAGTCAAAGCTGCAACCTGGTCACAATCTACTGCAGAGGGGTTTTCAACCTGTGGCTCAATCCCATGAAAAAAGGTGTTCCACATGACTTGTGATTGCTGGGGGGAGATAAGGAAAGAAACGGAGTAAGTAGGTGTTGAAACTTCTTAGAAATCTGACCATATCCTGGGGTATTTTCACCTGCTCACAGAAACAGGCACTTCATTTCTGATCTGAGATCAGGGCAGCCACTCGATGACTTCTAGGAGAACAGGCCACCTGCTTTCACAGCCTCTACAAAAGGACATTCTCCCAGTTAAAGCTTCCACACAAGCCCTGTTTTCCCACTGAAAAGAGGGAATTTTCGATTCCTTCTGCCTGAGGTCCAACATACTCCAAGGAGAGGCACCAACTGCAGGAGCACAACACATCAAAAGCTGTTCTCACGATGCTGCCAGATTCAGCTTAGCTGAAAAAAAGCACAAATAAATTTCCTACCAGTGCCTGGGTACAGCCTTCCTGCTCCACCCAGTAAGACACAGGTCAGAATTCAAGACTAGGAACAGGGGATAAATTTGGAATTGCTGAACTCATCTAAGAACCAAAAGCAACAGGAATTTTATGCTGTGCAAGAATTATGCAACGTTAAAATTAGGATAGTATCAAAAGGTGCACAGAAAACCTAAAAGGTATTTGTTTTCCTGCGTTGCTGCCCTTGAGCTGTAGCATCCACCAATCAGCATTTCTTCAGAGTCTCCATTGTTCCCATACAAAAAAAGGGAAGGTTTAGGGCTGCAGAAGCTGCCACCTGGCAGGTCCTGCTGTAGCTGTGAGTTTGTTCCAAGCCCACAGAGGGCTCTGCTCTGAGTGGTCTCTCGGTGCTCCTGAGCATTGCCCTTAAATGAGAGCACTATTTAACTTGCAAAGTCAATTAATGCACAAGCAAGGCTGGGGTTATGTTTGCTTTTTTAAAAAAAAAACAAACCACATAAACTTATTGAGGGGCCAAGAGGCAACAAATAGGACAAGAGTCAAGCGTGTTATTAGTGAATGGGGACAACCAAATCATTTTGAGCTTGAGATGTAAGATGTTGACTGAGAAATTCTGGACTTGGACTGCACAGTGACTGCCTGTAAGAGCAGCAAGGTTAATGAGAACAGCAGGACAGGGATATCTCCAACAGCCAGACTCTACATCCTAAAATTCTTTCATTTCAGTTACTATGAAATTCCAGTGTTTCTCTGATAACATCTAGAAGGCAAATGTTACCACAGCACAATCTCCAAGGAAGCAAATTTCATAATTGAAATGACCTCTGAAATATTTGCCTCCATCACTTTTGCCAAGAAACTTGGGGCAGTTCTCATCTTTCATCATTGCTGATTCTCAGTTTTTGACAAACAGCAAGCATTAGGTTATTATTAGTAGCATCATCCTAAATTAGTGCCCAAGAATCCATTTACCCTTTGGTACTGAAGGAATTTCAAAGGAAAAAAATTACTTTAAAACAAATAAACAAACATAAAAAACCCCTACCACTCAGAAATTCGGCTTAGTTAGCATGCCTGGATTCAATCTATAGCTCCTCAGAAATCACAAGCCAGTGGAAGATTAACTCAAAATCATGGGATGGGAATGCACCTGGAATTCTCATTGTGGCGGGTAAATGGCACGTTTTTAAACTCTGAAGCTTGGTTGATATTTCAGGTAGTGAAATACCTGCCCAGCCACCTCCTGCCCATGTTTGATGGGACAGGTGGCTCCACTCACATCAGCCTTGAGTAAGACACTGTGTCCTCAGCTCTCACCCACTCACGGGGTGGGTAGGAGAATCCTTTACCTCAGTACCAATGCTGTCCATACCTTTCCAAGGAGAAGGCATCCTTCTGCTACATTTCCTGGATAAAAAAAATATTATTGACAGGGTTACAGCTCCCTGGGGACACTGACAATTGCTTTCTTATTTCACACCCCTTGGATACATGCATCTAACTCCAGATGTCCATGGAACACTTCATTCTATAGCAGGCTACCAATTTCCTTCACCGTTCTTCAATTAACGAGTGATTATGATTAGCACTGGCCAGGACATGGGCGGTTGTGAGCACACTGAATTTCAGAAGGAAATTTGTACCATAAAGTCATACGAGACCATTGACAGGAACACTGAAAACAACCATTATTCAGGACGTTTTTGTGAAGACCTTCCCCCACACAAAGCGAGACAGCCTCGGAGTCAGACAAACCCTGAAATGCTGCTCAGGCCATGCCTGCTCTGCTCTCAGGACGTGATGTACCCCTCCCCCAGATAACTTGGCCTTGCCTGTGCTAATCCAGCTGTTTTATTTTGTGAATTGGAGTCTAAATGCAAAGGCGAGAGAGCCACGAGTTCAGATTCGGGGGTGCCCGGGGGATTTTCTGGGATAATCCCACTCGTCATTACGGAAGCTCGATGTGCGAACGATGAGCCGCTAACACCCCCGGGGACAGCCCAGCCTCAGACTCCACGGGCCATTCAGGGGCTGCATCTGGGATCTTCCAAACATGATTAAGTGCCTCAGCTAGAGGGAACTGCTTTTTCTTTCTTCCCTTTTAATGAATAGCTCAGAGTTCAGAACATAGGCAAGAGAAAAAGTGCCTGAAAATGGTCAACAGTGCATCAAGAGGATCTGGAAACTTCATCTTTGAGTGTCTTCAGGCTCCTTGCATCCTAGAACAAATTTTATATCCTCTCTCCTGTATCTTAACCAGAAAGGCTAAGGGGAAAAGTTCATGCTTACCTCAGAGAACTGAGGATGTCCTGGTCTGGACAAAACCACACAAAAGGCCAGCAAATATTTTGACATGCCAGAGTGGAACCATGTCATTTTATACCACACAGAATCCACCCCTTTTACCAGCAGCTCAACAGACAAGTCTCCCATTGTGAGCATATAATGTTTTATATTAACTGAGTTAATGATGTCATGGCCAGTAACTCTTCCCTCCTGACTCTCAGTTATTTCCCCATGTTTTTCACAGGACATAAATTGCAAGTTCTGATAACCAGCAGTGGTAACTGCGTGGAGTTTTCCCTGTTCTTTCCCCTTCTCACTTTATTCTCTTCCCATAATCAGTTTTAGTTATATGGAAAAGTCCTATTGATTGTGACTGTATGCAAAATGTCCATCAATCAACTCCCTGCAGAGGTTAAATACTGTGAGCTGCCAGTGCCTGCAGCTCTGTTTGCCTTGGGACACTCCTGCATGTGCAGTTCCTGTCCCACAGCTTTGTCCACAACCTCTCAAGACATTGAGGACTGACAAATTACAGCACAAAGTTCAGAGAAGCACTCTGATGAGGGCTCTGATACAAAGAATGTGAAAGATCAAGCAGAAAACCTGCTTTCAAATTTTTTTAGCTGGTGTTGAAGGACAAATCTCAGTGAAGTTGAGACAAGAGGCAACCATCAGCTCAACTTCTGGAGAAAGTCACCAGTTATGTCACTCTGGCTCAGTTCTCAGTAAAACAACCAGCTCAAAGGAGCAAGTTGCTTGAATTTCTCTCTCATGGCTTACATTAATTAAGTACTACTTAATGCAATATGATGTTTTCGTCATTGTATTCTAAAAGAAAGTCAAGCAACACTGAAACTGTTCTCATGGCAAAGTTACTTGGCTGCACTACATCTCCTGCAGATGTCATCACACAGATTTAACACGTGGGTCGTTCTGCCTGTGCAAATCGGGACTGACTGCAGCAGAGCCAGCACAGCCCTGCTGCCCCACAGCCCGTGTGAGGTGGGAAATGGGGCTGCTGCCTTCAGCCCTCAGCTGCCCCCCCGAACGCCGCGATACGCAGTGGGGGAGGCACTTCCTACCAGGGGAGGAGGTGAGAGGAAAAAGCAGTGTAAAAGCATGGAGTAGTTCACATTTCTTGAGCTGGGACTCACTGCCCACTTGCTTGAGCTACAGAAGTTGTTTGAGCTACAGGAATCACTTCAGACAGATTGTGACGTGCTGGATTTGGAGAGGGTTTTTCTCCTACCCTTTGACCTTATGAAGGTGAAAAGGAGTCAGAGCAATGGTGTGGCCTCTGCCAGCCCCACCAGCATCTGCTGTATTCCCCTCCTGTGCTTTCCCCCTTTTTCTAAGCTAAAGAGTCTACAGCATGTAGCATAATTCCTGTTACAGGAAGGAGAAGTTAATGCTGAATCTGGAGAAGCCAGGGAAGTATCAAGAGATTTCCAACAGCTGACGGCTGCTCTGGAGGAAAATCCAGCTGCTCCTTTCCATGCAGTGACCTGTTAAAGCTGGAACAGCAAATTTCCAAACCAGTCTGCAGCCATGCCTGGAACAATGAAGCGTAAATAAATTAAATTCTTATCTCGGAAAAGCTTATGAGTGTCTCGCTCCGTATGCAAGCTTTTCAGGAAATGGGGAAGAGGGAGAAAACCTTCCAAAATTTTTGCACTAAAACAATTTATACTTTTTGCAGATAGAGAAAGGGAAAAATGGATAAGAGAATAGCAACTCTTTGTGGGATGGAACAAGCAATGCTGTCTATAGAAGAGCAGGAAAAGTTGTTTGAGATTCTGGCACTCCCTCTTCATTGAAGGCAGCGGGACTTCGACCGCACACACGTACAGCTGTGACTGGCACAGGCTTTCTGCTGCATTCCCCCACATAAAACTCCACTGAAGAGTAACTGGCTCTGCTGACAGCAGCACACAGCCAGCATGTATGGCCTCAAAATGACACATGCACAAAGTCATGCCAGTTCCAGCCCCAAAAACTTGTATTCCCACCAGCCAAGGGATGAGGCCGGCAGGAGACAGGGCAGGGAGGTGACCAGCAGTGCCCTGGCTCTGTAGCAGAGCTGGATTTTCTTCAACTGCAGTTGTCTGCCCCATCCTTTAAAGGGATACAGAGTGCTAACATGTGGAAGATCCTTCATATAATTCCACACCTTACATGGACACTGACCAGGGGCAGCAGCTCCGACACTTTGCCCCAGGGGTTATGGAAAGGGAACATTCAAGAAGACTCTCAGTGACATCAGGCAGCTCCACTTGTCAGGCAAAGAGCACAAACTAGCAAACACCTGAATTAAAACCTTTAAGGGCTACTGAAAAGTGCCTACAATGGCTATTGGAAAGTTATCCTCTTGCTGATCAGAGCAAACCCAAGCTCAGCCTGCTGCTGTTCCCTGGGGATTAATTGTACCCCATGAAAACAGTGCAGGGTGTCCAGATAAAGAGCAGTCATGACATGAAACAAATGTCTCCTCAATTCAGTCATTTCCCACAGGGAGCAAAAGTTAACCACAAATCCTAAAGACCAGGCAACTGCATTTAAAAGTAATGATGCAAACCATTCTTGAAAATAATTTGCCTGTCCTTAGATTGTGACATTAAGACCATTATTTCAGTTTGACCTTTATGTCACCTAAGAGAGAACAAAATAATCCTTGCTATCATAAAACAATACTGCTGGAGATACTTGTACATGTATTTTATGATTTTATGAAAACATTTCTCCCAAGAATGCTGTTAAATACCTAGTGCTTTCTTAACTAATCAGGGGTTCTCAGCAAAAAGAAAGACCAAAACTTGCAATCTGAAATTCTTAGTTCTGGACTAAGTTTTCACATGAAAACTACAACGACTTTGGTCAGGGGAAAAAACAAAGGCAATTCAGTAACTTTTTAACTTAGACTAAATGTCAGCTCTCTCCCCTAAAAACGTCAAAGGCAAATGTTCAAACATCCTCCCTAATGCTAATTTTATTAATACTGTCAGCAATTCTCAGTATCTCAATCTAAGACAGTGAGTCAGGCAGCAAATCAATCCAATTGCCAAATCTCCAGAGGGAAAGAAACAACAGAGGAAGCAGGCCAAAGAGATTGCTGATAATGGATATTTAGTCTTTATGTGGGACAAATACTTTGCTACTTCCTCACACTCCTTTTGCTCTGTTACACTGGGGGCACTCAGTGAGCTGTGGTTTCAATGCCTAAATATAGCCATTTGGATTACACTGCCTGGAATTTCTGTATGGGAAGAATTCCTGACTTCCGCTTCCCAAGAGCATCCACAGCTGACTCCCAGGACACCTCACCAAGGCCGGGGTCTGTGGCTTTCCAGGGTGGGACAAGGGACAGTGTGTGGGGAGTAAACCCAGCAGCTGGCTCAGGTGACCGTGCTGCTTGAGCTCTTCTCTCCTGCAGCCCGTGGGACACAAGGGGACCTTACTGACCACACCTGCAGGCCCCCTGTTAGCACAGAGCCATTCCACACACATCAGAATCCAGCAATTTCTGACAGAGTGACACTGAGGATGATTACAGCTGAGACCATGGGAGCTGCTTGTTGAACAAGCTACTGAAATAATCCGGTTGTGGAAACTGGGATGCTCTTGTTTGTGGAAAAGGAACCAGACAATGGGGCTGATGTCCTGGACAAACAGAACATGCCCAGCACGCTGGGGCCTTTGGAGCCAGCCTTGACAGTCTGAATTTCACCAGCATGGCAGGACATGATGGCACATCCTGCCACCCTATTCCCTCAGACTGACCTCCTCCCCCTGAAGCACCACTATCTGCAAGAGAGTCCCTGCCCACTCTGCAAGTGTGGGATTTACCTGCCCTAATTCAGGCACCTGAAAGTGAGACACTGAAGCCCAAGGTGGTCACCCTGGCCTCTCTTCCTGCTCAGAGGCAAAGGGTGGGTGACTCACATCCCTCAGTGACTGACCCCCAAGACAGTCTGGAGGAACCTCTTCCTGCACTGTCTGTGTGGGGAGCTTTCAGCTTTCCACCCAAGTTGCTCACAGCCACATCAACTTTTCCTTTTTATGTTCTTTGCTGCAAACTTTTATTCATGCCTCCAGCACACAGAAGATTTTCAGCTCTTAAAACAAGCAGGCAGCCAGGGTTTCCAGTGCAGCATTAATGAAAAACCAACGCTGAAGAGTTTGAGACCTGCTGGGCACCAAATGGCCAATAAACACAGCTGCATTTCCTTGCCAGCATTATTTTTCCTGCTTGGTTATGTTTAAGCTGAGGGACTAAGGAGAAGCTTCTCCACATGCCTGCACGTGGAGGTTTTATTTCCTTTTCATGTGGGAATGGGGTTCATGTTTGATTTGCACTGACCCTTCTTCCCACACAATGCCAGATCTCTATCGCCTTGGCCGTGGGCCACACGCTGTGGTTTGAAACCTGGTCCCTCAGGTAATTATCTGAGGAACATGTACATGGAAATTGATGGTACAAACTCACAGCTGTCAGCCTGGGCTCAGAGTCTGGCTGAGCCAGAAAGGGATTCAAGGAAAACAATCAGCTTCTAAATATAAATTAAGGGTTGGGGATTTTTTTTCTTCTTCCTTATGGATTTTTAAGAGGCAGAAGTGAGGGAAAGGTGGAAAGTGGTTCTTCTTGATGGGACAAACCTTAGGTCCCTCAAGATGTCTTAAAATTTTGATCAAATTACCTTGTGCCTTCAGCTGTTCTCCTGCAGGACTGGGCACTCTGTCAAAGGGAAATTGCACAGAGACTGCAGCACACGCTCGCTGGCACGGGAGACCAAGTCATCTGCTACAAGTATTTGGGCTTCTTTGAGAAAGTTAAAACGTTTTACACCACTTACTGTGTTAAAGCACTACAGCAAAAAGAATCTGGTAAACCCAAAGTGCAAAATTAATAGGTGGGATATCCGCTGCTTCCCTGCCTTATTTCTCAGTCGGGCCTGCACTACATAAAATCCCAGGGCCCTCTCTTGCCATACTTGGGTTGACTTCAATCAGGCCTTAAGATCCTTTTTTCAGTTTCCCAGCTTCTTTTATACTTTCTTCTCTGGGTGGGAGGGAATCCACATTGGTAGAGACTCACCCAGTTGGGAGGCTGAGTTTTTGGGCATGACCAAGGTAGTACAAAAAGTTTAAACATGAAAGATTTTATGATGTGTCACTCACAAACATAGCATCCAAAGGAAAAAATCATGCCAATTACTGAATTGTTGACTTATCAAGGCAAATCTGAAGTTTCTGATTATGTGAGCCACAGTATCTTGAGAGCACTTAGTGTTCTGGTGAGTGACTGGTGAACATGTTCAAGAATTTCTGGAGGCCACTGTGATCCTGAGTCTGGGCAGAGGGGCAGGATGGTGCTTATCTTTAAAAATGGAGAACAGAAGCCAGCCATTTTTACATAAATACCCAGGAAAAAATGAAGCAGTCAATAATCAGACTATTTATAAGCACCTGGAAGATAATAATCAAATCACTTTACAGTCAACATACCTCTGTCCAGAACAAATCATGTCAAACTAATCTAATTTCCTTCTGTGATGAAATACTAGGCCCCTTGAGGAAAGAGTCTAAACAGTAGTTTGCACATATCTTGATTTTGGTATGGGTTTATTCTCATTTTTAGTGCCTTTTTCCTGGTGAACTCAGAATGCAACAATGGTTCTGGAGCAGAACAGGGAGTGCTGGATGCCCCAGGCTGATGTCTCCCCTTACTCCTTGCTGCGGGCTGGAGAAGCACAGGCAGGAATCTCACCAGCCTGCACATCCCAAAGGAAACCCCATCAATGCAGAGCTTCCTAACAGCTCCCAGCCTCTCTCTGGAATGTGTTTAATTTAAAAGAGAAAAAAGAGAGAAAGAGGTGGGAGCAGGAGGAGAAGAAAGGAAGAAAGATTCCAGGCCTAAGATTTATGGAGAGCCAGGTCAGTGGGAAGGGGGAATTAATAACTAAGGGTCGTGGGGTTTTGAGTGTAGATTATGATAACTGGAAACTCACAAGATATAACTGGTAACGGGGGATGAACACCAAGCAACCAAACCCATCTGTGTGGCTGGAGCCAAAGCTGATGCTTGCTGCTATAATAGTGCATACACATTCCTCATCCCGGTTTCTTTTTCCAGAAAGAGATGATTTTGAGGTTGTTTGGGGGTTGGGGGTGCAGTTGGTTCTTCCAATATTTTCCAATGGCTAATCTGGGAAGAAGGAAGGATTACTCCTAATTCTACATGAATTGTTAATTGTTTAGGTGATCAAAACTGAAGCAATAGCAAGAGCTTCCAATAACACAATGATATGCACTAATAGCAACAAAGGAAAAACCACAAACAATCCTTATCACCTTTATTTCCATATTCCCAAATCTTCATCTCAAGCAGGAACAAGAGCCAGGGTGAACCTCCCCCTCCTGTGAGTGCAGTAGTTTGGGCTAAATGAACACAGAGCTGAAATGAAGCCTTACTGTCCCTGGCAGAGTGATGCCTCCCATGGCTGCAGCTCCCAGCCCTGACCAGAGCTGGTCCATCTCCTGCAGGGTCAGAGCTCTCCAGTCTGCAGCTCAGTCTGCAGGCACTCACTTCTGTTCTCTCATCACCTCCCATTCCCACCGCAGAGCCAACACCTTCTAAAACAATCTGAAACGTCAGAGGATAGCAAGTCCAGGAATTTTTAACACGTTTTAAACCCACATTGTAGCCAGGCTAAAGCCTCCACTGCAACTCAGGGGGTGAACTCTCAGACCTCGATAAATTGCTCATGAGGAATGCAGGGGCTTTACAGTCACTGATTGACTATAAATCAATTAGATGATCTAATTTCTGCCACACATGTGGGGTTCCATGAAGTTACAAATGAAAAGGTGCAGGAATGATTTCTCATTCTAAGAGAACAGAAGACATGGATAAATCAGCCTTTTCAGAGTTTCTGCTCTGCATGAACTGAGCAGACGAGGCAACAGTTTCATGTTTCATAGCATGGAACACACTCAATTCAACCATTTCACAGGTGTCACCCACCCTGAAGAACATTGCACCTACCAGGACAGACCTGATACCAAGGAGAATTTATTCCTCTCCTCTTTCTCTCCTCCTTTCTGGAGATGAGCATTCCAGCCCGAGCCAGCCACGGTGAGGAGATGTTCAGAGTCTTAAATCAGGAAAACACCAGATTCCTTTTAAACTCTGCTATGGAGGAGTCTCGTGTTTGAATGTGACAAGGACTGTGAATTCCTGCTGAACCTGGGAACTCTTTAAGTCTGCAGTGCTCTTTAATGGTATCTCATTCAAGGTACATCCTGTATCTCGGAGTCAAACACTGGGAAACCCACATTAAGAGCATGTCCAGCACAAATATTAGGCATGATAAAGACAGCAGAGATTTGCCTGTGCTTTTTTCTTTAAGAGAGAGAGAAACCAAATTACAAAGAATTAAAAGAAAGACAGCCTGGTTTTATGGCTTGGGCTGTTGGAAGTCAGAAAGGAATCAGATTAAGACCAAATTGCTTAATTTAATATGTA
Organism: Machaerirhynchus nigripectus; assembly: GCA_013397975.1. Lineage (NCBI taxonomy): Eukaryota > Metazoa > Chordata > Aves > Passeriformes > Dicruridae > Machaerirhynchus > Machaerirhynchus nigripectus. Next base: position 382,568 of record VZRQ01007461.1, on the reverse strand, counting down.
TGTTTCTATAAATCTCTCAGCCCTAGTATCTGAACAACCTCTAAATATTATCCTCCCAATTCCCTGTGGAACAGGAATATGTAATCCCCATTTTACATAGAGGGAAACAAAATGCCTTGACCAAGATCCCAGGGTTTGAGGCAGAAAACTGCTCTTCCACACAGCAGGCAGTGAAGCTGTGTCACTGTCTGCCACAAATGTTGCACTGTAACATCATCCCAAGGATGCTGCCCTTGACCAAATTTTTCACAGGTTCACAAAAGGGTGGGAGCAAGGTACAGAAAAATCCACTGAGGGCTAAAAAGAGGAATAAAATCAGCTCACAGCTAAGGACATGCCTAAGCCACAGCTTGCTGGATTCAGGCCTGCAGAGTAGTCAGAAGTATTGCCACACACTGGCCTTTTTATTCACACTTTTCCACAGCCACCAGCTCCTGGCCACTGTCAGAGACAAGACTGAGGGCTAGATGGGTATTTTATCTGATCCAACGTGACCAGTATGATCCCTGTGCCTTCATTCTCCATCTGCTTTCCTTAGCTTCAAAGATAAGGGTAATTGATAAGGAATTTCTGTTCTTTATCTCAAACTTTTGAAGAACAGAAATCTCTGACGTGGTTCTTGTTTAACCCGCCTCGGAAATCAGAGCCTGCAGGTTGACAGCACAAAGAGAAAGGAGAGAGGGATATGATGAGTCCTTTTCTCATCAAAAAGCAACAGTTGCATCTCACCAGCAACCTCTTGGACCCTCACAGAAGAGTTGCTAAAATATGCAGCTTTTGAGGAGACAGCTGCTAAGGATTTTGCAGCAAGCAAATCCCATTTTAATTCTATCATGATTTTCCTGCTCTTTGGGATAAAGAAGACAGACAGAGGGATCAAGGCAAGAGTACCTGGAAAGTGTCTGCTCTAGCAGAACTAAGCCTCTGCTGCTTTTTCTAGCCCATAGTGCTGGGGGCTGAGTGCCAAGTGGCACCGTGTCAAATCCTCATTGTAGGCACCTGGTGGAAGCTCCACAAGCAGCTGCTCCAGGAGGATGGGCTTGAAGACCATAAGGGATTGGGACTGTGGCCAAGCCTTAACATCACAGTGCTCCCTTTGATCTGTTTAAACAGTGCTTTCTAGACAGCAGATGATGCTGGAACAGACCTCTCTGCCTAAGCACAAAGTGACCCAATCTCAGAATTTATACACACATCCTGCAGGGATTCAGTTGAGGGGGAGACACCCAGGGTTTAGCATCCAGCAAAAAAAACTTGCTGTAAGACTGAGGGATGAACCTGCTCAGGAAGGAAATGTGGAAACGCTGCAGACACAAGTGACTGAAGGAGGAACAGTGCCTGGAGAAGCAGAGGCTGCCCTCAGTGAGCAAGGACAGCTCCTCCTGAGCAAAGGGAGGACAGCTGCAGGGAGAAGGGTCAGGCCAAGCCCTGTCTGAGCAGTGCAGGTCAGACACTGCTGCTGGAGTCTTTGAGCTGCTGCACAGAGTCAGGGTCAGGCACTGTAATGCTGAGTAGTGCTGTGTAAGGAAACTGCAGCTCAGCTGAATAAAACAGTTTGTGGATGGCCAAAAGTGCACACAAATAAACACACATTTGCTGCAAGAACTCCTAATACAGCAGGGATACAGCACCAACTGCAGAACTGGGATGGACCAACACATGCTGGCTCACCTAATATATAAAGATGGTTTTTAACAGGAGTTTGGACACATGAGGCACTTAAAGGAAGACACCACTAACAAACCTCTGATAGTTTCTGGGCTGCAACACAGCACTATTGTGGAGCCTCGCTGCTTCCCAGATTGCCTCAGGAAAGGAAACTGAAGCAGCAACAGTGGCATCTCAGCATTCCCAATGAGACACAGCCAAGGACTTTGCTGACTGCAGTTGCAATCACAATTATTTTGGCTGCTGGTGGCACCCTCCACTTAGAACATGCCATGATGGGAAGTGAAGCAGAAGGATCTGGCGCAGGTTGCTCACGCTCGCTGCTCCCACCTCCCAGGTCTGTTTTCCCTGCTCCAGCTCTGCTTTCAGCAGGCAGTAGCAGCATCCAGCTCAGCTGGGTTCCAGTCATTAGTGACACCCTGATTGATGAGCTTCACTGAATGGTACCTCAGGAGACACTGCAGAGCGTGGCAGCAATTCCTCTGTACAAAGCCAGCACTGGAAAGAAACGCTCAGCTCTTCCCACGCCAGCACTGTAACCACACTGCAGAGCAGCAGCACTGCCCAAAGCAGCACACAGACACTGGCAAACATCTCTGTGACCTGGCTAAAAACAGTCTCTCTATGAATTTGAAAACTATCTGGGCAAATGCAGACGAAGGTTACTACAGGAAGGTTCCTTGTTCAATTACTAAAGTCACGGGTAGTAACAGTGGAGCCAACTCCAAGCCAAGCACAAGCTCTGGCTGCTACAGAGAACAAGGCTTTCAAAGACATCAGTAGCTTTAACAACTTCTGGATGACCCCATGAGTTATTAGGCTAATCCATACTCTTTCCTAAACCTGTAAGAAAAAGAAATGCAGCCCAGCAAGGAAGGCTTGAAAGTTTGTTTGAGGGAAAACACATTAGAGTTTGATGCAGGTAAGGGATTATCAGTCTTTCTGGGAGGCCTTGTGGGATTTCCAGACAGTTTTTCCTGTAGCAGCAAGAAATGATCCAGTTTCAGTAGGAAAGGCTACAGGGAAGATTGATCCTGCATGTGTTTAGTCTTCAAAGGTTCAGTAATTTCAGCCACTTGGCTAGGCTTCCCTGCCTGTGTTGTTTATCTTCAGTGATTGTTTGGAGATGCATTCAAAACAAAAAAATCAGAACCAGAGAAGGCGGGTCCAGCACAGATGTCTCAGAAAGGCTTCTTCTCCTCCCTGAACAAGCTGTAAATTTACTTTTCCTTCAGTATTACATGCGGGAAGAACTCATTTTTGACAGGACTCTGGTTTAGGGGTTGGCTTCTGGGGACTGCATGGCTCAGCAGATTAGCCAGGGACTCCTTGCCTTTACGAAACACGAATTTTTTTCCTTCCTCTCTTTTCCCCCCTCCCTGTTTCTTTATGCTCTCACCCTCTGTTAGTGGTTTCCAGAGAAGCAGCAATCAAATCAAGGACAGCATGTAGTGTCCTTGATAAATGACAGAGCTGGTGAGCAGCTTCAGCAGACCGGGCTTGGAAGGTGAAATTTAATCCAACACTGTCTCAAATTATTGAATAAACGAGGCAGCCTGGGAAACAAGCACTGTGGATGGGCTTAGCTCATGGAGAACATTTTTTTCCTTAGTGCCCAGGAGTCAAAACTCTTACAGCTGCTTTGAAAATCCTGGCTGCTCTCTGAAATGTTCTGGGCTCGCCCACAATACGTGCCAGCCCCCAGAAGTGGTTGCTGACATCATATAAAATTAAAAATATAAACCATGTTCCCAGCAGCATTGAAAGATCATTAGTTAGACATCAGCTCATTTCTTTGAGATATTAATAGCTGTATTTCTTTGGAAAGCTCCAGATTCAGAAATTTGTACAGGAAACACATTTTTTTCATGAAAGCCAGCATGCAAATTTATCCTGGTTTTGAGTTAGCATTGCAAGACAGACTAATTTGGAGTTTAGGGGGGTTTTAACGTGACAATCAAATGAACAAGGATTCCCATGTCACATTCACTGTTACGATCTATTTGACAGACACATTCAAATACCTGTTAATACTCCAGACCTGGAGCTCAGCGACCATCTCAGGAGGCCTCTCCTTGCAGGAGGATCTGCTCCCATCCCCGGATCCTCAGCCCCATCCCATTTCTCCAGTTGAGAGCTGGCTCTGTGGGGCACCCACATCCCACACCTGCAGCCCATTTCCAAATGGAAAAGCTTCTCCTTGGGCCTCCTACTGTGATGCCCATGCCTGAGCTGACAGTTTCACTCTTCCTCTCATCACAGGTGACTCTTCCCTGGGTTTAGAGGGAACTCTCCTGCATCCCAACAGTGAGATAAAGATGAAAGAAAAGAAGTGTCCCAAGCTTTTATCTTCTCCCACTGCCTCTCACCAAGGTAGATCAACAGTGGCCTGGGGCTACGACACAGGGTGAGGACACAGAGCAAAAACACAAAACTAAGAAATAAAGAAACAAAGCGCTGAGAACAATTAAAAAAAAAAATTACAAAGAGCATCTTGCATTTGTTGATCTTTCCTAAGGTTCATTGACTTCAGAGTTTCCTGCATGTAGGCTGAAAATAACACAACTTTTGTAATTTATCTTAGTCACTCAGCACAGGGCGTCTGTTCTCAGCTTGTACTTCAAATCTGTTCAGCAATGTATACCACATGAGTCAGCTGTGCGGGGTAGCAGGCACTTCCCTGGAGAGCCTGAGTGTGTGTTTTGGGCTAAAAGTCACCAGGATATTTAAATAACTTGGTAAGTATGCACAAACATCAGTAATTCTAGTGTAGCCATAAAAACTGCACAGTATGGAAACATACAGAAAATGAAAATTGGTACCTCAGACAGCCATAAAACTTTGAACTAGCCACAAGTTTGACTTTAGGAGACCAAAGATATCTCTAAAAAAACCCATTAGCTTGTTGGAATAAACTTTGCTACTAACCACAGGGGAATGTTGCAGCTCAAATCTTACCCCATGGTTTTTATTTTAATGCTGAGTTAGACCAGGTATAACCTTCCCTAAATTAATGAAGAACTGCTCACCAAGTGCTACTATACTGGTTTCCTATAATTCTCTTTTTCAGTTTTATTTTTCCCCCCTCTGCTTTCACATAACATGTCCTGGCTATGCCTCCTGTACTGCCTATAGATCACCAAGTTCCTTTTGTATAGATCATTTCTCTGCACTGACACTTAAAAATAGCACATTTTAGAGAAGCATCAAAGCTATTACTTAAGAGTTGCAACTCTTAAAATTCAGCTGCTTCTATATTCAACCCCAGCTGCTGGAGCACATCCCTTTCTTCACAAGCCAAATTAAAACCCCAACAAGAGCAATTTTAACGCTGGTCAGACAGGTTGAAGCCTTGTGAAAAGATCTTCCTCTTGCTCTGTTGCCACAGCATCTTTGAAAACAAGACTGCAGAAGGAAAACATCTTTGCAGGCTTTAGTCTCCAAGTGTCATCTCTCAGTAAAATCTAACCCAAACCTACCCCTCTACAGCTGTGACCCTCTCCCAAATCTAAGCTGGAGGTGGCCATAGCCCTTTTACAGAGATTTCAAATTCTGACTCCATCCTGCCCCATTTTGTTTCTCCAGGCTGGGAACGCGAGGTCACACACTAAAGGAACTAAGAAGCTTTATAAATTCAGGGTTACACTTAGCACTTGAAAGTGCCAACCCAAAGACCCTTCTCAAAAATTCCTTTGCTAAATGGAACCACGGGGGAAGCTTGGGATGGGCTGCATTTCATCTCATGAGAGCGTCTGGCAAACACCAACATCAAAGCTGACCATTTTGCCAAAAGCACTGGGAAGACTAAGTGACTGCAAAAATAAAGATTAAATCTCAGATTTAATCTTGAGGTGAGAAATGAAACCTCTGCACGGCACCAGTCAGTGATCCAGACTCATGAGGAAAAGTTGTCTCAGCCCCAGCCCATTTCCCCCTGGTGTGGCTGACAGGAACATTTCCCAGTTGCAGGGCTGGGAATGCTGCGTGTGCCAGGCAGGAGCCCAGGCTCAGACCCCCATCCCTCACTGGCAGACCCAAATCCCAGAGAACCCAGTGCTGGCCAATGCAGGAATGCCAGGGAGGGCTTCCATGCCTCACTTCAGAGAGGGAGGCAGTGGGAAAGGACCCTTCACCAATTCCCAAGAAGAGAAAAGTCCTCGAGCAGATTTCACTGCCTCCATTCAAAGGTTATTTTCTACTGCTGGCTGCTGTAGGAAGAAGCTCCATAAGGAAAGCTCCACACCACGTTTCTCCTGAACACCTTCAGCCCTGCCCAGGCACAGGAACAGAGCTGCACCAAAAGCAGATTTCCCCCCCAGCTCCCATCTGACCTGCTCTGCCACCAGGGCTTTCTGTGCCACCGTTTTTGTAAACACAGGATAGGAAGAACAATGCCATCCTTTGCAGCAGAGCACTTCACACAAAATATTAGGTACAAATTAGGTATTTTTAGCATAATTCAGACCTGCTGACAAACACTGCACTTTTACCATGATGGATGCATGGTTGGGTGTGTGGTGCAGACATTCTTAAGCAAGCCACTTGCAAAGTCCACAAACCCATCTGCATCCAATTTGATACTTACAGTTATCCAAGGCTATTTATACATCATGGCATTCTTAACCTCAGTGGCTTTGCAGCTCCCCACACCTTTCAATCACATAATTGAAATGATGAAATGGTCCCTGCTGTACTTATTTCAAGATACCTTTATCATGACTGCACAGTGCAAATACCTGATGCTGGTGGAGCTTTGAAAAGAGACCTGTGAACACCAGGCAGCAGCAATGCTCCAACCAAAGTCATCTTTTGTTGCAATTCACACTCTGAATGACAAATTCATGGAGCCATGAATGAGGTGCACAGCACACTCGATTCAATTAAAGGCAAAGAGCTCTGCAATAGCCTTTCAGTGCTGACAGCCTGGTGGTAATGAAGCTTAGTTATTCATTGCACTGTGAAATGCAAAGCAGAACATCCAACCTGGAGGAGGGAAAGGATAATGTTTGTCTAATTTATCATGTTTCCAACTGACAAATAACTCCAGCTCATAAAAATGAAAAGGAAGTGAAACTTTAATCCTTTCTCCTTTCCCGCTCAGTGGAACGTTTTTAAAGCATGTATTTGCATTCTGGACCACGGATCCCTGATCCTCCTAAAGGCTGCTGTATATTAGTGGTTTCACACACTGCCCCAGCCCTATTCCAACAGATTCCAGCCATTAGTCAAGAAGAAATGGGCATTTGGGAGGAAGGGAGACGCAGGAAATACTCTTGAAAGCAAGAGAGACTGAGATTTTATCCCACTTCATAATGTAGCAGAGAAAGGAATTAAACACACTGACCACATAATCAAGAGGAGTTTAAAAAACCCCACCTCTTAGGCAAGAGCATTTGTATCACATAACCTTGGGACACAGCCGACAAGTCTATGTTTGGTCTGGTCTCCCTGGGTTGCCTGTGATCAATGGACAGAGGAGTGAAATCACCTTCTGGATCTTTATCAGCTCCTGTTCTGAACAGACCCTGGAGGAATCCTTTCCTCCAGCTCTGATTAGAAGGGGAGCCTTGCTAGACAAGGCTTGGATCTCAGGATTCCTGGAGAGGGGCCAGGAGTGCCCCTGCAGAGGCTGAAAGGCTGGGGCAGCCCCCCCCAGCTGCCACCAGGGCAGCAGTGGCACACAAGCCTTTGATCTACTGGGGTTTGAGCTCACTCTCCAGTGTGAGGAGCCCAGAGGGGCAGCAAGGGCAGCTCGGAGGTGGCAATCACTGCCACCAGCAGGGGCAATGTCAGTCCTCACTCAGCACCAACATCCAGCATTTCTAGGGTCCAGCACAAGAGACTGCTCAGATTTGAGCTCCTTGAGCCTCCCGCAAGGGCAACGCTCCCCTGAAAACACAGATCCCTGCTGTTAACCTGCAGACAAGGATCCTTCCTGGAACTCCAGCAACGTCCTGTGCACTTCACGTCGTGAATTCAAAGCATTTCTTTCTTGTTTGCAGTAGGTTTTTAGGGTTTGAATTCCCGTAAACTAAAAACCACTGTTTCTCTCATTTTATCAGCTACACTAAAAGGAAGGGGAGGACCCTAAACAATGGGATTGTCCCCAAACACACACCCTGGAGCCAACTTCTGTTTCAAAGTTTGCAGGAAGCCTACCATGATCTATGTAGGAACTCAAGGATAACTGAATGACTGTCTTCAAATCATGGCAGAGAAGCTGAACTCCCATACATCAACTGCATTTTTTCACTTGTGTGTTTTTCTGTTAAATTTCTGTGTCTGCCACTCACTGAACAGCTGGGTCCAACAGCTGGGACTCACAGTTGGGAACTCTGCATCTAAACAGAGCAGAGATTTTCCACAGCCATGTAAGATGAGGGATCTCTCCCATCTTCATCATCACAGACCAGCAAATGTCACAGAGGATCTTTTAGGAGGCACGAGGCACAGTCTGAGACCAACCACTGGCTCTTCTGAGTCACCACCCACCAGCTTAACCCAAAAGGTTGAACCATGCAGTGGGTTTGTTCAATTAACCTCTGCAGAGAGTCAGAAGTGATGACCTACAAACAGTACAAGCCCACAGGCGTAAAAAGAAGCTTAAAATCTCATGCAACCTCCAGCAATACTGGATTCTCCTGGCTGACCCATGCAGTGGCCTCACCTAGGAGAAAAAGCACTGCAAACTGAATGGAGAAAGGGCCACAGTCTGCAGCCTTTAGCTCTGCCAGACAGTGGTTAGAGGAAATTAAAAGAGCTTAAATGAGTAACCAACCCCCAGGTTGCTCACGCCACTGTGGCCAGAACGGAAATTTTCATGAGCCTGAAGAGGGTGGGGAATGAGGATTCACAATGGACTGGAACAACACAAGGGAAGAGATGAAATTCAAGCCTGATCTCAGTCGGGGTACGCATAGTCCAGAAAATGCCACTAGGACTTCCTCCAGAAATGAATGGCTATGAGGAAGAACTGCTAGGAGTGGAACATTATTAAATCATTTCTGGCAGCATTTTGGAAAGAATTACTTGAATGTTGGCACTTTTCTACCTCTACTCATGATTCTGGTAGAGGTTTTTTGGAGCCCATGGGCTCTATCTGGAGCTTATTGCTTCTGTCACCTGACGTTTCCTCAGTCAGCAAGCCAGCTGGAAGGTGGGCACATCCACCCACACTCCTCATCTGAAGTGACTGTACCTTACTGGTGAAATATTTGCCTAATTTTCTCTCTCTGCAAGAGCAAGTCTTGTTAGAGGAATTTTTACCATTTCTGCTGCTCTCACTCCTTATCAATAGGACAAGCACTTCATGAACACTGGTAGCTGAACTAAGACCTAACCAGCTTCCCTCCTGTGTTAACGCTGATCTGACTTCTGAACTCTTCAAGGGTCTTTGAAAATGAAAAAAAAAGAAAAAATAAATTCAACCTCCATGTCTGAGAAGCCACACGAAGCTTTCCTTTTGCAGCGAGACAGCGACGCAGGGCATCCACAGCCAGAGCTACAACTCAGGGTGGACTGAAAATACCTGCAGCAAAGGAGGTCACTCCCAAGACCCCCAGGATCCAGGCCAGATGTGCTGCTTGTCCCACCTCTAGTCCAGGTGCCATGGGACCCACATGAGACAAATATGTTAGAGAGAAGAGGGACCGGCTAGACAAAAAAACACTGAGGAAAAATAACAGGACTGAGATTGCTACACCAGAAGACAGTGACTTTCCTGAACCCACAGGCGCCATCCCAAACCCTTTCCCATGGCTGGAAGCAGCAAGTCAGCAGTCACAACCCCTGTGGGAGCAGAAGGGAGGAGGTGCTCCAGGGTGCACAGCGGGAGATGACAGTCATCTCCCTGATGTCCACAGTGGGGCTGGGCACGTGTGTGGGTGGGTCCCAGGTCAACCCAATGACATCAACTTCTTCCCCAGCCCCTGCTGGCCCCGTTCCCTGCAGCTGGAGCTGGGAGCTGGGAGCTGGGGCTGGCCAGCAGCTCCCTCCCGGCACACCCTGCTGCCAGTCCCACGCCCCAGCAGCCACTGCCACGGCGTTTGGGACACGGCTGGGACACGTGTGGCTGGGACACCACGAGTGGGCTGCACCTGGGCACCAGGCACGTCCTGCTGGGGCAGCTCTCAGAGCAAGCTCTCCATTCCCAACCCAAAACGGACTGTAGGCAAGGCTGGGAACAAGGCAGAGGACTAAAGGGAACGAAACCACACAGACCTATCACCTATTTAGCAACTGCTGAATAAGCTGTTCTGTACACATTGCCCAACAGAGAGGAATAGAGGCTCTTCTGAGTGTAACTCAATAAATTTGAAGGGAGGGAATGCCAACACACACTTCCAACTCCAACTGCTAAATAAGGAAACATACGTGGAAATTACAGATGAACAAATTCTAAACAGACCTAGGGGAGTTTTCTCCTTTTCATCCAAAAAGCAATAAATGTCACAGAACTGAGCAGCAAATCATTCAAAACAGTGTAGCTTACCAAGCACGCTGTCAAAGCAAAAAAATCTGAGTCAGTTAAACAACTGGATGCTATTTCAGGAGGGTTTTTTTTTTAAAGGCTCATGAAGTGCAAGTGGCTCAAATTCTCCTTTTGTACTTGCTAACAATGGGCGTGTTTCTTGGCCAGAGCTGATCTGCAGAGGTCCGATTTTTGTTTTTTATTTCGTTCTGAAATGCCTCCCTGACCTCCAGCCGTGGGGCCAGGACCTCGGGAGGCCATCTGCCCAGCCACTCATCCCAAAGCAGGATCAGCTCAGCTCTTATCATTCCTGACATGTTTGCCTAAGTGGTTCTTAAAGGTTTCCAACACTGGAGGCTCCACAACCACTTCAGGCAATCTTGTGTGTGTTTTATATAAATCAGCGGCTCATCTCAAATTGAATGCTACATTTAATTTTGCTCACTTAGGTCCAAAAAAAACGTTTGAAACATGCATGCTGATGTTGAAAGATTGGAGAGCACATGGCCACAAGTGCCCGCCGCCTACGCTGCTGTCCCAGCAGCATTCCCAGCACATCCCAGGAACGCACAAGCACTTGCACCCACTGCTGCAAGCCAACAAACCGAGCCCAAGCACCCTGAGAAGTTTGCAGAGCAGGAGGATGCACAGAGTGATTGAAAGCACCTTTAGGTTAGTGATTAGAAACCATTCAGAGGTTTAATCATCCAAAGCCACAATTATAGAGCAATTTCTCCTCTGCTGAGGAGGCTACAGCACTGGGGACCACCACATTTTGGGGGTACCAACCTTCCCTGAAGGTTTTATCTCATGCTACAGAAATGTTCACATTTTTACCACACTGGCAACATAAATTATAGTCTGCAGTTTGAGCTGGGATCTTGCAAATATTCCATCTGCTTGCTTTGCACTGGGATTCATACATTCATTGAACAAGTTCCTTAAACGTGCAATTCCTGCATCTGCACGGTTCATCCGTTGGTTTTCCAGGATTTTCCGTTATCAGTCAGGTCACTGACAAGGCGATGGCTTCCTTTACTTCGTGCAGTTTTCTTTTGATCCCTGTGGTTCAGTCCCTGTGGATCAGCACCTCTCTGCTCCCATTTCCAAACTGCCTTGGGGAGAGTCCCCTGGATTCTGGGCCCTCCCACCTCAGGCTGGAGCTGCTAAAGCTCTCATTTCTTTAAAGAGGGCTACACTACGATATGGTTTGGCCATTTTTCTCCCAATTATTTATTATTATCTGCTATTCTGTCTAACTCAAACTCTTCCTTTCTGTCAAACTCTAATTAAATTTAATCAATTTCCTTTGAAGCTTATAGTTTTTGTTGTTTCATGTATTTGATCAAAACATACAGAGCATATAATCAAAACAAACACAGCAACTGGGAAGCACTTTCAGACCCACCACATCAGAAGTTCTAAACACCCCTTAGAAGGTACTTTTCACCATCTGGGGTTTTTTTCCCCAAATTCTCAAAATATTTGGCAATTTATTTTAATGTTATTCCTTACCACCTTGATTATGGTTTTGTTTTGCTTTTACTTGGTTTACCTTGTATTTGGATTATACTCAGTTACACACACAATATATTTTGGGAAACTCACTGAACAGGTTTACAGAGGAAAATCCTGTTTCATTTCCTCCTCACTGGTTTATTCAGTTGCTTCCACCATCCCCCCAGCTTGAGTTCCAATCTGACAGCATATTTTTTCTATTTAATATAATATATTTAAAATTTGAAGTGAATATTCCTTTCTAATTGTAAAAACACGTTCTCATGGTTAGAGTAACAGTTGTGACAAACTAGAACCTCTTGGCTGACAAACCAATTCTGTAGGTTTCTATTTACATCCTTTTGCAGCGTTTGCTGATTTATAACTTCCAGCCAGGAATGAAATGTGCTTGTAACTAAAAGTGTTGATTAAATCATTGCCTGATATTAATCAAAAGAAAATGCAGTGTGAGGTGCAAGTCATTTAAAGGATGACATAAATCTGCCACTTATTAAAGTTTAGTTCCTCCAGTGATCCAGTAAGATGAGCTTAAGTTAAACAAGGAAGGTGTGACTTCCAGGAGTCCTCAGTCTCTGTATCCCAGTGAATTTGGGCAGAGCTGCATATGCTCAGCAATCTCTGAAAAGCCAGGCAATGAACCAGAAACAACGAAAACCACTGAATTTCATGCCAAAGGGGGACTCATCCTTTCCTGGAAAGTTTTGCTGCTCTCAATTTGGGACCAAATTACGGATTGCAAACAACTTCTCCTCAACACTGCCTAAAGAAAAAAAAAGTAAAATCTTTGTCTCTCTCTGAAACAGAGCTCAATGAACCAGGAAAGCACCGCCTGCCAAGTGTCAGATGAAAGAGGAACTGCACATCCAAGAGCGACCCAGGCAGACTATCCAGGAGGGAATAAGTGATGGCTGTTCTTCCAGGCACTGCAGTTCCATGGTGTATTGCGCTTGCAGCTGCTCCCGGCGGCGGTGGCGGCGTGCAACAGGCTGTCACTTCCCGGCTGGAACAGGCTGTCACTTCCCGGCTGGCTTCCGATCCATCTGCGCGGGAGTGCGGGCAGCCGGCGGGGGCTGGCAGGGGCAGGATGGATCCTGTTCTTCTGCAGACATCACACACAGCTGGGATGGTAATTTAGAGCCTTTCTACAAAGAGCTCTGATGGGAAGGTAGCTGTTTTTCCTTCCATGCCAGATGAAAATCTAGGCTTCCTCTGAAACCTGCTGAGTCAAAGTGGAATAAGAGAAAGGAGCGATAGAATGGCCAGACTTGCACTGGGGATTTCCTTGTCCTTGGGCAAGCAGGGGGAACTGGCAGAACAGTCCTCCTGACCAGCTTCCACATGGGCTGTATTTGTTTCAGGCACGTGGGCTTGGGGGATGTACATTTAGACAGAGGGTGAGGACAGTTTGAAAACAAAGGTGCTATAAAAACACCAAACAAAACCACCACAGATCCAATCCAAACCGTGATAGGAGGGGGAAATTACGGCATGGAAAAAATCCACCTTGCTCTGTGTCTGGTGCATAAAATATACCTGAACTACATCTCCTGGATCAAGCTTTGAATATCCTTGTAATTCAAAGTACTTGATCTGGGTCTGCCTCAAATCACAACCAGGACAGTCAGGAATTGTGACATTTCCATCAAGCAGCTGCCACTCAATGGCTCCTCCAGCTCACAGTCGCTCTCTTTCATCATACAACACCTAAGCCAGCATTGTTTAGATCAAAAATATGTAAGCAACACTTGGTAAGGCCCAAAATTTAGGACTTTGGGTTACCTAAGGTTACACAAATTTCCTTCTGCCTAAGAATATGACAATCTTGTTATAATGGGCCAAAGAAACCGGTTCATAGTGAAGAGAAAGAGTTGAAATGTGATAGATAAGGCAAACACTGTCCAAGTATCACACACAAAGAAGTCCTGCCTGAAAATTTGTTAAAATCTGTATTCAGGAAGGCATTGAGGGCCAGCAACCCCCTGAGTTTGGTCTGGTTTACCTTGTGAGGGAAGAAGGAGGGTTTCAGATAAAGCCCAGGAACTGTGCTCAGATGGACTGAGAGGATGGGAGGGAGGAAGCAATAGCTCAGGTTGTCACCTGCTACACGAGGTGCCAGTCACAGTAAGTAGCAGAATCTCTTCTCTCTTCCACAGAAAGAACTTGACTTACAAAATACCACTTTTACAGTTCGGTCAGACCCATGTCACAGGTTTCTGGGATCCCAATTTCCATAGCAGCCAATAGCTGCTGTGTGTGGAAGTGTACAGGACAAGCACAAAGCAATACTGGACCTGGAAACCCTCCCAGACTCCAGTGGTTTGTGGTTCAGCAGCTTCCCTGGACTGTGCTCAGCAGCACAGAGCGGCCCATCCTCCCACCCAAGCACCTGCTCCCAGCTCCCTGCAGAGACAAGAACATTCTTCTGCACTGGTTACACTTCATTCACTCCTTGACAGCACTCTCAATCAAAGCAACGAAATGTCTTGTGGAATTTTTAATGAAAAATAAATGTTTGCAGCCTGAGATAGCAGATGAGGAGCACCAGCCTGCCAGGTGCCCGACTCCATCCTCTAAAGAGGTGGCAACAATGCAGCATTCCCTCCTCAGTCCCACCTTTGCATTGCAGAGACTCCCTGGAGGAGGAGGGAGAGCAAATGGCTCTTGCTGGAGAGACAGATGGGAAAACAGAACCCAGAGAAAAAAGGAAACAGCTTAAAGACTTTTCATCTGACGATTTTTTGGGCAGAGATTCAGGATACTAAATTTGGGCTATGGATTAGGGATGTTGCTACACTTCTTTTAAAAAAGGAAAAAAACCAAGCCCTGAGGCAGAAGCCAGAAGTCTGATCACTCCAAAATTCCAATGACTCAGACACTGGTTGAGATGACACTAAGGCACAGCAAGGCAGGGGTGAACATGTGTTGGGAGAGGAGGAACTCCCTGGTGTGACTTGCTGAGCAGCCAACACTATCGAGCACTGTGGGTTTCCTAATCTTCACAATTCACAATCATGCTGGCCATAATTACACCCATCAGATGTTTAGGAGCATTCTGATCTCATCAGCAGATCTGAGGAGCTCTTGAGGAGCCCATAAGGACTCGAGTAAGGAATGTACAGGTTTTTCTCCCTTTGAGCAGTAGATTGAAAATGCCCTGGAGAACATCAGTGAGGACTCTATAGCATGTCTTGGAAATTAATCACCAAAAAAAAGTGGGAAATAATTAAGGAACAGCTCGAGCAACTAAAACTGAAAGCCAGGCAGGTTTAGGAGTCAAAATGAAGGTGGAACTCCACCAGACTAAATGGATGCAGAGCAATAGCACATGTTTATACAGATTACACATACCCTCCTTACTGAAGGGATCTACATCCAGGCCTATCACAGGAGCAGATGGGAGTTCTGAGGGAAGGGAGGCAACAGCCAAGAACAAAAGCTACAGCCCTGAGCACTGAACACCTCGTGCTGCAGGTGCTGCAGCAGCAGAGCCTGTGGAGGGTCTGTTTGGTTGGACTTGATGATCTCAGAGGTCTTTTGCAACCTTAACTTTTCTACAAGGGAAGCCTGTCAAAAACAGAGGCAGAGGTCAGCTGCAGGGCCAGGCAGAAGTTTGGTGCCTGGGAAATAAAGGCAAGGAAATGAAGAATCCATGCTTACATGGTTTGCTTGGAGTGTGCACAAAGAGCATTGACCAGCAGAAGGAGCACCAGTAAATGAAACACAGCCAAGACACCTCCAGCTCTGGTGAACTGAGGGGAGAGCCCAGTCCCACAGGGTGAGAAATGGCTCAGTTTCTACTGACATCTACTGACTGCTCAGTTCAAGATTCTCACAGGCTCTGGATCACACCCCACACAAAGCAAATCACTTGACACCTTCAAGGAAGGATGTTCCACACAGAAATCCAGCAGTACAGGGAGAATCATGTGCCTCGATCCCATGAAAACTCTTCAAGGAAGACACTGAAGAGATAAACCAGCCTCTACTCCCACACTGCACTCATCCATGGCACCAGAGCACCCTGCAGTAGCAGCTTCAGTGGCAGGAGTGCTCCTGATTTGCTTTGGTTTTGTTGTTCTATTCCCAGGCAAAAGGGAAACGGCTTCTTGATCAGTGACTGCACTCAACACTGTGAACCCCCACTCCACATCCCCTCACTTCTGGATTCCCAAGCAGTTCTCCCCCAGGCACTGAGAAATGCCAAAGGAGCACTGGTTTGCTCCCATTTGTGACATCCTTGTCTTGCAGGAGTGCAAAGCTCCCCCGTGGCCTTTGCCAGTCCCTGTGTGCTCACCTGAGTTCTCCCCAGTGCAGGTGATCCAGTCAGGGCAGGCAGGGCTGTGCATGGCCCCTGTGGCTGGCACTGCACCCTGGCCTCTTCCAGTCTTCTAAAACCTCCAAAAAGTTTTATAAATGCTAAAACCAGAGGTGATCTCATGGACAAAGGAGATCATCTAATTGAGTTTGAGACCAACAGGCATGCTTCTGAATAATCAGGGGATGTAATGTGAAAGCAGCCAGAAGACTCTTAGCTAAAATTACAATGTATGGAACTTTTTGAGCCAAGTACCTTTTTACTAATAATTTTCCCCTATCTTAATTCAGGCTGATAATTTGCAATTACAGCTGTAAAGGGCTCCAAGTGAAAAGCCCTTTTATCAGATGTTTCTGTTGTTAGTCGACTTTACAAGAGGGAATCAGATCCAGATGAAGGCACAGAAAAGTCAAAATCAATCAGCCTTTGACAAGAATTGTAGCCCTCCAGCAAATCCAAATAAAGCATTTTGATTTAGGAAGACATGAATGCAATTAACTGAGGAATCCACATTAATTTATTTCCCTTTGTAAATATTGTTTATTTCCTTAACAGGTTACAAAAATGGTGACACACTGAAAACTCAACAGCTCTAATCACTGGGCTAACAAGAACTAAGTGATTCCAGGTCCCCCAAAGGGAACTCAGCTACTCTCAGATACCCAAGTACTGATTGTCTCTGTCAGAGAAGTATTGGCTAACATTTGTTAACCCATAAAAACCACTGTCTGAAAGGGGCATTGAAAGTAAAATCCTTGGCCCTCCAAAGTTTACATTTTTCCTATGTGAAGCATGCTGGCTCTTTGATTAGCAGCCAAGAGAATGGACTCCACTCCATTCCAAGTCTTAAAAACTTGTATGAAACAAAACATTAGTGAAGTGATTTTCCCTTGTTTTAATGTGGTTTTCAACATTAGGTTTATTGTTTTGTGGTTTTCTGCATGGAAAGCATATGCTTGCAATATGTTTACAATATTCTGGGGTTTTAAAGCTACAGCATAGTCATTTAGAGAAAGAAAAAGAGAAAACCCTGCAAACTGAGGAATACTCTAATGAAACAACACCTGATGTTTTCACTTCCTAAGCCCCTTTGGAAAGGTACACTATAGGCAAAACAGATTCAGTGTTTCTGGCTAATGAATCAAATGATCTCAGACACTTTCTGACATCATATTGTAGAAGTGTTCTGGCTCTCTGACAGCTTGCAGTGTTCACTGGTCCACCTGCTAGAAGGTGCCATCCTTTCAGGTCTCAGTTTAGTCAACTAAATATCCAACTCACTGCTCTCTAAATACACAGACTCTAGAAGTGCTCTTTGGGGCTGAGATGATCCCATGTGAATGGCCAGCAGTAGTGGGGGATGCTCAGCACATCACCAAACCCAGCCCCAGAGCCCCACTCCAAAGTGTCAGGGTGGTAACAAAGGGGAAAAATATCAACTGACTGAGGTACTTTGGGGCACAGACAGAATCAACCACTGGCCCACAAAAGGAGGCAGGATGGAGGGGCAGGAAGGAAGAATAAACCAATAATTCCTAAAATACTGACTCCAGAGGTGAAGGAGGGAGAACAGCTCCTGGAGGAGCAGGTACCTGATCTTAGCAGCACAGTGTGATGGCAATCACAGGGAGGTTGGAGACACACAGCAGGAGCAGGTAACACCTGTCCATCCGTAGGATGGGTGGTCTGGGCAGGCTGAGGTGGCCACAGCCCATGTCCATGGTCTGCCAAAGGAGGTGGCCATGCTCAGGGTTACCTGCTAAAGCCAGACACCAAACCCACGGTACAAAGCTGGTGCCCATTTGGGAAATTTGCCTGCAGGCAGCCTGCAGTCTGCCAGGAGAGGAGTGTAAGTGGGTCTTAAACACGAAACAGAGGTGGTCACATAAAATGGATGTAGCACCTGATCGACCAAACCCATGCAAAGCTGTGGAGTGAGAGTCAACCCTCTCTCCAACGTGAGCATGTGAAGCAGAGCAAGAGGTTTCCTTGTCATCCTAATGTCCCCCAAGCTCTGATCTGAGAGAAGCAGAGAGGAGAAACTGCTGACACGACGCTTTGTGCACAGCCACACAGCCTTCCCTCACACCTCCCCCAGATAGCCTGGCTCCAAGGACTAGCGTCAGGAGGGGAAAGAAGCATTTAATTTTATAATTCCTACTTAAATGATTCACGAGGTGCTTTTGCAAATTGCGGGAGAACACCCTATGAATCAGTCAGTGACAGAAATAAATTGCATTAATCCATAGTAGTAATATGCTCAGAGTGCTAGAGTTTCAGTAGGAATGAGCTCATTTGTTAAGTTCCCCACTCCAAGCATATAGGATGGCTTTGTGCCCTAACATTGTCCCACAAGAGAAAGGCCCACTTTCCTGCTGGAAGGGACCCAAACTTGCACACCAGATCTTTGTCTCCCATTTCAGACATCGCTGAGTGGCATCCTGTCCTTCCACTGCCTCCTCTCATTTTCTTTGTGCCAACATCAATCTCTCACCTACTAATTGTGGCCTCCTCACATCACAAACACTGAATTAGTCAGCAGAAATGGGCTGAGATCCAAACTCCATCTCCAAAAGCAGTGGCCATGGCTACAGGGGGAACTCAGGCACTTCAGAATGAAAAGAACCAAGCCAGACTCTAAAGGTGAGGGTGAACTCTTCTAATGGTGATACAAAATTCAAGAGCAAGACAAATGGCAACAAACATCAGAGAAATCTGAAATCTGGGGCTCTGTGCACAGAGATTGCTTGAATTGCTCCTCAGGCAGCATCACTTTGCTTCATTCCCCCCATCCCCAAGAGCTGAGCCCAAAGAGCTCTGCAGGGTAAGAACTGCACACACGGCCATGCCACGGACACCAGGGAGGCTGGTCCATCACCTTTGTTTCAAACACCTCCCATCAACTCCAAGTGATTAAATAAAATAACCTATCCAGTCCACCAGAAAATTAGAAATTAGGAAATTAAAAAAAAACCCACAAACACTTTTACAATGTTAATAAAGGTGCAAGAAATCCTGATGCTGTGCCTTCAGCCTTGCTAGCCCATTTGCATTTAAGTAAGATTTTCTGTGGAGCGACTGGTACCTGTAAGGAGCAACATTTGGAACCTTGAGTGCAAGTGCTGCTTCCAAATCCTCTGAAGCATGACTTGACACTGGACAACCTGCACCTTTATTTCCAATGGCAGCTTCATTTTAGAGAACTGCTGGAAAATTCGTGATCAGGTCTATGAAAAATTACAGTAACTATTATGAACACATTCCCAAATGAAACGATGGTCTCGGGCCAGTTTCACAGCCCTCTCCTCTGCCATGACTGCACGTTAGGAATGGGGCAGCCAGTCTGCCTTTCTACTACATTTTCTCTATCTGCTGCAGCTGGATAAGCACAGGCTGACCTGAATTTTCCCCCTTCCAGTTTGAATTTTCCTCCTTCCAGTCTGTTGTGGGGATTGTCACAGCCTAATGACATATAAAAAACCCAGATTCGCCCTTTCAGGTATCTAATTTCTCATGCTCTGAGTATTCTGTAGTTACTGCTGCAATAAAATCTATTTCAGAGAAGCAGACAACCAAAGGCAGGGAAGAATACAAACAACTGAGTGGCCATACAATGCTCTTTTGTGAGGACTAACTTGCAGTTTAAAGAAAATAGCACTCTTTTATGAACTGTTTGGGACAGTGCACCATAAACTGGGATTGGATCACCTTTTCCCTGGTGTCTCCACAGCATCAGGTCTGTATTAGAGCAGGGAGCAAGGGGCCAGGTGGGATGTGCAGCCTTTGCATCCTGCACGCCACGGCCGGGCTCAAAAACAGCCTCCTTAGCAGAGAGAACATCACTCTGACAACTGAAATCAACACTTCAAGCAATAATTTGGATCCACTCACATGATTAAAATGCAGAATTTGAGAAATGTTCCTCTTCCCATGTTTTTTACACTGTATGGTTTCAGAACCCGCTTCCCTCGTGTGTTCTGGGTGACAGCTCCCAGCCTCTCACTGAACTGGTTCTTGATGTGCTGGGAAAATTTGGGAGTGCTGGGGATGTAAAGGATACCATGTTCTGCATTACACACGTCGTGGTGGAGGAAAAACATTTCTCTTGGTAGAACATTTTTCAGAGAAAAAAATGTTCTATGAAGTCCAAGTCTGAGAGAAATGTTGCGTGATGTTTTTTTGAGAACACAGGCCCTAAATTTGGGGTGAAATCTTAGATTCTTCCTGTATGTCTGCATTTTCTTTTGACTGGGTGGACTGTTTTCCCCCTTTTGCTGGGCAAGGGTTTTTTAGTTCGATTTTCAAATGTTGCTCAGCTTTTGACATTAAAATGCCAAAGCAAAACCCAGAAGTTTTTCAGTAAAGCAGTTCTACACACAGAGACAAGGTCTATAAACTTAGAACAACTTCTGAAATGTGTTAAAGTTACATTCCAGATAAAAGCTGTGGCTAAAAGTCTGATCCTTAGACCACTAGAGGTCCACAGAGCTGTTTCTGCTAAAGCAGCAAAAAAAGCACAACAGTTTTTATTCCTGTGACCTTGAAAGTTTTGAGTGTCTCATTTTAAGGGTTAGAGCTCTCCACACATTTGGTTACTTGGATTATTGCATGTCAAGGTTGAAAAAGCCTCTTCCTTTTTTGGGTGTATCATCGGTATAAACTCAACCATGAACAAGTCTGCAGCTGACACCTACAGCAATAAAACTGAGGAAGATAAAGCAAACTGGAAGTTAACCTGCAGATATTACAAAAGGCAACTGAGCCAGATTTTCTTGGTCATTGGCCAAGCAAAATTTCTTCAAAATATGAAGGCAAGTTTAGCACTATTTGGTACCAAAATACTCAAGTCTCCAAGATGAAAGGGGATGCTAATATCCATAAAGCATCTAACCCAAGAAAGCAAAAATAACAGCCCCAAGGCAAAATGGATGGAAGCAATCAAGGACCTGCAGCCACTTCACTGAAGAGATTTTGTTGTTGTTGTTGTTGTTGTTGTTGTTGTTGTTGTTGTGGCTCCCTTAAAAACTCCACTGTTATTTTAACCAAGCCCTACAGTTTAGCATGAAAGAGATAAGGAGAAAAGCAGGTGGGGAGGGGGGGAAGAGCTATCCCCAAAAGGATAGTTCAAGGCAAAGCTATGCTCCAAAGAGAAACTCGAGACCACGATGGGCATTTAAAGGTTGTCAAAAATTTTCCCCCAACAGACCCTTTACTGTTATTATAGGCACTGCTGAAGATCTCAGGACTCAAACCCACAGGACTCATGCCATGGGTCTGTCCTCACATTTCTGTTTGCAGGGTATTTGCAGGAGAGGATTCTCCTGCTTTCAAAGACCCTCCCCCTTCTGTGTCCTTGCCACCTGGAGCACCCCCCCGCTGCTCAGGCTGTCCCAGTGGGTTGCTCTGGGTGGGATTACACAGTGCCACAAATCAGTATCTTGACTCCAGGTGCAGAACAAACAGCAGGAGCAGATAAACTCCTACAGAACAAAGACCTTCTTGTCATCCAGGCAGCAATGGAGAAAGCAGAAAGAGAAATGAGAACCTGCCCGCCGGAAGAATATTCCCATCTCTATTAAATGAACAAGGACATGCACGACAGTGCATCCATCACCTGTAATGCTGTTACAGCTCACACAAACTGGAGTTAATATGTGAACCCATGCACAGCTCATAAAATGGAGCGAGGAAGATTAAATAGGTTTAATTTGTATGGGATTGGGCAAGAGTGAAAGAAGACACAGGCACACACATACACACAGATATCTTCTGCTGCTGCTGTTCTGCCACAGACCCCTCAGAGTAATTCCTCTTTTCTTACTGAAACACTATCACCCACTTACTCTTACCCTGCCTACATAATACCTGCATTTAGAGTCAAAAACACTCAGAAAATCTTCATTAGCAAGGAGCAGCTTGCACACTCAGAAAGCGTCTCTCAAGTATCAGAAGAGTTAATTCACCTTCAGTAAGAAACCAGGTTATTCTCTGCAGCTACACTGGCTATAAGGCCACTACAGGCAATGCATTAATCTTTCATGTCTCCAGTACCTTTACAGTCACTGTTATAATTAGAGGGAAGATAGTAAAGTCTGTCTTCAATCCTAAATTTTCCACAGGTGAGCTTTTACTGTTCTGACATTCCAAAGCTGTAATTCCTGGTGACATGTTCTGCTGGGTTTTAAAAAAAATCATCAATATTTGCTTGACAAAGCAAAGATCACAGGACTGTCCCGGAGCATGAGAATTGAAAAGAAAACAATGTAAATAAAGACAATATCTGATTCCTTGCAGCCTTCCCACATGTAACTTCCCCCGATGGAAGTGAAAAGCAGTGCCTGCTCTAAGATCTGGCTAAAATAGGAATATTTTTCATTGTCCAACTGAGAAACTCAAATGGCAGCAAACAAAATCAATGGCGAAAACACACATTGTTAAAAACCAAGACTCCTCCCTGTGTTACAAAATAACCTTGGCTTATTACAAGCAGAGACTTCTAATTTCTTGTTTTCAATACAAAGCATCTGACACCCTCCCTTTTAAGAAGGAAAAAAATGTTCATCTGCTACCTACAGCTTCGGTAATGTCTGCTGCATAAAGCTGCTCCTTCTAAGGTAGAGGTGAACAACAACATCTGAAATGTGGTAATCGGACAATCTACAAGTTTGGCTTTGAGCATGAAGGATAAATGGCAGGAAACTGGAGGAAGAAGAGTTTTAGCCAAAACTGGCTGACTGAAGACCAAAAATACTACCGTAAATAATTCACAAAGGAACACAGCCAGGGTATAACTATGCAAAAGCTTAGATCTTTTGCAGGATAATAAATTTAATGGAGATGCCTGATAGCATGAGCAGCACAGATCACTAATTGCACATGTTTGAGAAAAGCCTGAGCACTGAAACATAAGCATGTGGTTGGAAGGGTGGTCTGAGGAGCACAGCAAAGGTCTCTGTTTCCATTCCCAACTCTAAGACCAATAACTTTGGCAGACCAATAAGAAAATCTCTTAATTTATCTGTCTTACTCATAGACAGATGTTATGTGATAGACAGATGTTCCTGACCTGGCTGCCTGGGATCTGAGCAGGCCCAGTATTTGGAGAAGCTTTGAGAGTGATAAAATTCCAGAAATTGCCACCATAATTCAGTTTTATTTATTCAAAATTAAGATGAAAAAGAAAAAAAGCAAAAAGCATGCTGGTTCAAGGATCCAGGCCTCCTGACAAACCTCAAACACAAATCATGCACTAAAACCCGGCCGCTCAGGCAGCTGAACTCCCAGCAATTAAATCAAGCAGCCAGACAACAGAAAAACACCCCTGTGCTCCCCAGAGGCTCTCACTCCTCCCACCCAAAGCCTGAAAGGCTGGGTCTGTCCTGCACCACGCCAAGAACAATTAAGATAATGCTACTCCATATCAAGGTATAGGATAAATCCCAATGTCAAGGGCCTATGCCAGCAAACCATTTAAAAACAGGATGGCCTTCAGTGTATCCAGGATGAATCCATACGGAAAGCACAAAACTGCATCACTGCAACACCACCCCTGCAGAGCTTTTCCTTCGTGGTGCTGCGAGGGCACAACACTCAGCTCTTTTCCAGATGTCACTGCCAAATCCCACGGGCACCTCTCCGGCAGGGCAGCATCCAGCTATGTCAGTGCTGGGATTTTCTCTAAAAATGCTGGTACTCACCAAAATTTAAAGCAGGTGTGCAGAGTGTGAGGATGCAGACTCTGTGCATGCCCCCATTGCAATTCTGGCCAAGAACTGACTGAGGGTCTGGATGGGAAATGAGAAAAGAGGGTACTCAGAGGTACCTGAGGCCCTGGCACAGGCTGCCCAGAGAAGCTGTGGTTGCCCCACCCCTGGAAGTGTCCAAAGCCAGGCTGGATGGGGCTTGGAGCAGCCTGGGATAGTGGAAGGTGTCCCTGCCCATGGCAGGGGGTGCAACAAGATGAGCTTTAAGGCCCCTTCCAACCCAAACCATTCTGGGATTCAATGGTTAACATAAGTCAGGTGAACCATTTCTTAGCACACTCAGGTTTTTTTGGCCAACAGATTGTCCTTTGTGTCACAACATGCACAGAATGGCAGAGCCTGCTAAACTGATGGCCTGACACTCATCGAGCTGCAGTGAGCAGAGCACACACCCATCCCTACTCCTAATGCAACCCAAAATAAGCATTTCTGCATGGGATTTGCACTAGTTAAAGTACCAGACTATCAAAGCAATTCCAAGTTTAGTATCTGCATGTGGATATCATCTAAATTTGGGAGGGGACAAGCAGCTCCTTCTCCCTGCTAGAACAATGCTTTTAATGACCATAAGCTGATTTGCTCAAGCAACAAACCTGGCAGAGTTACCTGTACCAATCATTACATTTCTCTAGAATCTCAGTTATTTCCAATGAATGCATAAGAGAAAAACAATTTGTGAACTCTCCCAGTGATTTCTAACCTGAGTTAGGTGCTGCACACCTGGTACAACCACTCTCCTGTCACAGTGTAGTGGGTTGGTTTGCATCTTTTACCACCACCCACAGACACAATCCCAAATCCAAGGCCAGGGCATCTAACCCAGACCTCCACTGCTTTTAGATTTCCTTTGCTTGACCCCATGAGCTTTCATGGTGCCTTGCAAGCTCCACCTGCAGCTCTGCTGCAGCAGGAGATGGATGGGCCCTGCTGTCCCCTAAACCCCTCGGGAGATCACTAAAAGCAACCTTTCCCATCAAGTCCTGAGGGATAAACAGGAAAACATCAACTCACAGCTCCGAGTAAATAATCCAGATACAACTCTAAGTACAGCACACAAGCACAGTCCAAAAGTATGCAATTAAAGATTTTAAGAATAAATTACACTAATTGAAGTGGCAAGGCAGGGCATTGATATGATTCAGGTATTAATGAGTTATGTGCAGAACAAAGGCACAGACTGGACAGAAGGAGAAGACAGAGCTCATTGAGAAAGGCCTTGATCTCAGTTTATTGGGGTTGCAATGGAAAGTACAAATTTGATTTTAAATTTTTTCAAGACAAAGGATAATTTGAAAAGGAGAAGTCCAAGAAAGCTTGGAGGAAGTGTCCTCCTGCTTTTTCCTTTTTTTTTATTTTTTTTTTTTCTTTTTTGTTGTTGTCTTTGTTATACCATATTGGTGCTTTCCAGTATTAAATCTATGGCAGGTCCAATTGTGAGAGGGGATTTTAAGGGAAGAAGTTTTAAAAGAAAAGATAGATAGATAGATAGAAGAAAGTTATATCTGATCACTCACCCTGGAAATTATTACTTCTGCACAGCCTTGTTTCAAACCTAATTATTTTAAAAGCTTTGGGGAACATTATTCTCAAAGTGAAATCTTCTTTGTCAAAACTTTCATTAATAAGTTCTATTTCTTAGGGTATCATTTTACACCATGCCCAGAGATCCTGCAGTGTGGGACAGATTCTTTTTAGATGAAGTACAGTAATTTGCTTTAGGATCATGGTAGCTCAACATTTTATTTATGCTTTTGAACCAGAAGGGTTCTCAAACTTTACACACACATATATGATAAATTATTTCTCTTAGGCAAACATACTAACAGCTTTTGTTGGTGCTGTTAATGCAAAAGAGCAGACAGCAGAAATGAAAGTTCACAGAATAACAGGAGGGGAAAAGAAAAGCAGAAAGGGGGAGGGGGGAAGGGAATAGACAAATATTTACTGTATAGTCACACCATCACTACCCAAAAACTTTTATGGCAACACACATTCCTGGGAGCATTAACAAATCCCAAAATATCTCCCTTCTTTCCTGCCTGCAAACCAGGCTGTAATGCCATGAAAGGATTCAGGCACCCAAGCAGAGAATGGGAAACACCCCAAGAAGAGCCCCATGCTCTGAATAACACACAGGGACAGTAACCAGCTCCTCTGTCCAGTCAGACCTCCCTTGCAAACAGGACCAGAGAGGGATTTGTGCTTCAAAGAATTCCAAATTGCCAGTATTTGGCTGGTTGTACAAGAGGAGAAAAGGAAATACCACACTGCAGAGTTTCCAAGACAAGGATGCACCCATTGGGATGTCCTCCAGCCTGGGGGCAGCTGATGAGTGGGGCATTCAGCTGATGAGCACCTTCCAGTGTCCCAGCTCACCCTGGTTTGATCCCTTCCCAGGCAGCCACGGAGCCCACCAGGAGACCTGGAGCTGGTCACCAGCATCACCCCTGCCCCTCTGGCTCCTGCCAGCAGTTTTGACACATCCCTCTCAACAACAGCAAAGATCTCACAGAGTCAGTGTTTTCTGACACAAATCAGTTCTGTTGGGAAAATCCTGACCAGCTCGAGATGCAAAACAAATTATGGAAGGCTCGGAAGTATTTCCAGCCTAAGGATAAATCCATGCTCTCCAGGATAAAGCCCAGTTGCTTTGTGCCAGGACAGCCGTAGGTCCAGGGCACATTCATCAAGGGACACAAATGTAACTGACTGAAACAGAATCACAGTTAAGTTGTGGGTTTGAGCTGTTCTGTGGTCCAGGGTGCTTTCCTCCATATGCTGCAGATCCAACAGCACCAGAGCAAAGCACATGAAAGGCTGGGGCAGAAAACCCTCAGTTGCAGCAGTGAAGTTGTGGAATAAACACCCAGAAGACAGGAAGCCAATCCAGAGTATTGGGGTCTAGACCCGTGACAGAGCCTTTTATCAAAACCAATGCTTCTGCAAAGTTTCTTCAAGCTTTTCAGCCACAGTCAGAGTAGGAGAGGTTCTTTATTACCTTAAATATAAAACCATTAGCTGGGCATTCCTCTGAAACTCAATACACACAGGTTTTATGCACAAATAATAAAGTGATTTCTAGCTATAATACACCTACATCCAGGAAAAAGCCTGGAACTCTTCATGTCCTTGAAGCCTTGAAGAATTATGGATGGCTATTTATCCCAAAGCAAGGAGCACATTTATGCATCTCTAGGCCAGCAAATGAAACATCCACATCCAAAAAATGGGTCCATTTTAGCCTGCATTTGAAAGTCTTCCCTATGATTCCACAAGGTTGCCCTAAAGTACACCTCAGAATACAGAGTAGGCAGGTTTGCTTTGGATCAGGAAGCTGATCTCTGTCCCAGGGGCACCAATCTGTGCAGTAGTTGCTATGGTACTGCAAGTATTTTTGTTTGTTAAACAGTAGATTAAATAGTCACATAAAATGATTAGACTGGACGTTGGATCATTCCCTGGGAAGGCTTAAGTTACAAACTGGCTTTCTGGGGAAATTATTTAAGCTTTTCACTTAAAAAAAGAAAGTTTTTTGACTCTTAGGCTGATGTGTTTAAGAGACTCTACTCCTTATTCTGATTTAAACTTATTTTTGCAGGCAGGTAATATTTTTAGACACTTTTACACCTATTAAAAATGTTGTTGTAACTGTTGGCTTCATGCAGTGAGTGCTTTAATAGCTCCTGTTTTATCATCACTATCCTGAATGGTCAGGGCTTGGATTACAGTTCTGTTGCAAAAGGGATGGATGCCTTGCCTTGGGTCATAACAGTGCTGCAGAAGTTAAAGATTAAGTGTTAGTCTGAATTACCAGACTGAACAACAGATTTCCCTTAAAAGGCCAAGTGCTCTGTCTCCAAAACCAGCTTGTTTGGTTACAGAAGTTACTGGGGGGATATGAGAACTTTTAGTTTTACTTACTTCATTTACCTGCCTTGGCATCTATACCTCATTATACTCCCTTCATTAGGTCCAGGCACCGTGATGAAGGAGATCCAAAAATAAGTATAAATAGCCCACGGCTGATGAATGAGCCTTGGACTAATTGCTCAGATGACTTAATAGGCTCAGGAGCAGATGGTGACCGAGCATAAGGCAGCACAAACATCACATGTGACAATGACACAAATGGAGACTCTGTCCTGCTGGCTCATGCTACCCAAGAATTCCTAATTTTTTTCGAGAACCTACCCAAGGTGCCAATCTGGGTGGCAGAGCAGTGCCAGATTGAAATAAGGTGTTGTATCTTATCCAGCTGAGCAGAGGAGAGCATCCAACTTCTGAAACCACAACAGCTCCTTTCCTCCTGATGGCTTCCACCAGAATGGGACTTTAGAGAACACAGAGTATTAAAAAACAATCCCAGTGCAGTAAAAGCAAATCAGAAACACAGATACCAACACAGATAATTCTAGCTGCTGAACAAAGATGCCTGATTTCAGAGAACTCCGCTTTTTTAAACAAAAATTCCTCTAAAGAAAGGTCCAGCTAAGCAAAATAATATTAACATTAAACGAGTACAGCTGTAGATATCAGATAAGAGCAGTTCTGAGGATAATATTTGGCATATATTACACTTCTTCATCTGTTTTTCCTGTACCCCCATAAATGATGACAGAACTCTTCTCTGCAAGAGTTCCCACAACCAAAGGCATTGATCACTGGAGCTTCCAAAAGAAAGGCACGAGGAGCCAGTACTGGCTCCAAAGAAAACAAAATGTGTACCAAATTTGCAAGAAAGAAGTCGTAAAATTCCCATCAAAAATGCCAGCAGGACTGAAGCAGATCAACCAACTGCAGACAGACCTGGAAAGTTTAGTGCTGAGTCCCCTTCTCGAGCAAGGGTGTAACAGAGCATATGCTGAACAGCTAAAATTACAGCACCAAACACTCTGCCCTCAGGCAGGAGGAGACATGAACAGCCCCTGCCTTTATCACAGCAGCAAATGCAAATAAAAATGCCCAATTAATAGAATCTAAAAGCTTTCAGCCTCGTTTCAGAGACCTGGGGCCCAGAGCTGCCATTCTAACCCCCAAAGCTGCAGTTTTGCCAGTGTCCTCCTGGGGTTGCTGCTTTGGAGTGATCTCCAGTCACCATTTCCTGGGGATGAACACCATACTGCTCAAATCCAATGCTCTCCACACAGCCTCCCCGGGACCTGGGCTGTTCCAGGTCACCACATGGATGTGAAAAACAAACTGGGGAATGGGAACACCCATGTTCAGAGAGGACAAGACTCACAGGAGCCTGGAAAGAAATGCTCTAAATTAGTTCCAAACAGAGAGTTACACAGCATCTTCACCTCCCATAGAGACAGGGCCATCATGAAAGCCTCGGCACCACATTTAGAAAGTTTGTTTCACCACTGTTTCCTTTGAGGAAACTAACTTTTTTAAAATCCTTATGTCAACTATCAGGTACAAGCAATTGGTTTTAACATTGTTAATTTATGGATGAAGAAACACACAAAGATGAAAGTCAACATTTTCTGGTGTGGAAAAAGGACTTGGTAACTGCAGACCTCGGGTGTCTTAGGCTGGGATGTCTGAGCAGCAGCAGCAGCAGCAGCGGCAGGGGGTGGTGGCTGTTTGTTTGTTTAAGGCTCTGCCTACCCTGAACCACCAACAGAAGCCAGTGGAAGCTGCTTGGATTTGGAAACTCCCAAACCAGACAGCCCAAAATTATTGACTGCCTCTGAAAAGCTGGCCTGAGCAGTTTGGTCCCCATCACACGCAGGAGTTGGTTGTGGAGCCACAAAGCACAACTCGGGGCCCTGTTTCATGGCTGTGCTGGGCCAGGGTACTTCCAAAAACACACGAGTTAGTTTTTGGATGCTTTCTGAGCAACTCCAAGACTGAGCAGCAACATTAAGCTCGATTTCAAGCTGGACCCTTTCCCTCCTCTTCCATTTCTCTTTTTGAAAAGAGGAATTCCTCCATTTAGTTTTAATCCTATTTCTCTCTCTCGAAGCTGCCAAAAAATCAGGCCCAGTTCACATCAGACAGCAGTTTATTTCCTTGGGGCGAACCAGAAACACACAGTGCCCTGGGCCTCCTGCCACCCCGGGGAGCCTGGGGGGCCGTGCCAGCAGGATGTGGGGATGCCGGGATGTCTCCCGTGCCCTGAGCGAGGGCTGGAGGCACGGGCAGGCCCCTGGATACCCATCAGGCCTCCCTATCCATCAGAGCTCGCCCGGGGGCTGCTGCAGTCCCAGAGCCAGCACAAGGAGCAGCCCAGCAGAGGTTTTATTTACAACCTGCTGACAACAGGAGTGGAAATTGATAGAAGCTGCAGGCAGCAAGTGACTCCCTGTCTGTCAGCACCAAATGGCAGCTCCTGCCATTACTCCCTGGACAGGAGCTCTTTAACTCCTTCTGGCTCGGCCCAGGATTCACAGGGGTGCTGCAGGTCTCCGCCACGTTTCTATTTATGCCACCTTTATCGAAATGCTCTTCCCCTGCCTTTGGCTGAGTTGCTTCCAGCTCCAAGCAGTGAGAGTGGCCCAGCACCTCCCAGAGTCACACATTTACTGTGCACAAGCGTTGCTGGACAGATACTGCTCCTTCAGCCTCATGCAGTGCCAGGTGTCAACACAGAGCATGTTTGAACAACTTATCCTCTTTTTAGTTCTCAATCTCTCTGAAGCTGAAGCCAGAGCAAGCCCTTATCAAGGTCGTTAAGATATGCAGGAAGCTCAGAACCTTTTCAGAACCCACAAAAGCTCTTTGTGAGCCCCAACTCACCCCTGGGATGCACCACTTTGGAGCCAGCATGACCTCCCAAACCACGTCACATACTCCAGCCTCCCAAAGTGACTTTAAACACAAGATAGGATCCACATATGTTAAACTGGAATCATTCTAAAAGAAATAGTTTTCTGTAAGCCTTTGCCTTCCACAGCTACCTGCTGTGAGATAAGCAGGTGCAGCCACAATGTCACCATCAATCCAGTGAGGAGACAGATGATGATAAAGGAAAATGAGAGAAACTCCAGATTCTTCAGCTGGCATCCACCTCTGCTCACTGAAAGGGAAAACACTGAAGGCCACCACAAATGCCTTAAACCTTTTTGTGGGAGGGTATGTGGAAATTTCTGTCTCAAACAGAAGTGATCCTGTTCACTCAGACTTCTACTGGCATAAACAAAATCACATGGACCCCATTTAAAAACACCAAAAGTGCTCTATGATTACGCTGGGTCCAACACTATGTGAGAAATGCAAAAAGTCCCTTGTAAAAATACCTCCTCCTGTTTCACCAGAGTTTTCCAGTTCACAGAACAGTTGGTCAGATCTGAGCAAAGATGTGAGAAGATCTCCTGTGAGCCTGGCTTGTAATTCTCAAGATGCCAGTCAGAGCAGACAGACAAACTCACTCTTGATTTCTGGATCTTGTGCTAAATCTGTGGCAACCCCTGACATGCTCACACTGAACAGAGGGCACACAGTCCCAGACTGAGAGCAGCACATCAACCCAGCTGAACCAGGAGAGATTAAAGCTCTGTGTACCACTAGAAAAAGAACCCAATACAACCAAATAGTTAAAAACATTTATGGAGCAAACATAAACTTTCCATCAGGCAGCTGGTTCTTGCTTGGGGAAAATATATACGTTGCTAATAGGAATTATATCCTGTTTCCTTTCTACTGCTTAAAACATACAAACAAATTATATTTCAGCCTAATGACATATTATTCATGGATCTTTTACTTCACTGGAATTTATAGTTCAATTCCAAACCCATAATTTTAAATGTTGGCTGTTTTTCTAAGTAATTCACCAGAAGGAGGTCCCAGGTCCCCTTCCTTCTCCTGCTGGCAAGGAAAAAATCCCCTGCCAACTTGTACATAAATTGGTGTATATCACAAGCCACGCCACTTAAATGCCCAGACAGGGCTTTTCACATCAGAGCTAAAGTGAAAAAAAAATACAGACCCACACACAGATTATCACATAGAGCCTTTCTTCTCTGAGGGTCACCCAGCTGGTGTTAAACTGGTGGCAGCAGAGCTCTGAGACCCAGAGAAATAAATGCAGCACTTAGGAATAAGGCAAAATACTACTGAAAATGCAGTGTTGAAAGAGAAGGAAAACTGCTACCAATCTCTTACTGCACAAACCCCTTGCTGAGTAGGGCTGGGCTGAGAAAGCATCTTTAAGGACAGTCAGGGGAGCTCTCACCAAGGCAGGTGTCCTGAGCAGGGACCTACTCTCCACCAGCCCAGCTCCCCTGGTCACCCCCGTGTCACAGGCAAGGCCTGGGGCACGGCAGGGATGGAGCAGAGCACTGACACGTGTGATTGGGCTCCCTGCCAACTCACAGGGATTCTGGCTGGGAAAACTGCAGGCTGGCTCCCTCTAACCATGCAAGAGGGCCTGTAGGAGCAGGCTGGCACCTCAGTTCTGGAACACGTGTTCCAGTCACCTGTAGGTCACATACCAGAAGGCTAAATGTTAAATTTCGACTGGGTAAGTCCCCCACATCACACACAGCTCTGGAGGAGACCTGTACCCAAAGTACAAGGATTAGCAGGTCCCCACAGGGACCACAAACTGAGCTGTGCCCAGCACAGGGCAGGGAACTTCCCCTGTTGGGGTTGGAGGAGAGGTGGCTGTCAGGCACAGCTGTCCTGCAGGAAAGGCACAGAGCAAGCCACAAACCATGTCAGCTACACATACAGGACTTTCCAGTTGAAATAAGTGACAGTGCAGAAGAGAGTGACATTTTGGGAGCCCAGAAGGACCCTGGGAACCCACGCCCCAAAGAACAGTCCCTGCAGAGCTCACAGTGCTTCCTGACCCCAGCCTTGTTTCACAGACCAGCTCCTCTCCCTGAGCAGGTCATGGGAGCAGACACATGAAGATGGGACTGGATCTAAGACGTTTCTTTATCAGAAGCTACACTGAAGTCCAGGGGAGTATTTTGCTCTCACCCCCTTGAAGTCACAGGGGCTGCTTTCTTGCTCTGCATTATGTCAGATTATTTTATAGCAAAAAGGGTGGAAATAAAGATCATCAAACTAGCCCTGCCTTTCCTCCCCCATGTTCCACTTTCCTCCCCCATGTTCCACCCAAGAAAATCCCTCAATCCCCACAAAACAAGCCAAAGCTTATGCCAAACCTAACAGAGCTCATGCAGACAGTTATCTTTTGAAATGACACCTTCAATTTAATTATCTCCAAGATTAAATCATCTCCAAACTATTAGGCAAAATAACTCAGTGGTGCCAAAACACTGCATCACACCATGATTCCTCCTTTTTTTCTAACCCCCCTTTAAGCCCCCTCTCTCACTAGATGCACAGAATGGCAGAAGCACACAGATGTGCACTTGTGCCTGGCCCCTGCAAAGGCCATCCTGCCTGCACAGCTCGCCAAGTTTCCCATCTGCTTTAATCCCAACCTCAGCTCCGCTGGGGTAAATTCAGAGCAGTTCCAGGGGCTTCAGGGGCAGGAAGGAATCAAATTTAACCTGCTGGACCATGCATTGTGCAAGTAAAAGAGTACCTGAAGGTGCACCAGCTTCATCTGAGAAAGTGCATGAGGAAAATAAACCACCTCCAAGTATTTTTAAGAGCCTTCAGTGTTGACTGCTTTGCCTACAGTTCCCACAGAGCCATCCCACTCCCTCACTGCACCCTGCATTTGCCTGTACAGCTCTGTATTAAGCTGTGCTTAACTGGGCACAGGCTTCTTAACCCATTCCCCCAGTGGTCTGGGGAGTCAGGTCCCAGCACATGGCACTGACCAGCCCGGGACCCCCATGGGAACAGCACATTCCCATGTGAACACTTGGTGAACTGCAGACACTGGCTCAACAGCCAAAATAGAAGTATTTCCTTCCCCTTCCCACAGGAATGGATACCTGCCTCAGCAGGGACAGGGCTGAGTGAGCAGCATCACTACCCCACTGCAAAAGATAAAGATGATTCCTTGGTCTCACTGCTCAGCTTCAAGTCAGGGGAAGTATTTGCCAAGAAGGAATGATTATTCCAGCCAAGCTTGTTAGAACTGCAGTGTCCTTTACCATATGAAGGCATGTGGAGCAACATAATGAAGTCTGAAAGAGCAAGGAAATAACTGTAACCTTCTGGCTGCAGGGCCCAGACAGGAGCACACACGGCCTAGGAAGTGGCTCCCTTGGCCATTGTAAGGCACTAAAACAGAGTGTGTCTCTAAAGATTATTCTAGAGCAGCTGATGGACCAAGAACTGGATGAGGACCACAAGCCAGTTTTACCTGGACCCCAGGAAAGCGAGTTTGCTCAGAGGTCAGGTGTTTGGGGCACCACATCCCCCAAGAGGCCGTGCTGGGGGCCAGGCAGGAGCAGGGCAGGGGGTTTCACCAGACTCTCAGCAGTGCTACACAAAGTGGGCTTGGTCTAGGAGAAAAAGGACAGGGGCATAATTTTACATGATCAAGGCAGCTTTCATCACTCAAATGTTTGTCATTTCTGTTCCAGGGAGAGAAAATGCAAGCTGGATTGAGGCACAGAGCTGAAAAGCACCAACATCTTCTACAGAGCACTGTTTGTTAACCACAGGAAAGTCACTGGAGGTTTCCTTTAGTGTCCCAACCTGCACAGCTCTTAAGCCCTAAGTGTGCTCTAAATTCCTGCTCTGTGTACAGGCACACACCAATCCTCCTGAGGAGCTCCTAAATTTTATGGTGGTAGGACAAAGTGCCATCTAGGCTCTCAACAGCAACTACCTGCCTCAGGTACCAACAAGATAAATGCCAATAAGAAGTGCCAGGAAGAACAAGTTTTTGGAAAGGGCTGGCATCAAGGAAAGCATAAAGGACCATACATCAGGCAGTTAACAGAAGAACTTATTCTTCCTTAAGGTTCTTCTCAAGCACCACAATTTACTTGCTGGGCTGTGTTCTGGAGGTTTATCTGCTCTGATGCAACCAGAGGAGATCTCAATAGCAGTAAAAAGTTCTGAACATCTTCTGAACCACACAGAAATTTCAGCTGTGTTCATGTGCTGTGACACTAAGATCTCGAGACCATTCATATGCAAACACAATTTCACAACAGCCTTAATTTTGTAATCTTTTAACTAAAGCAGACAGCGCAGACAGGAAGATCTTTCAGTTTGAGACTCTGTGTTTATAGCACAATACAGACCTGCAGCTGCTATTCACAACATAAATAACTCCAGCTTCTCCACTCCTTCTCATCCTCCAGTATTCTTATGCCTCAGCAGGAGAATTAATCACTTGACTGGTGTCTGTGCTGTTTGTTATTTCACATTCTGTCCTATCTCCCCTTGCACAGGAATGGTGCTGTGAGCTGTGTGGAGAGGAGTAAGAGTTTCTTATTTCTGCAACAGTTTGCCTTTTAAAAAGTTTGAACATTTGGTTCTCTGGAGACCTGGAAACGAGATCCTGGCACAGGAGACCTGTGTGCTAATGTCATGACACCGTATTGGATTTAGCTGAACTACAGGCCTGTGAATGACAGTGCCTGCAAGTGAGAGGCAGCTGATGCAGGGCAGAGCGGGAGGAAAGGAGAAAAACCTGATGTCAAGCCTGAGAACTCACCCGTCTGAGTTATCAGGCTGCTCCGAGTCAGCAATTTATTTTATTAACATTATTCCCTCTAGTCTTTTGTCTCGGTTACCCCAGCAACCCTTCCCCAAACTCCCTGTACTATTCCTGTGCTTAAAAGCAGCACATGCTAAAGAAAAAGGTCTGACAGAGCAAGAACTCAGGGCTGCAGTTAACAGGGCCATTATTCCCTTACAGACCTCCAGCCTCAGGACTGAGGCATCAGGAGCCAGACACACACAGACAGAATGGGGTCCACAGCAGGGAAACTGGGACAGTGCAGGATAAATTATCTCCTGTGAGATCCTTTGATGAAAGAAAGAAAACAACAAAACAAAACAACAAACAAACAAAAACAAACAAAAACCAATCCAAAAAAAAGGAATCTATTTTATCTTGCCAAAATATTTTATCTTTAAAAACCTTTCCACAGGTTGACAACAACTGTTGGTCTGACCTAAAACTCAAAGGTTCTGCTCATGGTGATTCCTCCTCCGTGCAGAAGCTGATTTGAAGTCCTGTGCTGTCCCTTTAGACCAGTCTCTTGTTCCAGTGTCCAGCTGCACCACAAAATGAACACCTGGCACAGGCCAAAGCTGACACTGGGATATTGCAGTGTGGAGGGGATGCAGGACTGGGATTCCATCATTCTGGGTGGGATTTTAATTCAATTTAATGACAAGCAAAAGGAACAGACTCCTGCAGAAGCTATCAGGCAAGTGGCCACTGCCAATTCCTCCCCAGATGATCATTTCACAAGCAAATTACCACCAAACTCCCCAACTTTCAGCAGGACTTGTGCCCCTGCTTCCCTCATCACCTGTGAATGTCATCTACTTCTCAAACCCCATTAACATCACCAAACAGGGAAAAAGACAGTGAGGTGGTTTTCATTCTTTCACCTGTGGCTGGCACAGAGTTTTGATATAATCAGATAAGCAGCAGCTCTCGATTTTCACAAAAAAGGAGATATGTATCTGACACAGCTACCCCTTAACTGGTTCCTTTTCAAAGTGGAATCCCACTGAATCTATCAGGGTCTTACACAAGCAGTCATGGACAGGCTCTTAAGCTGAATTAGCACTTCCCTTCCCAACTTTCTAAACAAATCAAGGGTGTAAGAGTTATAGCCTCCCATGCCAGCATCCAGAGTTCCTCAAGGTCCTTCAGCTCTCCTTGGAGTAAGAATAAATTGCTTTCCTTCCTGCTAGTTTTCCAGCTCTTTCTACCCATCAATAGTGCAAAGACCTGTGAGCAGAGCACAAAACACTGAAGGTTTTCAGGAAAGTTCAGGATACATTGTGTGGTGTCCAGTTCCAAAATGGCATAAATTATATCCTGGAACACATTATGTCCTGCTATGTTAGACAAGAGGAAATGTGGTATACAATGAAATAAAAGACATCCTGGAACCCATTACATACTCAAAAGACAAAAGAAAGGACATTATAGGATCTATGTGGCTAATAAATGATGTGTTGGCATCTCTTTTCTACCAAGATGTGGATTAACAACAGATGTATTACACTAATGTCTATTTGTACACTAATCTAAAACAACTGCATTGCTGTTCCAGACAGGAATTTGATAAATGCAGCCCCCATCCCAGCTCCGTGAGTGCTGCTGAGCTTTAGGAAAGGTGGGGAGGGAGGTGAGCCACTCCCAGAGTTTTGCTTTTCAGAGTTCAGGCACTTGCTCTCACCTCCTTTTCTTGCTGGGTTGTACCCTGGTGATTTCTTGCCTGCACAGCTGGGATCCTATGGATGCAGGGAAGAAAATGGGCTGCCTTGCCCATCCCAGACAGCTCAGCTCAGCTCAGCTGCAGGACACTTGGGAAGTAGGGGCTAACTCAGCATGTTGAAGCAGTCAGTGCTTGGGAAGTCCAGAGGCTAAAGAGTTAAATCCTGGAGCCTGGCAATTTCCAAAGTATCACTTTCCTTCTCACAAGCCAACAGCCTTCCTGCATTTACATGGAGCCCTCCAGGGAAAGCAGCTGCAGAAAGCAGGCACAGGAGATTCCTTCCTCAGGTAGCTGAGGAACAGGAGAGAAGGTCCTGCTGGATTCACCCTCTTCCACAAGGAGCAGCTGCAGAGGAGTTAGAGACAGAGCCTCCACACCCCTGTGCAGTCCCAGTTTGAGGGCTCTGACAGTTCACTCACCCTCCTCAACCTGAGGATCCAAGCACAGGAGAGCAGCTTTTGCCGTTTTGAAAGGTCACGGGAAGGTGGAGACAAGGTGGAGACAAGGTGGAGACAAGGTGGAGACAAGGTGGAGACAATCCTTTACCAACCCACTTGGCACAAGAGTGAAATTCAGTTTAGTACGAGTTGCAGAGAGGCTTCCCCAGGCGTTGCTGCTCTCCTGTGGCACACACAGAACAAAAGTCTGTCCAGAACATCCCAGGTTTGGGGTGTCTCAGGCCAGGGAGATGAGGAAACAATTGCCTCCTGTTCCTTTTCCCACATCCTAAGCTTCCCTAGGGACTGATGTGATTATTCCCCATTAACAGTGCAGAAGAAGAGTAGAGTACAAGCAGAGGAGTTTGGAATACCTGACCCTGTGGACCCAGCAGAAGCTGTGGATGATGGCACTGGTGGGAGTTGCTGTGAGCCACCAAGGACTGGGCACAGAGGAGCAGCTGAGGCTGGGCATGGGGAGCCCACCTCAGCACAGCACCCCAAAACTGCTCTCTGCCTGTTCCTGACCCCAGCTGGGCCTTAACCACGGAAAGAGAACAAGAACAATGGGTCTTGGGGGGAAACAAAAGAAACAGAAGCCTGGGAGGAGGAGGGAAAGGAATGTGAAACTGGCTAGATGAGAAAGCCTAGGTGAATATATCTGATCCTTCCTCCCCAGCCAGCAGAGGCTTGCTCTGTGAAAAAGATTTTCTCTGAAATAATTTGCATTTGCTTCCAAACTTAGAGCAGATCTGTCACCAGTCACTCAAAGCTCCACTTCAGGAACTAGCTGAGATTATAAAAAAATGTGATAGAGTCTGTCCTCACAATGTGCACAGCCTGGCTTGCTGGTGTGGCCAAGAGCACTACTTGGAAAATGGTAGGATAGGCTGAGAGTCCTGCAATTACACAACACAAAATGCCAGAGTGGGTTGTCACCAAACACACAAACATGGAACATGGAAATCTGTGAGCAAAGATGCTCCTTTTCAGCACATCCACAGATACCACACACGTTTTTTTCTATGTATATTCAGAACTTATATCAAGGGAAATTGTTGTTTTGTGTTAAACAACACAAGATCTATTCAGAAATAGCACCACAGCAGCTTTCACACTTCACTCCAGCCACTGCTTCCCTTCCAACAGGCACGTTCAGTTCCCAACACAGCATTCACCCAAATACAATGTATGAAAAGCGAGTCCCACTGTCAACCAAACTTTAGCTTCCTGGAAGTTAAAATTTCTATTGGAACTAAGAATTTCTATTGAAATTAAACAAAATCTCTCCCTGCAGAGTTCCTAGTGGTGATACTTAGAGAGAAGTTGTTAAGAACCTTAAGCTCTGCTTCATATTAAGAGCTTATCTATACACACACACTTGGTAAAGGCCATCTCTGAGTAGAAAGCTGCAGAATAGGTGTTTTCTCCCCAAAGATCATATCTCTTCCCTTTCCCATAAAAATCCTATAAAATCTGAACCAAAAGGGAATCTCATATCCAGGCCATGGTCTCTGCCGAAGCAGCTCTGGTTCACATTTTCATTTCTTGCATTTCTCCTCCTTTCCCTTCTCTGGATGTATGTCAATGCCCTTAAGGTGCTGAAAAAGCTAAGTTATTCCACATGGAGTAGAAGTGGGAAAATTCTCCAACTTCCACATAGTTCAATATCCCAGCACAGTCTGAAGTTTTGCTTCCTGCAACACTTCAACACTTTGGAGAAAGTTAATTTTTCCTGGGACAATAGGATTTGCAAACTTCCATATGACATTTGTTTGAAAGATGGCTCACATTGACCCTGGCAAAATTACTTGGTGATCATTCCACAGGAGAAACACACACAGTGGTCCACTGGAGAATTCCCCTTGTTAGCACAAAGTCAGGACATGGCCAAGCCTCCTTACTCCTGAGGCAATGCAGTGACCAGGGGCTCAAAGCCGGCCCCCACCTCCCCCCCCCTCCAGGAAAGATGGCCCATTAGTGACAATTTCTATGCTAATTAGAGCTTCTGTTTGGTGGGCATTTGAAGTAAAGGCTCCAGGAACACCAGAAGTTGGCATTCACAACACTCAGCAGCAGGACCAGAATCCTTTATCCAAAGAAACTGTTCCTCCATTGCAGAGCACTTCCTGAACACCATGAAACAGAACAGGGTGCCAAGACAACTCTTCCATGAAACACCAACTGCTTCTCCATAACTTCCAGCTCCCATGGACCATCAGCTGTCACTCCCTGTCCCCTGTGCCCAGGGAGGGGACAGGTGCCAGCTGAGCCTGTAGCTTCCTGTCCTTGGACTTGGCCAGGAAAGGGACACCTCAGTATTCCGGTAATGGAAGCCAGCTCCACCTGGGCAAACAAGAGCCTTGGAAAGACAGGATGAAAGGGGAGGTGAGGGAGAGGTAAAGATGGAAGAATAGTGAAGGACAACACATGGAGGAACCTACAGCATCCTGCCCCAGGCTACGAAATTCCTGGCTGTAGCCTCTGTCCCTGAGCACCAAACACTTCAGATGAGTTAAGACCCTGGCCTGGGTGCTGCTATGGAGCTGGATCTCTGCTGCTTTCCATCTGTTTGTACTTGAGCTGATCAAGAGTCTCATGAAAGAAAAAGAACCTCTTAAAAGCCATGAATAGGGAAAACTGGGACAACTGCAAGTGGATATCCTAGAAGCAGAAGTGAGGACAAACTTTGGCTGACAGCACTTAGAGCTGTAATAACACTCTCCTCCTATGTTTAATAGCCATTAAAGAAAAAAAAAAGACGTCCATGTACAAAAACAATCACTCAATCAAAAGCTGAAAAGAGGCCCTAAGGCCACCTCAGCCTGTGCAAGGCACTGGAAGAGTGCAGTGGGAGTTTTAATTTCTTCAGTGCTCTTAAAACAACAAAGTATTCCAGTGGCAGCGTCCACTCCGTGGCCCTGCTGCAACAAGCACTTTATTTGTTGACCTCTGAAGAGGTTATGGCAAGTTGTGGTGTCTTCATAAATACCACAAGGTTTGTGCCACCTGCACAGAGTATTAATGCCTCAGAGGACACTGGGCACCTGGCAGGATGCACACACTGCCCTGCAGACAGCAGCAAAGCAGGGGGCAAACAGAGAAACAACGCAGCAAAAAGGTCATTCCTGGCTGACAGGGGACAAAGAGGCCAGGAAACAATGGATACAAATGCATCCAAATGAAAACTGGTCTTGCTGAGATCCTGAAAAGCAAGACAGCAAAAAGGACCTGGGGACTTCCTTTGTACAAACACTTGGTCAGGACAGGAAAGTCACAGTTCCAAACACATCTGACATCTCTGTGGCAAAGGGAAAGTTGACCTGATTGCTGTTCTACCAAGAAAACGGGTGCTGAGAGTGAACCAAGGCTTAGGGCTTCTCTACCTAAGTTCATGGATACCAAGGAAAAGTCTTCCCCACCAGTTGCCAGTGTGGACACTTCAAGTTCATGAGACTGCAGAAACATGTGTCCCTTTGGAATTGAGAACATTGCTGCATATGCTGAAAACAGAGTGAAACTGTTCTTCAGTGTGTTCCAAAACTGTCCCCATGGCAACAAGAGCAGAGCAACTCCTCTAGAATCAGTTGCCATCTCTGCTTGCCGAGCATTGTCTCCAGAGACCTGTAGCATAGACAGCTTCCAGGAAACAAACTGATGTGATTATGGGTTAAAAAAGACCATGAGAGGCCCAGGTATGACGAGAGTTCGATCCTTGCTCTCAAGGGGACACACAGATGGTAGACTCGGTGTCTGGGGAGAGCAAGGTGTTCCTCAGGTAAGAAGAGGTATTGTATTTGGACCTGGAAGCAAAATCCACAACAGGCTCCTACACAGAGAAATTCTAGATGGCAGTTTGCTCTAATGGAGATGACTGAGAAAAAGCTTACTAAGAGACCCTGAGACCAAACACCAGCTAAAACGGAAGAATGTCCTTGCCAAATTCCTTCACTTGAGGACTGTGTAATTAGGCCAGGAAAAGCACGACAGAATACACTGTGGAGAACAGCCCTGCATTGGCTTGCTAACCCAACAGGCCTCCTCCACCTCCACAGTCTGCATTTCATTGCAGCTACCTGGAGGTATAGATTACACCAGGTGGTAAGCCAACCACTCCGATCTCATGGTGAAATCCAGCCCAGGCCAAGTGTGGGGAGCTGCATTTTGACACAAGTCAGAGTAGCCAGGGCCTGTCAGGGAGGGGAGACAGGGCAAGGGAGCCCTCCCTGTGCAGCAGTGGAGTTCTGCCCAAGTCCCTGGTGGTGGGCAGGACACTGATTTGCATGTGCTGTTCCCCAGACCCCTGCTCTGAGCCTGTAGAGCTGGAACCCCCAGGTGTGAGGCTGCCCAGCAGCTGTGCCCACCATTCCCCTGAGAGCTGCAGCAGTGACTCCAGACAGAAACCCAGCTCACATAGGCACAGAGATGAGCCTGCTGTAAATGGAGTCCGACTTCCCCTGAAACGTAAGGCCCACGCAGCCTCACTGGGATGTTGCCGAGCCTCCAAATTCTAAGTACGTGGAAAATCAGGCACCTGGGCACCACAGCGGAGTTCTCTTTCCCCTACCACCCCATAAAACAAAGCTACCCAAAACAGCAAGCCAAATTTTGGAAAGGTTGCCGTACATCACCCCTTGTGTGACCTTGTCTGAGTCATGACTGGACCCAAGAGTCTTCTTCTCTAGCTCTGGACTCTGAGTAGATGACTACACTGCTTCCCTTGAGACCCAGCAAGGCAGAAATAGGAAATGAAATGGAGAACAGGGAGGAAATTCCATCTCCCAACACAAAAAAATTAAGAGGCAGTCACAGAATTCTCCTGGTAAGAGGTAAAGAAATACGTATGCAAGAGTGAAGGCTAAAGACACAGAAATATCTTGTTAAATTTTTACAGTTTAACCACTGAACAAGCTACTTTCTCTCCATAATTTATACCTGAATTGTGTGTCTAGACATGACATCATTTTAAGGTATGCCTTGTGTTCTGTGGTAAGTTTACAATAACCAGAACTTATAATTGCTGTGGTTCAGGTCAGCAAAGGCGGAAAAAATATTCAAAGCCCCTTCTAAGCAGCTGTTCTTGGTAATCGCTTTAGTCTGTTGTTTTCTGTCAAGGAGACAAGGCCTAGCAAATGCTAAAAGCCAACACTGAACCAACTCCCCTTCCTACAAGTGATGAATACCACGGATAATCTTCAATCCTCAGTCAGCTTTATTTGGTATGGTTCGTATTAAAAGAGTGAGCGACAGCCAGATAAGCAAGGGCAATAAAAACATCTACTGTG
The DNA here is from genome assembly GCA_013397975.1 of Machaerirhynchus nigripectus. Lineage (NCBI taxonomy): Eukaryota > Metazoa > Chordata > Aves > Passeriformes > Dicruridae > Machaerirhynchus > Machaerirhynchus nigripectus. Next base: position 339,817 of record VZRQ01007461.1, on the reverse strand, counting down.
CCTATGGAGATTGATGGCTACAGGCACCCAGATCCTGCTGTATGCCCATTATACAAATATCCTGTGGGGCTCAGGTGGGATCACAACAAATCCCAGCATATTCTCACTGCTGAGGCAGAAATCCCAAGGCTATGAAATCTGGAACCCCAGTGTAGTTAACGTGCACCAGCCACTCTTACTGGAGGAATGAACCCTGCTGTGATAAGGGCTGCTGGCCAAGTGACTTTAATCACATGAGGAGTTGCAATCACTGCCCTGGAGAACATGGCCTGAAGCATCCTGTTGCATCAATGAAGTGGAATTTAGTCACTGGAGAGAGGGAGGAAGCTGTGCGATCTGAATGCTAGGTGATGTTTGGGGGCGTTGGGGTTGGTTTGTTTGCACGGGCAGGCTGGATACCCCAGGAGCAGGAGCTGGGAGCAGAGCACACGGGAAGATGCTCCAGGGCACATCAAAACTGTCTTTATGGCAGCAAACACAGAGAAGCTCCCATGCTGTCAGATCCAAAGCACCTCCAAGATCCCGAAGAGAAACCCGGATCTACAGGTGCACTGGATGGAACTCGGCCCACAACGTGCATCTCAAAAGGCACGGGTCTGTCACACACAGGGAAACTGTTTTCTAGAACAAACAGTCCCAGTTGGAAGGCACCTACAACAATCACCTAGTCCAAGTGCCAACTGGTTTTTTTGACAGGAACATTCATGTTGGTGAGAAGGAGATACACGTGAAGGTTACACACTGTGCTCCTTCCTGTTATCTCAATGGGCAGAAAAACAGCAGCCAAAATAAGGTCAAAGACAACGAGACAAGGTGCTAAGTAGTAGTCACTGACAGTGAAGTAAGCAAACTCCTAAGTCAAAAGGTAACATCATAACTATTGCTGACATCTAGAAGGCATGAAAGACTCTCCAAAATCCAGCTTTCTGCAACAGCCTGGAAAGACCTAAAAGAGGATATGACAACCACCGTCCCTTTTTGTCCGTGTCACACAAGTGATCCAATCCAGACCACACAGGTGCTCACAGTTACTAGAATGTGAGTGGGCAGACTCAACATATTGATATGTTTTGAAATAAAATCACCTTCTCTTTCTATACAGGTTCCACAGAGTTTTGTTATATTAATATCAGTGGTCCAACTCTCCTCTGTCATCTGTAGCAGTCAGAAAAAAAATTGATGATTACTTCTTAGCTCTCCCAACACCCTCTCAGAAACTGGGAACCATTTCAGCTGACAGCAAACAGGAGAGAGCCCACGCTACTGCCCCAGCAGAGGCTGATTATTGCATCCAAACTGAAGTTAGCTTCTATTCAGCTGGTTAATGGAGATCCAGAGCTAGCTCAACCCTGCCTGCTCCAATCCACATGGATGGGACATCAAGTTCCTCGGGGATCTGTGCCAGAACAAGGGATTTAAAAGACATTTCAAATCAGCTGCACACCTGGACCAGCAAACCTGGCACACTGTTGTAGTGGAGGGTTTGTGCAGAGCCTCAGGATGATTCCCAGGGAGCTGCTCAGTGTCACACTATTCAGGGCCAAGGGGAGAGCTGGGGAGCGAAGGAAAACCATGACAGATGCTGGCAAGGACTGCCCGGGCATGGCTGGTGCTCAGGAGCAGTGGTGAAAAGAAGAAAGTGCCCTCTGCTTTTCAGTGCCAAAGCAAAAAGCAGCCCTGAGAACACCACTGCTCAGTGGATCCCCTGGGAGCAAGCACATTGCTGCCCAAATGGTGCAGCTGACCCATCACATCCTCTGTCCCAACCTGAGTGTACATTAGGGGCTACAGCTGGCTTCTAATGAAAGTCTGAAGTCATCAGGGCTGTTCTGGCTTCGGTTCTTGTTGAATATCAGCCCAGGTTTGGTCAAAAGGTTACACAGGTTTTCAAATCGTTCCAGCTTGCAGTGACCAAAGGTTGATTTAGGATTTGCTGTCAAAGCATATTCACATTTACAGTTCTACAAGCTGCCATAAAAAGCCAGGTGAAGATCAGAGTTTCTGCTGATTTGAGATACAACTAACATACAAAAAGATGTGGATAGGAAAAAGGATACTCCTTCTCTCTGGGATCATCACAATTCCAAGGAGAAAGGACTGATAAATAATCAGCTTTTGATATATTTCAGGAAAACCATAATCTCTTACTCCTGACCACTTCTAATGAGTTTGAGGCATCAAATTGACTTTTGCTGTCTCTTCTGCATCAATCAACAAAGACCAAAGCTTAACAGCTGAACCTGTAGCAGAACACAGATTCCAGGGTGACGAGTTTTATTCCAGAGTGCACAACATTCACATTTGTTCAGGTATAGGAGAACAGTGCTGAGTGTCACAGGACAGCCCCTGCAGAAAGAAAAAGTGCCCACTAGGCATTAATGGAGCCACGTGAATGCTCATTCATGTTCTCCACGAGGTGTGTGAGGGATCTGGTTACACTGCTCTGTAAGGAGCTCAGTTTTATGGTTAGTACCCCAACTGCTGGTAGATGTTCTGCTTCCCTAAGACAAGGGCAGGGCAAGAATGATACCTTGTACAGACACATCACGCTGTGGATGAACCCCTCACATTGCAAGGAGAATGGTCTCTTTTCCTGGGTAGCTAATAAAGAGCTGCTGCCTTGCTGTGAGTGCTAATATTAAGACAAAAGCAAGAATCTTCAAGTTTATGTTAAACATAAACCAATACCCATCCTCTGCATCCCACCCAGAGAGACCAGATGCAATAGAAATAACTGCTTATTTATGTTCCCACAAGGACCAGAGAGTGCACAGCACAAGGACAGTGTTCAAGGCATCTCTGGCAGATCACACTGCGAGATGTGTTTAGCAGATCACACAACTGGAGAATGCTTGAAAAGACACTGTTTGCTTAATCACTTGAGGCTAAGTTAGAAAAGATCAAACAAGCCAAGTTTAGGAGTAGCTTGTTCCCCTCCTTGAATGGGCTGTAACTTTTAACCGTGCAGAGCCCTGCAGCAACACAGCAGAGCCATCCCTACGCAAGTACTCTGAGCCACAGGGGTTTAACAACTCTCCACACAGTAAAGAGAAAACCAGAACCTTTGTTACTTAGCACAGGCCTCTGCCATTGAGGCTAAAAGACTGGCTGACAACAGCAACAGGTTTGTACCTCCACCCAAATTGGCTGCTGAAGAACTAATTAACCAAGATACTTCACAGTTTCTGTCGGTGTCTCGGGGGTACCGCAGCACTTTCTACAGCTCACACTGCAGGAAACTCGCTTTCCATGAGAGCAAGACCTGACACCTTCAACAGAAAGCTCTAGTGCTTGATCTGCGGAGACACATTTGACAGTCACTGGCAGCCGGACATAGTCTAATTAAAGCCCATCTGCCATGGATGTCCCTCAAGGTTTTTAGAATGAAGGACCACCTAGCAATGAACGCAGGCCCTGCACTTCCCACAGTGGATACACGCCAAAACTTCTTCAGCATTACTGCTACAAAAGTCATTATGTACACACAAATGAAACATCAAACTCTGAATCTTGACTGCGTCTGCCTTCTTCTCTTTTAGGCTTGAGTGTATTTCATTTACAGGAAAAGAAGAAAAAAATGATGGATTTTTTTCTTTTTTGTCTCTTATCTCCACAACCAGGTAAAGGTCAGGACATCTTCTAGCCCCAGATTTCTTTAATGCTTCTGACTTTGTTAGAATTGCTGCCCCGATTAATTAAAGCCACTGCCTGGGGTAATCCTGCACCCTTCTCTGTTACTTTAATGCTCTTCTCTTGGATCTGCCTGCAGTGGAGGCATCAGCCATACCTGGCACTGCATGGCTTAAGGAACAGCAATAAAAGCCCCGAGCATTATTAGCCTTTGAGTCCTCATGTGATGGAATTAGCAACCAGAAAACCGCAAACGCTACAAGAATTCTCCTGTCAAGAACGAACACATGTGAGATGTGGTTGCATCTGTAGCATGACCCTGCTGTTGCCTCTCTTTTATGCTGCACCCATTGCTGTGCATCTTGAAACATCTGTGCCTTCCCAGTGACTGATTACCCAGAGACACGCAACAGAGCTCGGTATCTGTGCGAGGCCGGGGACTGAACCCTGAGTTTATTACAGAAGAGAGCTGGAGGGAGCTGCTTGCCAGAAATCCAAACTCTAGCCAACAAGTCCCTCCAGGCTCACTTGGAAAGCTCTTGTAACCTCATTGCCGTATGCCTGCTGGGCTCAAAATGAAATGCAAACTTGCATGTTACTTGTGGATTTGGATGCACTATCCAAGGAGAGACAAATCAGGAGCCCGAGCATATGTTACGAGTCCAGAATAAAGTTTATCAGTCCTTGATGGACTTTATCATAGGGGATTTTCACAGAGCCATTCCTCAGTGTCTTTCCTGCTTTGGTGGTTGAGGGACCTAGTGCAGCCTGGTTAAATGATGTTTCACTCGCTTATGCATTTTGATGAAGTCTTTTATTAAATGTTGTTCGAAATCTGATGGCACATAAAAGCAAAGCTCATTTCTCCAGTAAGTTTTTCCCAGCCTTCATCTATTTAGGAATGGTGAAGTTGCTAAAGAACCATCCAACAAGATTTCTTGACACTGCAGTGACAATCAGGATGTCTTGGCAGTGCTACACTCGTAGGAAACATTTAATCAGACTTTCTGTAATCACGTGCACATCATCATTAGAATGGGTCTGTACCTACTTCTTGTCCAGTTTCTAAAAACCATGAGTTAGCCCTAAATGACCACCAGTCATGGTATATTCAGAACAGCTTGTTTGTGCTGATGACATTTTCAGCTGTGTATAACATACACTTACTGACTTCTCCAGAGTTAACCAATCTAACTATCTAACTGTACAACATATTCAAACACCATCTACCACAAAAGGCACATTCCTTTCTGAGCCAAACACTTCCCTTCACAGATGCAACACATCCCTTTACAGTATTTAAGGTCCTGGGGCTCAGATGTGCAACACAATTAGGACTGGCTTTCACATGAGTTTAGCAGTTAAAAGGCTGAAGTTCCAATAAATGCTGAATCTTGACCTCTCTGAGAACCACCAACACAAACACGTGCAGGTACCAGGAAGGTTTTACTCATCGTGTGTCAGGCAGTGCCATGGATTATTTAGTAGTAAATGTTACACCTGGTCAGAGCATTTGTAGCACCAAACTCCAACATGGCATTTCTTCTCCTGAGTTTAGAGCAACACTTCATTCTGACATCTTCCACAAACTCCATTCCCACCCCTGGGATCCCACCACCTTCAGAATCTCTTAGTTAAATCTGTGCATTTAATTATCCCTGCCTCTGTGGCTGTCCTTGATTGAATCTCACTTCATGGATTCTTGCCCAACTCTACAGTTTAATCAAGATTTCACTGCATTTTAATCCTAGTCTACCACATATTCCCAGTACTGCTCAGCCTCCAACACACAAAGATCCAATTAGGGAGGGCTCTCCCTTCCTTACACTGACCTGGAAATGGAATAACAAGCCATGCTGGGCTGAGCACAGTCCCTGCTAAAACTCCATTTGCCACCTCTGCCCGAACAAGCACAGTCTGAACCCTCACTAATGACAGCACAGAGTTTCTTTTGAGTGAACTGTGTGTTTTGCAGTTGCACATTTCTGTAGCTTCCCAAATGGAGCTGTACTAACCTTGCTGCCTTTATCCTTCTAATGGGCTCACATAGAGAAGACAACACTGGAATGCATGGAAGATGCTTTTGCCTAGCACTTCGTATTAAATTGAAATTAAACTCCAGCAGAAATTATTATTTGGAGGAACACTTTTGGTTCCCCATTTCGTAACAAGGAATGGAGTAAGAATAAAGTCTAGGATTCAGCAACATGGGAATTCAATGCTTACCTCTTGCTTTCACCTTGAAGTCTACAAAACATGAAACCAACCTCAAACTTCTCTGGAAAATTCACCTTTGCTCCTACTCCTGGGCTTGCAATCCCAGTTCCACCTGGATCCTTGTGCTTGCAATCCCATTTCCCCATGGCAGAGCATCCCAGGATAGCTGTAATGGGGATTTAGGTACCTAGTGAATCTGTCCTGTCTGAAGAAAGCTTGTGTGGATGAGGCTCACCCTGCTTAGATCCTGCACTTGCATAAATCCTCCATGTTGATGTTTTTGAGCAGCCCACAACTGGAATTAGTTACCACAGAAAACACAAGTGTTACTGTACCAATCACACTAACTTGTTTAATGGAAAACCTACATAAAAAATAAAAAAATAAAAAAAATTAAAAAAAAAAGGGAAAAAGGCAAGAGTCCCTAAGGTAGAAACAGGAATGTCTCCATCTGCTTCACCCCCAAATCTTGGCTCCAGTTCAGCTTGCTACCAACTGCACCACCCCATGTACTCTGTGGCCTCCCTCAACCTCTCCCCTTCGTCTCACACCCCCTCAGACACATCTTGCCACTCGCACATGCAAACAGCTTGCACTGTCAACAGCTTGGCTTAAACTTATTAAAAAACTCTTTGCAAGACTACCTTGGCCTGTCCATCTGCTCTCTGTGGAAAGCTGGTGATGAAGTCTCCTATCTTCAGGATTTTCCTTTATTCTCATGTCTTTAAATCTCAGGAGTACAAGATATTTCTCCATCACTCACACGAAGTGACAGCTCATTACTAGATCAGTTCTGCACAGGTCTCTTAGAACTTGTGTGGTGTAAAGTATGTTCTTGTCTCTCCCCCAGTATACGACAGACAGAAAAAGGAGATGGGAGCAGGATTCTGAACAGAGAGTCACACCTAGGGGTGAAGATCATGAAAACCTGTAACTTTGTCCCTCATCTTTCCCTTACTCAACATCTGCACAAGTCTCCACTGCTTTAGAGTCAGAAATATCAAAGATAACTAAAAGTAAATAAATTACTGCACTAAAAAGAAATTGCACTCTGCAAATCAGGCCACTCAAGCATTCTCCTGCAAGAAATTCACTAAGTTCTTCCTCAAGAAACCATCCCATTCAGCAGTGTTTGACAGCAACATTAAATCCACACATTTCATAACTAAGCCCTTGAAAAGCGATGGGGAGGGAGCTGTAAATGCTCAAAAATTAAACACAAACCAGCTGGTTAAATGGGTAACAGCCTTGCAAAGTCAGTGAAAGCAAGATACTCCTCACTGCCACCCCTTCCAACTGTGGGCATTTCATATCAAAGGCCTAAGCCTCATTTCCTATTCCTGATGAAAAAACAAGTCAGTGCAGCAGCCAGGAAACTTGGAAACAGCATCAGCAGGTGGGTTTAATTCTTCTTCCATTGTTATCTGTAATTCACTTGGAAAGCATCAAACTGATCAGTGGAGACCAGTTAGAAACTTTTCCTCTCATTTAGCTCTTCCCTGTGCAGATGGCAGTGTCCACTCCGAAAAGTACGAACTTCTGGTATAAACACAGCTCCACCCTTTCCCCACCACCTCCAAAGGAATGTCTGTAGAAAAGAGGGATAGGGTGGAGTTTTTCAGCAGAGTGTTTTCCCTGATTTTGGTACTAACTCCATTTGCAGGATTCACAGCATAACATGTCACATCTCCCTTTTTCCAGAGGACACCCTACTGTCAGCAACTCCCAAAGGCTCTAACAATGCGAGACTCACACAGGAGAAAAAAGAATCCCAACTCCCTCCTAACAGCCTCAAGCAAATACAAGTTTCATCATTGTGAGGATGAATGGGAATCAAGTGAAACTTGGGGGGAAACAGGAGCTCTGAAAGAAACAGCTACGTGAGAAAGTAGCATGTTAAAAGCTCAGGGTTGAAGGAGGCAGTAAGGATTATGACAGAAGACAATGCCAAGAGGTTGCACGGGCTCTTCAGGACCCACACTTCCCAAGTTCTACTCTTAAGTAATTCAGGAGCTCACCTGGGTGCCAAGCTTTTCAATATCTAACTAATCAACCACTAGAGATGTCTCTGAGCTTATACAAGTCTGAAAGAAGCACAGAATGGTTTGGGTAGGAAGGGACCTTAAAGTTCATCTCCTTCCACCCCTGCCAGGGACAAGGACACCTTCCACTAGCCCAGGTTGCTCCAGGCCCTGGCCAGCCCTACCCAAGGGAAGATTATGCTCACTCCTGATAAAAATACAGCAAATTCACAGGAAAGTCATTCACTACAAACAAGTGGGTCCTTCACTTGTGAATTAAGAAATACACAGCAGAAAGCATCCAATGTGTTTGGGAAAGCAAACCAATAGCTTATCAAAATACAGAAAATTCTCTACATACCACAGTAATTTGATGGGAGCTAAAAAATTTGGGACAATATAATGGTACAGCATACAGCTTTCCCAATTATGTTAAGATAACATCTGCAGATATTTAGCACTTCAAATATTTTGACATTAGGTGCTCAATAAAATTCTCCCTGTTCAGATTAGAAATGTCCAAAAAAATGAAACTACTCAGATGCTGGAATGCAGTGTCAAAATATTTGGAAATCTAACTGGGATGATTTCTTTTTTTTTTTTTTTTTTTTACTATGTATTGAAGGAGAAGATGAACATTTAGAAATTGTTCAAGTAGTCACAGAGTGCTGATGCCAGAAAGTGCTCTCAGCAAGCTGTGGATACTTCCAACAGTGACCACATGCTCCAGGAACTCCTCAGAAAATGTGATTTGATCAAGGGTGACACACGTTATGCCTGAAGCCAGAGGTTGCTGAATGGCCAATAAGGTGATGGGAGCAGACAGCAAGTGGGTGACACATTGTGGGGTGGTTTGGGCAACTGCTGGTGGATCTTGTATTGAAGAGGCCAGCAGAAATACAAGCAGGAGGTGGAACATTGGAGCAGCAGGAGGTGTGTGCTATGGAAGAAAATACTGGGGTAGGTAGTGTCCAGCACCTGTGTGCTACATCACAAACATCAGTACTCAGGAAGCCACTGCCACAGATCAGCAATTCCATCACCGGTGACTCACGTTTTGATACTTTCTCATAAAATAGTTTTGAAGGTAGATTTACAGAGATAGCACATTTTACCAGCTACTTACTAACTGGAAAACTATGAGTAAATTCACATTGCACTTAACAGTCTATTACATTTATTCACATAATTCACTTACTGTATCTAACAAACAAACTTTGGCATGAGAAGATATTTTTAGAAGCAAACTTGCTATGTGGAACCAAATGTTGTATTTGGATTCAAAAGTCTCAAATGAGAGCTAAGCCACACTTCCCAAAAGGGATTTCTGAACCAGTCTCTAGTAGAGAACTACATCCCTGTTATACCCAAACTTGAAGGGAAGGAGCCTCAGTCTGCCACGTTTGCAGCACAGAAGTGCCCAGCCAGTTGAGGGCACTGAGAAGACCACCTTGGGGAGAATTTCACTGTCCACATGGAAGCTTTTGTTTCATGACAGGAGCTGGACTCAGCTGGGCAAACATCACTGAACCAGGGTTCAGCAGTAACAGGAACAGGCAGTGCAATGGCTCTGACTCCCACTGTCTTCTCTTACACTTTCTCAGTTTCTAAGGGAAGATGGAAAAGCTCAGTGGCAGCAAAAAGCTCTGCTGAAGAAAGAACTTAGGTACTTGAGAAAAGGGGAACACACAAGCTCAACTCCTGGAGAGAACTGCTGTGACACTACAGGAAATGTTACTCCATAACCTGTGTTGCATTTCCACACACATGGACAGCTCTGTGTTTTAATGGCTCGCAGGGAAGAAGAACAAGGCTTGGAAAAGTGAGGTCCCATCAACACCACTTTGAATTCCCTTCCCTTCAGAGCACATCAATGGGCTTTCAAACTTTCAGGTCTCTTGATGTCCTTTCTCACAGTCTCATCAAATGTTGTCTCATAATTGCATTTGCCTACTTAAGATTTTCCTGGCAGTGTTGTTCTGCATTTCTCCTCCTGGGACCAAGAAATTTTGTGAACCAGCAGTAAAAATGAAAAGGTTTTTTGCACTCTATCATACCAAGAGGAAAGTCCTCATTTTCTTGTGCTGCTTTGAAAACTGTAAACACATGGGAATCGAAGAGGTTTGAAAAATATCAGGATGACAAGAAAGATGCAAACAATAGTTATTAAAAGTAGATAATAATATTCCAAGAAATGAGGAGAGGGAGACATTAAAAAAAAAAAAAAAAAAAAA